>MU227371.1:1567086-1588084 GCA_018584345.1 Thuja plicata | reverse complement strand
CCCCCCATCCTCCACCTCTCCCTCCATCTCTACCCCCATCTCTGCTACCATATTTTCCACCCCCTTTATTGGTGCCTCCTCATAATGACACTAGTCACTGGGCATGTCACATCAGTAAGAGGAATAGGTTGGGTTGTTAGCCACCAAGAATCAAATGGTGGATTCTTTCCTACAAACAAGCAAGGTTTAGAATCCATGGATAAGAAAGCATAACAGAATATAAAAAAGATCTTTATCAAAAGAATATAAATAGAGAGGATATATCAAATAGAGAATAGGCAATAAAAATATATACCTGCATCCACAATGGTTGACTGCCAGGTCTAGGCAATAGGTCCAAGACCATCAAACTCAGTCCTAACAACATGCATTGAGATCAAGGTACCCCATAGAGTAATATCTTACAATCTTCGAGTGAAATATGCATAAGAGTCAGTTACATCATGTCGCTCCTTGAATTGTCGCAACACTCTATCGGTTTTGTGCTTATCTATCATGTGTATGTGCTCTGTCACACATCCAATTAGGAACCTCCTCTGCCAACATAAAGGAAGGTGTGCATCCTCCCCATCCCAAACAAGACACGATATGCATGGCCTCCAAATAAAATAGGGCATCATGTCTAGCTATTTCCTCCAGTACATTAGATGCCCCATATGGGACTGCACTACAACTCCATCATATATAAACACATATGGTCTCCCTATAGGAAAATTGTGAGCACCAACACATTGACATACATAAATACACTCCCACGCCCAGATCTAGAGCAAGGTCACACCACATCCAATCAACTTACCACCCTAGTAATCCACGTAAAACATATGGTAATACATATGATCCAACATGCAAGGCCCTAGACATAAATAGTATGGTCTCTCACCATACCCAGCAGGAAAACTCCACATCCTATGATGAATCCATGTTGCCTAAGGTTGGGACATAGAATCCCAGAGATCAAGCTACCAAGCAATGTTCTCAATCTATCTAAACCCATGCCAAATAGGGACCATGAGCTATAATAGGGATCATACATCCCTAGCTGATCAGCAGGAAGACCAGTCATCTCAGATAATACAACAATATCAGACTATCGGGTAAACTCTACTAAGGTACCCTAGATAGGAACTTGAAGAATGTGGTAAACATTCTCAAGAGTGATAGTACACTCTCTAGTGGGAAGATGAAAGGTACAGGTGTCAGAGTTCCACCTATCCAATTAAGTAGAGATCAGACCCCTATTGGTCATGATCTCGGGCATGTATGTAACCCAATATAATCCTAAGTCCCTCAAAATGGCTCTCTCATCCTTAGATAACTGAAAATGATATACCAAACCTTCTGGTATGGACTCTTGACACCGTAGAACATCGCCAGTAATATGCAAAATAGAAGTATGTACAATGATCAATACCAAGGTTGATAAATAAAATTAGATATGTGCAAAAGAGACAAGTATAAAGTACATTAGATCAATTGCAAAACACATACATCAAATGCGATACAATTATATAAATTGTGGCATTTGAACATCAATTGTGAAACACAATGGGTAATTGCAGAATTAAAAGAGATGATTGCGGTACATTTATCAATTGCAAAATAGAATAAGCAATTGCAGCACACAAATGACAATTGTGGAAAAATCACCAAAAATTATGGTACAGTTACAAAAATAACTTGAAATCACTTGAAATTAAATGCATTAATGACAAGAAATAAATTTGTAAGGGATAAAATACTCATTTTATGGTGTGAGTCAAGTGGATGATGGAATGTACAAACTCGGTTGGATAAGTGCAGGACTCTTGGAAGGCCCGTCATCGCTCAAAGAAAGAAAGAAAAGAAATCATAAGCAAATCTTACCAGAGAATCAGGATCTCCAAAGTGCAAATATGACAAATGAAAGTTCCCACAACCTATAAATAAGTGATCAAAAGAAAACCTAATTCCTCTAGGAGCCCTATTTTATTGTCCCGGGCTCCAGAATCTTTCACACCTAATATCAAGAGCATATTTAACTATTTTCACAAACTACTAGATGCCTAGACAATCATTTTACAGTATCAAAAAATTAACACTCCTATCGCAACTTTATGCTAAAATTTGTTGAGGGGGCATAAATATACCTATTAGCTAGGGCAAGCTGGGGTAGGATCAAAAATCTAAAAAATTCTTTGACACGACGTGATGACTCACATTGTATCAAAGAGGGACAAATGTGAACACCCTAAAATGGACATACTTGCGAATTTACATTAAAAGATTAATTTTCATATATTAATTAATGGTTTTTTAATCATTAATTAATCATCTATTTCTTCTAAATCCATTCCCCACATCATTTAAATCATATCCCCAAAATTAATTAAATAATTAAGTATATTTAATTAATTAACCTTAATTAATATTTATTAATTAATTAAATTCAATTTCCTAAAGTTTAAATTTAAACATTTAAACTTATTAATTAATTTCATTGAATTAATTTAATTTCACTCAATAATTCAATTCTAAATAAAAAAGAATTTAATTATCTCATGTTTGAATAGTTTAATTACAAAAATTAATTAAATATTCAAATAAATCCTTTCTCAAGTTCAAAAAGTAACTCTTGATCATCTTTTCAGTTAACTAAACATCCCCTCTTCTCTCCAAGTTGAAGAGGTGGAGTTTACTAGTTTCTTTTTAGTTAAACTAAACATTTCCTCTCATCTCCAAGTTGAAGAGGTGAAGTTTACTGGTTGCTTTTCAGTTAAACTAAAACATTTCCTATTATCTCCAAGTTGGAGAGATGGATTTTACTGGTTGCTCCTCAATTAACTAAAACATCACCTAAGGTGGAATTTACTGATTACTTCTCCAGTTCCTTTTGATCTCAACCATTCATTCTCTAATCTCTACGATCGATCTCAACCATTCAAATCATTTTCTATAGTCTATATAATCAACCCTTCACAACCATTTGAAGGATCCAGGATTTCAAGCTTTGTGCACACTTACTCTGCAGGATTCTTGTGAAGCATCAAGCATTCTTGTCATCATATAAATATCATTTTGTCAACATTCCCAAGTCACAAACTCTACCAATACCAATACTGAGCACCATTCATCCAATGTTTAAGGAGCAGAGAGAAGCAATAAAAGCTTTGAGCATTGTGGTTTGCATTCATTTTTTTTCCTCTTTGATTGCTTATTATTTTATTGTCCATAGATTCATTCTTAGTAATTTCAATAGCTTTCCCCCATTACAAATTGGTTCTACTAACCCTCGTTAATCGAGTCGGAGCAGGATTGGATCTACATATAAAAAATCCTCTATAACCCAAATTCTAGCCACACACTCACACAAATTGTAAAAGAAACCCCTACAATCCAGGATCTAGTCCCACAGCTCACATAGCTGTACACATGAAAAAAAACCCATACACCCCAAATTCCAATCGCACATCTGTACAACTATAAAATATTTACCTGCAAACTAAATTCCTATATATATATATATATATATATATATATCTTCCCTTATATTGTGATGCATCTTCTTAGGTATTCAATCCATGCGTCTGAAAGAAGTTCCATATAATTGGAATAAATTTTATCCGGATGTTCAAATCACTGATTTGAAATTGTAAGGTTGTTCTCAATGGGAACAATGATTTATCAGGTTTTAGGTTTTGGACTAAATTTGAATTCTCTGTTTCAATGTGGGTTATCTGGTTATCACAATATCAAAGATCCAAGAGAGACTTTGAAGGGTATTTATTTTCTTGGAGACACGATTGGAAAGTTGAATCTGACCTTATATGTCACATTTTACATAATTTAATACATCTAAAACTATATTTTCAATTGTATCGAGTATCTACTTGTCTATGAAATCAACTCTAATTTTTTGTAAATAATTGCTTTTGTATTTTAATGTAGTGAAAAATGCCATTTGGTCAATTTCATGTAACCTCAAGTGAACTATTATAAATAGTTTAAGGCTCTAGCTAGATTATTAAAAAATGACAAGCTTTGAGATAGCTTGGCATAATTAGAACACATTGTTCCTCAAGAAAAAAATGAGAATTGCAATATAATTTATGTTAGCATGCCTTATATATTAAATTATGCATAATAAAATTGAAGGTGAAGAGTGTACCTAACGAGACGCTACACAAAGGGAATGATGGAGAGAAGATGGGAATTTTAAGGTGGTATTTATTGGTCATAAGAAGATAGAAATGAAGTAGAGAGACACTAGCCATGGTTATATTTATGATGTTACCCATTTGTATTTATCTTAAATGTTTTAATATTTCCCTATAATGATGGGTTCTCTTTTATTGTAAACTTTTTGTCGAAGGCAACTGGATTCCAGGTTATGTTAAAAAGTCTCTAGTCATGCATACATAGCTATGTCATTTTTGATATTGGTAAATAAAACATTTTAGTCAATATGAATGACCAACCATTTATTGATTAAAGATGAATATACAATGTTGTGTGGCATAGATAGATTAAACCTTTTTTTGTGCTTCTTTTGTTTTCCCAGTCATAATTATGAGCATCCAAATCGAACCCAACCCCAAAATAATTTTGCCAAATCCACAAACCTGAACCAAGATCTGTACTAGAGAAACAAACTTAGTTCTAGAGGATAAGAAGAAAATTAAATAGAAGGAACCCACAAGAAGTATAAATAGCACTCTTACATTCAAGAGTGATGGACACTTTCAAACAAGTATGAATAGCTTAAGTCAGTTTCACTCTACCAACTAAACTCACCATTGTTAAATCTCCTTGGAACTGCCACTTATTACTAGTAGGCGAATAAGCTGCCTAATGTGTATTATACTTAGATTTCATTTGTAGACTGAAATGAAATAATGTTTTTTTATCATTAATGTTACGTATTGGATGGTATCTTTTAATTTTGATTATGATGTTATGTATTCACTGATTTGCAAGGTGACCAGTTTTGTGGTATCCCATTTTACATCTCCTACTGATGGAAATGTTTCTTGAAAGTAAAAGAAAATGTAGATGATAAGTGATCCAAACTTACATGTATTTATCTTAGCATTTCTTATAGTCCTCAAGTTTTCTTCTAGCTGGTTTAGTAGAAGTGCCAACAATTCCAACTGAGTACGTTTCTTTACAATCTTGTATGCTATATCTACTCCACCTGATGCTATGTTGTTCATCCTGCTTACTTGGAAGAGTTTGTAACCTATAAAACATGCTCTGAATTTAAGTTCACCATCGGTTATAATAGATACCTTCAGTCCTCTGCCATCACATTTTGCTCTAGTGTTCTTCTCAATCTCAGCCTTGAGTGGATGTTTCAATGCTTTTACCTTTTCGATTACAGGGTAACCAGTGACTGCATGGATAACATCTCAAGTTATCATCTTAGGCTCATCCAGCCATAGTTTTTCATTGTGCATTTGGCTTAGTGCTAACCGAATCCACTTGGTTTTGAATGCCTTATGGAACAATAGGGCATTAGTGAGCCCTTTCACCTATATGTGCTTGTGTTCATCTTTTATTGATCCATCTTCATTAAATAGCTTCTTGTAAGCTTTTTCTACCTCCAAATCACCAATTTCTAAAATCTTGCAGTGGATGTAAGCTTGCATGTCTTCGACGAGAAAAACCCTAGCCTGTATTCACGAGAATGTTCTAGAATTGTCGGGTTGTGAAGAAACCTTAGGGTAAATATTGTAATGTGGTTCCTCACACACAAAATTATTGACAATTTTAACCTCATCCTTCTTGATGTTCTTCTATTTGGTGGTTCTTGAGGTCATGCCATTGTTTTAGAGAAATTTAGGGCTTTCTAAAAAATATGCAAACAGAGTTCTCGGTTGACCTAGAAACTTACTGTTTATACCTGCAATGATCACTCATCTGATGGAGTTGTCTAGTTGAGTTGAAGTCACTTTGTGATGTTGTTTGCTATTTTCTCAAATTTTCACTCTCTTCACTCTACTCTGGTCATGGTGAACAATGAAGTCCTTCCATCACCCTTTTATAGGCATTTTCCCTAAAAGTGAGTCATTAATGCTCAATCACTCCTTGGTGTTTGAAGATGAAGTTCGTCGGTTTGAACATTAACTTCTCTTCGATGACAACATGACATTTTAGGGCAGTCATTCAACTCTTTTCTTTTACCAATAGGTTTTGGTGTTGTGCACAAACAACTTATTCACTTTTCTTGATTACCGGCGAGTCTCAATTTACACTAGCAACTTTTATTTCTCATGTTAACCAACGCTTCTTGGTAAGTGTTGGCACTTTTAGCTTTGAGTGTATACCGATGGATTTTGGTATGTATTACACGATAGCATAGTTATCACAAATTTTAACAAGTAATACCATGATGCATCTTTACTTATGCTAATTTGGCATTTTATCAACATATTATGGAACTGATGTAAAATAATACATAGTGTAATACAGTTCCATACTTACTTGTTCTACTTAGGTGGGGGTGGTGATGTCACCAGATCCATTGGATGGGGTGTCACCATTTTCATTTCTCATTCCAGCTTCATCATTTTTTGAAGCTCTTCTCCACATTTTATCTCTCATTCTCTAGATGTCTTTAATGGTGTTTCCATTGGGATATGTGCTAGTCTCTATCATTTGGTCTTTGTAGTCTTTCTTGAGATGGCTAACTTTATGACAGTGTAAGCATGTCATTCTGAGATTACTCTAGCCTCTATACTTTCTAGTCCACTGTCTTATATAGTTTTCAACAATGTGACCAGATCTTCCACATGCTGTACAATTTTTCCAAGTGTTGTAATCCCATACATACTGGTTACTGACTCTTTTTGGTTGATAGGGAGTTGCTTGACCTTTTGGCTTCCATGCTTGCCTTTTCTTTTTCTAGCATTCAAGAGTTGTGTGCCCATTCATTTTTCATGTAGGACAATATTTATCCATGTAGGTTTCCTTCTTTGGTTGTTTCATCTCAAACTTACATTCATATGCTTTATGTCCTTTCTTGTTACATTTATAACAAAATCCTATGAATGAAGATGTAGATTTAGGAATACCTTTCATTTTGCCTCTGCATACATTTGATGTGTGGCCTTTCTTTCCACAGTGATTGCATGTAAATTTTCTAGGTTTTGGATTTGCATAGACATTCTTTGGATCAACTTGATTGGGTGATTCTCCATTCTCAGTAAAGCCTAGACCAGTGTTGTTGTTGACTCTCCATTGTTCTTCAAGAAAATCATCCATTATTTTATTGCTTTCTTCAGCTTTCTTTATAATTTCATTATGTTGCTGCTGAATTCTTATTTCATGTTTCAAATTTTCATTCTCATCCCTTAGCTCACCAATAGCTTCTATTCTTTCAATGATTTCAACATTCATTTTTTTTTCCTCTTGACTCATAAGAATAATCTGATTTGTGATCTCATGCTGATGTGATGTAAGTCTTTGTATTTTAGACTCTTTCTCTTGTATCTTTTATGTAATCTTCCTTCTATCATCAATAGCTAGTGTTATTTCTTGCTGAGCTTGTCTAGCACTGTTCATGACATCAGTCATTCTTACCATATGTTTCTCTTGACCAATTTGCAAAGATTTCACTTGTCCATCTAGATGTTGATTGATTTCATTTAGGCTTGTGATGCTTTCTTCTAATGCATTTGATGCTTTTCTTGTAGTTGATCCTGAAGACTCAAATAAATCTCGTATCTCTTCCTCATGATAATCTGTTTCATTATAGTGAGATGCCATAATCTTTCTTTCATCTAACATATGTTTCATATTGATTCTAGCTTCTTTATACTACTCATAGAAGATCTGAAATTATAGCTTCTTATTTTTGATATTTTTGTCAAGTCTGTACTTCTCCATTGTATGATATTTTCCCTTAAGCCTTTAATCTTTTCTAAATAAGAAACTTAGCTCTGATACCAATTGTTGGAATTAATGGGAAGTATGTACTGAGAGGGGAGGGGTGATTCAGTACCTCTAAATTTTTTTTTATCTTTTAACCTTTATCCTTTAAGTTATCAAATGTTTATCCAAACATCTGTTTTATACTATCTTGATGCAAGATATATCAATTCATAAACTTAACCATACATGTGAACATTCATAGAAACATTCATGAAAGTAATTGACACATAACACAAGATATGATATCATATAAAACTCTTGTTAGGAAGTAAAAACTACAGTGGGGATGGCACCCACAAATTCTTCACTATCTGTAGATTGGAAGGGGCCGGTTAAGGCTTACAATTTGATCACTTTTGATGATTTACCTAGTTAAGATTATCTATGGAGAGCAATTAAACTCTACTCAGTTAAGAGCTTTAGCAACACTATTGAGTGTGCACTAGATTAAGAGATTTATAGTTGCATTGTTAAATCCACCTTCCTTGAAAGGATTTTTACACTTTTCCCCACTTGTTAGAATGATAGAAAATTATAATTTGACCTTTTGTATGCAATGTCCTATTTTTGATTATAGATCCATTTAAGATTACATGAATAAGTATATCACCTAATGTGATTGAATAATACCTCTGATGCTCGGTAGTCTCTATTCTTGGTTCTTGCTAACCAAATTCACCTTTTGTTGTTCTGGTTCATGAAAATTTCAATCTGATCCATAGATGTGTTCATATGCTTCATTCATCCTTTCATCCCTCTCTCATGCATTATAATTAGTGATTACATAGTCTATTTATAAGACAGATTGGCCTAATCAAGTTTCAAGTAAAACAATGTTAACTCTAAGATCACAGGTTTACAACTTTACCTTGATCTCCTAGTCTATGTGTTTTAAATTAGTTAGAATGATTAAAGAAATTACATTCATGTTTCTTTTCCCTAAAGAAATATTTTTAAAAACAAATCAAGACTCTATAAATAGAACATGACTATTTTATTTGACATGAAAGTCAGATCCACTTTTTGTGGGCTGCAAATGACTTTTAGTTTCTGACGATCGATTATGCTCTGAAGTCAATTGACTATCTTTCAGGTTCCTTGCTTGAACTCTTCTCTGAGTTTTCTCTTTGCCTATCTTTCAGGTTGCACTATATCCTACACATTGGGTTCCTCTTTATCCTTCTAGCCTTGCATTTTCAGTTTACACACAAAATTTTGTCGTCAGTTTTCTTTGTACTTAGCAGTTTTTGGTGATCTCTTATATCTGCATTTTTGGTTTGCTCTTTGTCATGTCTTTCAATGTATGCTTACCGAAAGTGTTGTTTGCATACTAATGGAAAAATAATGTCATCATCATTAAGATAGCACTATTAATCAATAGTAATTAGTTATTAATTATTATTATTGGAATTATTAATAGTATTAATCAATATAAATATCTTCCAAACAGGTATTATCACTATTTTATTTATTCAAATTCATTATTATGTTATTCATTTGGAATTTTATTATAAAATAAGTGTAGTTTTAATTGTATTAACATCTTCATGGCATTGCAAAATACCATATATACATATCAAATTTCAAAAATATAGAATTTCCTTACTTGTGCTGACATGTGTTACAAAATATTCATTATATTAACAAATGTAGATATAATCCATATAGGAGGGCATAATAGTGCATTAGATTTTTAAGCATTCTAGAGAGTATTCTAATTCAACTACTATACTTTCAATTAAAATATTAGTAAAAGGAAATATATTATATATATTTATAGATGATTAATATATATTATATATTTTTTTAAATGAATATGTCATCACTATTTTGATGACCATCCAATATATCAATGAAATGGTTCAAACAGAATGCTACAGTCTTAATGCTTTTTGATGTCTCTACTTCGACGGCCTGAAACCAGATCAATGAACAAATTGGACCAAAATGCCACAGTCTCAACACATTCTGATGTCTCTATTTTGATGACAATGACAATGATCAATGAACTTTTTCAACCAGAATGTCACAGTTTCAACGCATTCTGAAGTTGATAGTTTGACAATGATGACAATGATCAACAAACTATTTCGATTGGAATGCCTCAGTCTCAATGTCTACTGAAGTTGATATTTTGATGATGATGACAATGACCAACAAACTATTTCAAGTGGAATGTCACAGTCTCAATGCCTACTAAATTCGATAGTTTGACAAAGATGACAATGACCAACGAACAATTTCAACTGGAATGCCATAGTCTCAACGCATACTAAATTTGATAGTTTGACGATGATGACAATGATCAATGAACTTTATCGACTAGAATGTTTGTAGAGTCAACACATTATACAATTGATCATTCAACCACTATTACTGTCGATAATTCAAAAAAACATTTTTTGGGTCGCTTAATCAACAAAAAAAACTCGACGACAAGAGTGGTCATTTGGCCGACCAACTGACATCAAAAAATTGACCAACTCAAGTCGAAAATATGGCCAAAATTTAATAGTACCAATCTATCTTATCTTCCATTCTATCCTAATCAACTCCATATTATCTTCCAATTCTATTCTTTATAATTCCTCTTATCTTCCTCTTATCCAATCCAATATATTTATTCCTCCTTCCAACCTTCAATCCATTTATTCCTCTTATCTTCCTTCATCCATCTTCCAATTCAATTCTATCCAATTCATTCCTTTTCTAATCCAATCCATTCCTCTTCCCTTCAATCCATCTTATCCTCCAATTATCTTATCTTCCAATTACATTCTATATAATTCCTCTTATCTTTGTCCCCTCTTATCCAATCATTTATCCTCCTTCCCATATATTCCTCCAAAAATCCCCAAAATAGTCCAATCAAGTGCAATCAATACTAATCCAATCAATTCAACCTTGTAATCTAGGACACAAATCCTTAATCAAATAATCATATTGATCCAAATTAGTTGACAATCCATTGCCCACTTTATGAAATCATCATCATGGGATGTATCCTTCCCAATCCTTTGGATGTGAATTGTTATTATCATTAACTTTTCCATCCTTAATCAATCATCATCAATCAAATAATCAATCAGTTTTCAACTTGACTAGGGGCAAAATTTTGGGTTTTCGTTTGGTTTCTATGCATGCTTTCTTTTTGCTTATATGTCTTAATTTTTTTTTTCATTTATCATGGTCTTTTCATCCTATTTTCAAAAGGCATCATGGTCTTCGACATCATGGTTTCATAAGGAATACGGTTGTATTTGACCTTTTTTTATCACTTACTTGACACATTGTCATCTTGGTTCCTCATACCTTGCTGCATAGTGTCAAGTAAAATATCAAACTTAGGTTTCTCACACCATTGAATCATGACTTTCCTTTATTCTTCCTTCACTATCCCTATCCTTTCCTCTTTCCTTCTATATTCCTATCCATTTCAAGTGAAAACACGTGTTCTTCAAACCTGCATGTCCTCTCGAGGGGGCATCCCACTCCTTCCTCATCATCCTTCCTCATTCTTCCATGACTGGGGAATCATGCTTCTAGTATTATCACCTTTGTCCAATATTTTTTATTCTTCTTTTATATAACATCCTTTCACGATGGTACATCAAAGAGGGGCAAAATGTAGACACTAAAATATGTCCATTGCCCTTATCCTAGTCGATTAAATGAATATTTGTTATTTGTTTAATTATTTGACTTAAATTTTATCCCAAATTAAAGAAATCTAAATTTATTTAATTACATTAGCCTTATCCCACCTTTAATTAAATAAATTCACATTTATTTAATTAGAATTCACATTTCCCTAAAGTTTAATTATTTCCTAAATTAATTAAACTAACCTAGCTTATTTCCCTTTTCTCCCACTTGAAAATAAATATTGCATTAAATTCTACAAGCACATGGATCCTAACTTTAAACCTCACCTAACCTCATTTCCCTAACCTAACTCATCCTTCTAACCCACTTGCAACTAATTAATCCTAATCTCCCACCTAATCACTTCCTAATCATTTACACAATCCTAATCAAGGGATTAGCGAGCCCAAGTCACATGTGACTCTTACACAACCCAAGTCACATGTGACTCTTACACACCCTCTTAAAAATCCTTACACACCATTACATCATTTTCCCCCTTCACACGTGAACTCAATATTTAGCCATCACTTTCCAAAGTTGCTCACACATGTATGAGCAACCTTGGTCATCTCACCCTCTTCCATCTTTTGACCTTTTTCATTGAACCATCAATTTCTCAAGTTTCTCACACATGTGTGAGCACTTTGGTCTTATCACCCTCTTACACCTTCTTACACCTTGTCATTGACCCATCACTTTCAAAGGTTTCTCACACATGTGTGAGCATATTTCCTACTTTGAATGGTCAAACCCTAAGTCCACTTGACCTCCACTTTGTCTCTAGCTCATGACCACATAATTGATCCTATGAAATCTTACCCCTTCATCTATATTTGAATCTCAACTATCTATTTCCCTAAAAACCCTATAAATTGAGATATTTTCTCCTCCTTCAACAAGCACTTTCAATAGATTGTTATGCTGCTAGTTTTGAGCAACCACAGTCCATCTACAACAAATAAAAAACACTTTTTTCATCTTAGGATATTTGCATGTGTTAATATAGTTTAATCTTGTTTTCTTACTTCATTTCATCATATATTCATGTTAGCTTCCATATTTTGAGGTATGCATAGATCATGTTAGAATGAGCTTAGTTTCTTAAGTTTATTCTCTTAGTTACATTTTTATGCTATACACTTACTTCTTAGGATGATGCAACTATCTATAATGTTTATATGTAGCATTGACCATGGTTTGTTGATGTCTCATATTATCCTCCCTATTAATGCTTAAACCTCTAATGAATTCTCTCTGTTCATCGCTTACTGATTACCTTTGATACATCTTTGCATCATTTTTCCACTAGACCATAATCCCTCCAACTTAATATTCACTATTTTCATGATCCATTTCTTATGCATGGAATGGGGGGTGTATTCATTCATAGTCTACTATCTAGGAACCTTTGAATTTATTTACTATTCATTGATTCTTGCATAACAATTATTTCTTGATCCTTCTTTGAAAAATTTACTACTTTTATTACTCTATTCTAACAAAACCAAAGCATTTTTGTCTTCATAACAATTATTATTTTATATGTCCTTCATAACTGGTGACTGTTACATTCACATTGAGTTGGTATTGTGTTCTAGTCTTTTGATAACAACATGCATGATCCTTGATACTTAAACTTTGTCACTATTCTGTTTCATTGTATATTTTTTCTATCAATCCTATAACATCTTGAATCTCTTCCATCTTTAGCTTTCTGATCTATTTGATTATTTTAGGCTTCTCATTAGTCTTGTAACTATACTTATGTGTCATTAGGTATCTATCATTTAAGAACATGCTAGTCTCAATCCTTGTGGGATCCCACTTCATCCCAAATGCTATTGAATGACAAATATGTACTTGCTCCTATACATGAAACAACTCATTCGATAAAAACATGAGTTTTGATTTACTCTCCTGCTCCATTTTTTATATCCCTAGTTGATCATATTCATTACAAGAGTGGAATGTATATACATTGATGATTTATTATTAAATTTATGTGACCCTGAGCTCTACCACTACATCCTCTCTCTCTCTCTCTCTCTCTCTCTCTCTCTCTCTCTCTCTCTCTCTCTCCCTCCTTANCCCTCTCTCTCTCTCTCTCTCTCTCTCTCTCTCTCTCTCTCTCTCTCTCTCTCCCTCCTTAAACTATTTTGGATTCCAAGGTAACTAGACCTAAGGATGAATGCCTCTCTGATACACTTCACCAAATGGGATTCATCATTATAGGAAATGATGGGTCCCATCTCTTTTATTTTATTTTATTATTTTATATATATTTCACTTTTATCATGTATCTTTCCAATTACTCTCACTTCTTGTGTGGGATTTGTACCTTAGAGTTATGAATAAAAGAACAAATTTTGTTGCAAAAAAGGTATAGTTTCTATTGTAAATCAAACATTTCAAAGGTACATTTCCTTTAAAATTACCCTTACCTCTCTTTTATCTTCTTGCAATCAGGGCCACAATTTTATCTAGCTTCATTTCTTCTTCCTGTATCTTTTCCCAATCATCAACATATTCACCAAGCTCTTCTTGCAAGTCACTTCTGCTAGTGCTCGCAAGTCACTTCTGCTTTTTTTTTGTTATTATGCATAGCCGCCTTGAATGTTGATTCAACCTTAGGTAATGAATCCCCCAGCTTTATGGACTCAAAGGTAGGTAATTTCACAATCAACATCTCTCTGTTGAAGTTCGTCATCAAAGGTATGATCTCCCCTATAGTACCTTAGTTATGTAAACAAGTGTCAAAGATCTAAGAATATTTGTGATCACTTATTCTTCACTGTAGGTTCCTCAAGAGCTTATAATTCCTATAAAAACATCAATAAACCTCTGTACATATGCTCTAACATTATCATCATCTTTCATTTTTTAGAATTTCCACATTTGTCTTCTAGTTCTGTAACTTTGCCTACTTAGTAAACTTATCTCCTTCATATAGTGCCCCTAATATTGACCAAATTTTATGTGTAGAATCCAAATCTTTAACCTTTGTGAATTCACCTTCAGAGAGAACACTAATCATTTCTTCTCTTGCAACCATGATACAAGAAAACAAATTCTTCTCATCATCAGTAGTTGTTTCTAATTCATCTTCAGTTTTTACCTGCTCATCTTTCTTTGTAATCATCTAGTAGTCAATTCCCAAACATAGAAGATGAGTTCTCATCTTGTTTTTCCAACTATCAAAGTTTTTAGGATCAAATTTTGAACTCTTTTCCTATAGAAAACCATCTTTAGGATCACCTCAAGTTGTTAAGCTTTCTCTCAAAGGACCAAAAGATCTGATACCAATTGTTAGCAATAATAGTTCACCAGTACAACTGAGAGGAGGGGGACTCAGTTGTATACTAAATAATATAAACTTTAACCTCTAATAATCAAAAGATAAATGAAATTCTAATCACATTAAAAAATACACCGTAACACAAGTTGTTGTCGAGGAAAACCTATTAAGGGAAAAAAAAACCCGTGGGAATTAGCACCCACAAATAATGCACTGCAAGTATAGTATCCCTGTTAAGAAATTTAGCCCTGTTAGGAGCTGATTATTATATATAGTACATAATCCCTGCTAAAGGACAAACCCTATTAGGATTCAAGAGAAAAAACATGCTCACAACCTAGGCTCGCTTCCTAAAGAAGGTTAATCCACCTTAAGAAATCACTGTCTGAGATACAGATATACAAAGATATAATATCCAGTAAACTGACTGATAGCAATAGCTTTTCTTTAACACTTCCAATGAAGTTCATGTTAGATAACCGGGGGGGGGGGGGGGGGGGGGNTGAATCAATTAGTTCTAGTTATCCTACAATAAAAAATACTCCTAGATGTATATTACAAAAATTTCAAACATATAAATCAACTCGGTGAAATATAAACTATAATATCAAACTCATTTACAAACTCATCTTCAAACTCATCTACCGAGTAGCAGTAAAACAAATACTATGATTACTGATCAATGCATATAAAGTAATGTGTAAAGAAAAATAACAATCCAACACATCCATACACATTAACACATAGATTTTTTATGTGGAAACCCTACTAAGGCAAAAACCACCTGGGGCTGGTAACCCAAAATAATTCACTCTTCTAAAGTGAGCTCGATTAAGATCCAACCTTGTTAAAGGTTACAATACACACTATTAGGTGTGACCTAGTCAGAGGATTTATCCCAAACAGTTCTCCCTTGACCAATCATTCACTATGGGGTCAACAAGAAAATAATAAACATTCATTGAATGTCATAAGAAAAAGATTTTTAAGTCCCACTCGGTTAAGAGATTTATCTGTAACAATGGTTAAATAAATACAATAATGATTTGACTCAAATACAACTCTATTTGTAGATTTTCAGATATATGTTAAGTACAATAATACCACTGATAAGTAATCACTTCAGTTTCTCTAATTCATCATAATTTTTTCTTCTTAGTAAAGGCTCTTTCTCTGTTTCTCAGTGATGTCTACAGAAATGCTCAGTTCTATCTTCAACCAATTTGATCAGTCATGCATGAAGTTAATCTCTTCAACAATCTGTGTGTGCATCTTGATTCATAATGAATATCTTGTCTCTTATATAGACATCATAAATTGTTTAATCTCTGTCCTTAGATTTTTCCTTTTAACCTCCATTGTTGATTTTGCCATTAAACCTTCCTCGATAGTTGTGTCAAAAACATGTTTCAATCTCCTTTGTCTGATCATCTTGAATTTTCATATTTGTTTGATCAACATAACAAACCTTATCAATTACCTTGAAATCATAAATAAATGCCAACTCATCATTTTAGTCGCCCTTCAGTTTATATTACTTGGTCAATATCGCAATGCTTTGGAGATACCTAGCTTGATTAACACTAAACTTAGTATACACTGTGATTTCTTGGTTTCCACTATTCTGACTCGGTGTATACAAAATTCTTCAATTACCGACTGCATAAACTTTTCTTAATCCAGATCTTCAATCCATAAGAGATGTTTGTAACCACAATGATAATTAAAACAAGTTGACATCAATGACAATACATTAACTGATTAATGTCTATCATCACATTTGTAACTCGATTGATCATCAACTCAATGACTTCAAACATACAATCATTTGTAGCTCATCAATCTCTCCCTTTGGCATTGATGGCAACACTATATGAAATATGCAATATGAAATGCCATAGAATACCAACTTCAGTTCTACAACTATATGTAAAATGTTTTAGCTTTCCCTAACTTGTACATATAATTGACTTAGACTCAAATGCAGAAAACCTGAATTTGCATAAATCTCACACTATATTTAATTCCTATTTTTCATGATTTATTAGCTAAAAATCCCTATGATTAATTAATTTAATTATAAAGTCCTAAGTGATTTTAAATTAAATTAATTCCACCCCCTTTAGCTAATACACATGAAAAGGAATTAATAATTATATGGTTATTAGGATGAATTATCCTCAAATGAATTTTCATAATTCAAGATGAAGAGTCACTTATGTGGCAATAATTCCTTCTTTAATTAAATAATTCTCTCAATTTTGTCTCATCTCCCTCCATGGAAATGAAGAGTCAGTTGTTTCTTTCCAAGAAACTCTTCATCCTCTTTCCAGGCTCTTCTATATTATGGACATCTTTTTCTTCATTTGGGAGGCAATCTTTTAGAGTATCAAAATTATAGCAATTTCTAGTCTCAAATTTCTCTCATTTCTAAGCTTTTTGCTGCATAATTAGCATAATTTTATTTAGAGTAATGGCACTTTGCATATTATCTTTGTTTGCTTATGTATCTAATAGTTTAATTCTATCATCCTTTCAAGTTCTTAGACTAAAACATGAATTTCCATTCTTAGATTGTAATTGCATATCATATTGAATACATAGTATTTCAGTTTTTATAATGCTTTCAAATCCTCCATTTTAGCAATGGTCATGGTTGTTGGCTCTCGTTCTGAGAGTAAATTCAACACCCCAACTAAATAGGAGGCAACAGGTTGATTCAATCAAATTTGTGAAATGGACAATTCATGTTCATCTTGGAAAATTTGATGATTGAGCAAGGACTATGTTGATTTTGTGCTTGATTTAGAGGTCACTTTCAAGCACAAACATTTTGGTGCCCATCGTGGGGTAGAAAACTGATTTCTAACCTCACTCTTGAATTCTTTTTTGATAAATTTTCGTGCTTTGTCGTATGGCCATACTTGTCTGTGTATGGATTCTTGTGTGAGAATTATGAGCAAGCCGTGTGAAGGTTTGCACTTCCTCACACAAAGCCTTGAAATTCCTCTTGGGAAGTCTGGTACTTCCTCACACGAGACTCGGGGCCATTTTTTTTAAAAAAATTCTATTTTGCAAGTACTATTTCTAATTTTTTTTATCATTCTAACATGCTGTTGTTTCTTATTTTTCTAATTTTTCTGACAGCATAAAAGTTGGCTGTAGGTCACTTGACAAAGATACAAACTTGCTAATGGTTTTCTTGTAGGAAGATTGTCAAAGATTATTCTAAAAAAATGTTGTGCTTGTTTTTTTTCGCTTTCTTCACATAGTATAAATAGGGCCTTGTTAAAATTTCTTAGGTATCTTGATAGAAAAATAGGGGAATAGGCTCTTCATTACATGGAAGTGATGCCCATGGATGAATCCAAGATGCAGACATTGCTAGCATGATGGAGACCTAGGGAAGCAAGGAAAGATCAACAAACCTTTAGCACGTTCACTTGTTAGGGGATTATGCTCTTCTCTCTTTGAGAGAATCAGAAACTCAAAGGCTTGTGAATTGGTTGGAGGAGAGTTATCTTAGTGATGAATATGTCTTGTGTGTTTGGGTAAGGTGAAGAGGTAGAGAAGTATGCTCTTCTCTCTTTGAGAGAATCAAAAAATTGGACCCTCGAATCCAAGCCAAGTTTGTGTCACCTTTAGAGGGCCTGCCGAAAGTTGAACCTCTGAGAATGACCCAAGTGAGTATACACCTATCACTGGTGATTACACCTCACTATAATAAAGATTGCTTTATTGAGTCCAAAGAATCCAAATCCATGGTAACTTATTTCTCATGATTTTGACTATCATCTTAAGAAAGCCTTGCTTGTTGTACTGAGTGGTGCCGCTCCTAGCCCTGCTTGCAGGAGTGTATGACTTTCAAGTGTTGGTGTGGCCATGAGGTCCTAGCCTTGTATCAGGGGCACCAAAGGTTATTGTGAATGGAAGCCCACTAAAAACTTTCTTATTTAGATGCCTACCCTAAAAGAAGACATAATTTATGTGCAGGGAGAGGGAAGAATCTCTCCCCTAGATTCTCGACATAGGTACGCACCTAGATGCTTGAAGTGGTATATGACGTTGGCCCCTACTTTAAGGGTAACCTTTGAACATATATACTTAGTCCTTGGAAACACCAAAAAGATGGGTGCTCTCTCAAGGGTGACACTGCTATTTGAGGTGCACGCATACGTATAAGACAGTGGGGCACAAATTTTGTCTTCTCCACCATTTTTTGTAGGGATAACTAAGTGTTTGTTTCGAGTCTTAAACTATCTAATCATGATTAAACAAAGACTCCCATGATTCTGCCAAGTTGCTTTGTCCTTGGTAGAAGTGTTTGTGACTACTTCTTGTGTCACTATTGTCTAATCAAAACATTGTGTCTATTAACGATTGCTTGTCACATTCAAACTGAGATTGTTGATCTACACTGTCATAAAACTACCTTAAATCTGGAAATTTTGTCAGTGAACAGTCCTGACTGTGTCTTGAAATCTGATTTTTATCTCAAAAATTGAGTTGGTCTATCAGAATCTGGAGTTTTCTCGTGCACAGTTACAACTTTCCTCATGCAAAACAACACTTTCTCGTGTGAATCTGTCCTTTGGTGTCCTAAAACAGCAAGTTATTTACTGTTGACTGGTGAAATTTTGCCTGATCTGAATTTTGTCTAGGATCTAATTTCCTATTTCCCTATCGTCTATAGTCTGAAATTGATTGTCTCAAGTTGCAAACCAACCAATTCTTTCTCAAACTCATTTTCTCTCTTTGTTCTCTGTCATACATTTCTGTATTTTTGTACCTTGCAACATGATAGTCACATCTCAAATGTTATAGCCATACTCTTGATGATTCATGTTGAGTGCATCTCACATCTTGGCTATTCTAGCCTATTACCTCCTTTTCAATATTTCTAGAGACAGAGTTCTGAGTTAGGTCCTAGGTTTTCTCTCATTTCATCTTCGTATATGCCTATTATGACTAGAAGCGGCAATATATTTCCCATTCATGGTTCCAAAATAGGTAGAAGTAAACCTCGTAATCAAGGAAAAGGTCATTTTAAACCTATTGTTCAATCTAATAGTCAAGAGGGATCCTCATGTTCCTCATCCAAGTTTAGTATAGATCCAAGTCTGAATTAGAAACCAATGTTCTAGTTGTGCTCTAATTCTTTGTTTCAAGATCAATAGAATCCATTTCTTTTAGATCAACAAAGCTTAAGAAAGTCACCTATTTGGGTTGACCCTATTGACGATCCTCACTACCTTAGTGATCCTTTTGAACATATCAATCCTTTTGATCCTATAAACCCCTTTGATCTGCCAAGAGTTACATTGACCATGAATTCTTAGCTCAATACTCACACTCATATTGAAGCTGTGCACACAACACAATCTCGCGTCAATGACATGGAAACTCCTTTTGATTACTTACAAGGTCAATATAGCGGGGTCAATGACCAATCTCAAAATGATCAAGGTCAACAAGAGGAGAAGCATCACCATCACCCTCCTCCATATGACTAGGGCCAAGATCAGAGTCAAAGCATTTATGAGATCCTTGGTAATGATGATGAGCCAATAACTCAAAATGACATTGACGGTACAAAATATAATAAGGCTCTCATCAAGATGATGGAAATACTCCTTGCGGAAGATAAAGAGAAATATTTTCTAGATTTGGCAAAATAAGGAGTTAAGCTGCCCCCAAACTTCCAAGTGGAAACACTTGTGGCTAAAGAAGAAGAGACTGAGACTGCCAAATTGCATAAGGTAATTCAAGATATGCAAAATCAAACTAGCCAACTTATGAAGAATAAGGACAAACCCGCACAACAATTCATGACGGAGAGCATCTGTCCTTTTCCTTTTGATAGGAGTCTTCATATGCCACCTTTTCCCAAAGGAGTAGAACTCCCTAAGTATGATAAGTATCTAGGTACTACTATTAGAAATTAATCTTCACTTGCATTATGTATGTAGGAGATTCCTATGGAATCCCTACACCTATTTTGTCCTCTTGTGAGGATGATTCATTTTATGTATCTTTTATTATCCCTTGGTTGTATTATTTAATTGGGATAAACCAAGGTATCCCTTAGATTCCTCCTTAAGAGGAAATAACACAAGTGGCACACACTTTATGAAATGTGGCATA
>MU227371.1:1520313-1553274 GCA_018584345.1 Thuja plicata | reverse complement strand
TGTGCCTACTGCTAAGGAGGTGCCTATAGTGGTGCCTGTGGAGTGGCCCATGCCCCAGCATACTCTGAAAAGGGCGAAACCTGGTCAGCTGCCTCAAGAACCACGATTGTATATGCTGCATAATAATAGGTTGAATGAGTAGCCTCATATCTAGCCTCTATCTGAGCCCTAGCCAGTGCCTCTTGTAAACCCTAGATCTCTCAATCTCGCTCAGCCACTTGTGTCTCCTAGATGATCACCTATGTGCGAAAGTCATCTCACTCCCTCTGGGCCTGCCTCACTCTCTCTTGACTCCTCCTGAGAGCCTCCTGTAGCTATTCTACCTATCCTACTGGTGGCTCTCTCCTGAGTACCACTACTCCCTGCACCTACATCCAAACCCATAGGTCTAGAAAGAATGGGAATCTACACAGTCCTCGACCGTACTATCCTCTCCTGCTGAAGTGGTACCTACTAAGGTGGCAATTGCTATGCCTACTGCTGTAGTGGTGGTTGTACCACCTACTGTACATGTGGGACCATGCCCACAAGATCTATAAATCTAGGGAAGGGGTGTGCTAAAATATGATCCTTATATGTAGGTGTCATCCCTGCATTTGTCACCCCTGCTAAGTAATCCCACCTAGCTGGTGGTACCCGATCATCTATCATGCTCCTACCTCAATCTAACTATCTCTGCCAGGCCTTCTTCATCTCATCGATGAATTGGGCATATGTGCAATACTCCTATGAGATGTCCTAAGGTCTCCCAAACTGTCACAAGACTTGTGTCAAAAGGAAGTGCTCAATAATGCTGATGGTGCACCCGATCAAAGGATGCAAACATAACATATGTGGCAACTCATGCCGTGCATCATCCCAAACCTCGGTGGCTATCTAGGGTCACTATATAACTGCTTCCATGTCATCTAGCTGAGCTCACCACTAATCCATCTTACCCAGCACTGGCTGAGTCATGGGACCTACATATCTATATATACATATGGCTCCAAGGGTTGTCAAGTATCATGGAAAATCAGCTGACATACGGGAAGGTACTCCCAGGCCCAAATCTAAAGAGTGATGACTCTGACCACCATGGTCCGCACACCCCAATAAACTATCTCATGCATCTCGTGATACATTTGCATGAGCATACACTTGCCCCATCCAAATCTCACTGCTAGTTTAGCTAACATCCTCTACAACATGCCTCCCCAGCCGCACTCCAATTCGTGCTGACCCCTATCCGGTACTAAGTGGTAACTCAGGAACAATGCCAAGACAACTGCTAATGTGTGCTCGGCCCATCACTAGATCATCCTAGAAGATTGCCCTCAGTGTACCTGTCCTTGGCTGAGTGTCATACTCCACATGAGCCCCGTGGAATGGTACTCTCAGGATCCTGTAAATATCCTCAAGAGTGACTATCATCTCCCCCTTCAACAAGTGGAATGTGTTCATCTCTTAATGTAAATTCTTGAAAAGGGCACCCAATAGACCATGATTTACTTGAATATCAGGTGCATCACAAAGATATGACAATCCTAGCCCGTCGAGATGGGCACCATCAGCATCTAACAGTGTCTGCAGTAGCTCACCCATGACAAGATGATGTGACTGGAATCCAATATCAGGGAAGTCAACCTACAAAGCAAGCGACAACATTGGATCAGTATCTCAACATGATGGTTTTTCAAAGAAATGACAACAAATGCAGCTATGTATCTATCCTAAACACAATTTTGAGGCATTGTAACCGGTTGACTCTATGACATAAAAAATGACAACTTTCTGGACTGAGAAGGATTCCCATGTGAGGAAACTCTTTTCCCATGTGAGCTTTCTGCCACACACAAGACAAGATCTCTTCTTGTGTGAGATTCCATCGCATGCCATAAAATCTTGCGCGACATTGACACGCACTTCGCACAAGGATGGGGAAGGGCCCCGCGTGAGGAATCTGATTTCTCGCACAAGGGGTGACCTAGGCTAGCGTTAAGGAACTATTTCCTTGAGACTTGATGTGACAGACCTAAAAAGCTCTAAAACATGCTAAAAAGGATCTAAAAAGTGATAAAAATTTGAAATATAGGATAATGTTTTGATTACTTATAGGTGCATCATACTCCGGTGGCCGATCGTGTCATCAGGAGTGCTCAAATCGATGTGAATGCATAGGAATTCTATCAATTTCATCTGGAGCTCTCGCCATTGCTAAAGTCAAAAGTGAATAATGATTTGAAAATGACCCCTCCAGGCCTTATATAGCTTTTGACCTAATTTTCAAAAGTGCTCCATTTTCTGTGAAAATTACACCCTTGGCTAAATTGACCGTTCTGAATCCATTTTTGTGATCAAAATCAAAATTTGACACTCCTAAGCAGCTTGAAATTAAGTTTTAAAATTTAGGGACTGACGTGATTAGATGCTTGTGTAGTCATATTTTTGATGTCGCTTTCTTGTCAGAATCATCTCTTGTCATCATTTCTCAGCCAACTATGGTCAAACCTAGTCAACAGGACCTCTTGATTGCTCTAAATCAATTTTTCCTTCTCTTGATCTATCTTTGAATTTCTCAAGATCTTTGATCTTGCTTATATCTATGATTTCTCACTCTCAATCATCATTATGATGTGTCATCTTTTGATTTCGCTCCTGAGGGGGTAGGATGATTGCATCATTGAACCTTTTCACATCATTCTCAAATCAATCTGATCTGAATCAAAAGTCCCCATTGCTAGGGGCATCTCATCACTTGGGGCATATTCAGTTTTTCGTACCTTATGGTCAAAATTGGATATTCTATGATCTTGAATCTCTAGGGGCATCTTGATGCCTCACATCTTGTCATCTTGTCATTTTTCATCTATCTTTCTAGGTATCTGAGCAATCTAACTCAGATCCTCAAGGATCAAGCTTCATTCTGGAGATGATTCTTGAAATCTCATGTGGTATTGGGGCAATCTAACCCTAATTCCTAAAATTCATGCTTCATTCTTAAGATGGATCTCAAAAGCTCTTTAGACTATTATCTAGGCAACCTAACCTAGATCTCGGAGGGCTAATCTTCATATTGGGGCAATCTAACCCTGATTCTAGAGATAGCCCTAAATCTTCATCATCTATCAGTAGACATTGGGGCAATCTAACCCTAATTCTGATCTTCTCTCAAGTGTTATTTAGACCATTGTCTTTGAAATCTAACTTAGACTTCAGATAATCATGCTTCATTCTGAAGGTGGTTCTGATTCTTGATTTTATCGGTGTCTTGGCAACCTAACCTAGACTTCTGAAATCTTCATCTGTCACATCGTACTGTTCTTTGAATCAATGCACATCTCACACATCAATTCAAAGAGGGGCAAAATGTAACACCCCAAAATTGGCACCTTAAAATTCTAAACAATTTTGGTGCATTTATTCAAACTCTCATCATCGAAGTCCTATTTCACTAGGAAAATTCTTCTTCCTAATTGTCTATAATTGACTTAGTCTCAAATGCAGAAAACCTGAATTTGCTTAAATCTCACACTATATTTAATTCCTAATTTTTCATGATTTATTAGCTAAAAATCCCTATGATTAATTAATTTAATTCTAAAGTCCTAAGTGTTTTTAAATTAAATTAATTCCACATCAAAATGAATTAATAATTATTTGGTTATTAGGATGAATTATCCTCAAATGATTTTTCATAATTCAAGATGAAGAGTCACTCATGTGGCAATAATTCCTTATTTAATTAAATAATTCTCTCAATTTTGTCTCATCTCCCTCCATGGAAATGAAGAGTCAGCTATTTCTTTCTAAGAAACTCTTCATCCTCTTTCCAGGCTCTTCTATATTATGGACATCTTTTTCTTCATTTGGGAGGCAATCTTTTAGAGTATCAAAATTATAGCAATTTCTAGTCTCAATTTTCTCTCATTTCTAAGCTTTTTGTTGCATAATTAGCATAATTTCATTTAGAGTAATGGCACTTTTCATATTAACTTATTTTTCTTATGTATCTAATAGTTTAATTCTATCATCCTTTCAAGTTCTTAGATTAAAACATGCATTTCCATTCTTAGATTGTAATTGCATCTCATATAGAATACATAGTATTTCAGTTTTTATAATGCTTTCAAATCCTCCATTTTAACAATGGTCATGGTTGTTGGTTCTCATTAAGAGAGTAAATTTGACACCCCAACTAAATAGGAGGCAATAGGTCGATTCAATGAAATTTGTGAAATGGACAATTCATGTTTATCTTGGCAAATTTGATGATTGAGCAAGGACTATGTTGAGTTTGTGCTTGATTTAGAGGTCACTTTCAAGCACACACAAAACTCACCATGCAAACTCTCCCTACATATTTAACTCTTTTGTTCTTGAATCTTCTCTCCCTTTAATGGATAGATATATCATTTCTCCCCCTTTCTCTTTTCTCCTTTTCTCCCTTGCAGTGGATATATATTTCATTGAATCTTCTCTCCCTGTGACAACAATTCCAAAAAGAAAATATACAACTCTTCAATAGAAAAAAAATGTCTCTAGTTTGTGGTTCAGATCAGGTGCCTTGAATGTACTGATATGCAATGTTAGTCCAATTCTCAGTTTGCATCAACATGATTGATATTTTGATAAAATGTAGGTTTATGCAACCTCCTAGTCATCTTAGTGACTGATAGACAAGGGACAGACCCATATTCTATTCCTCAAGTACTCAAATATATCCTTTAGTAAGGGTTTAGTGAATATGTTAGTTATTTGTTCTTTTGATTGTACATATTCTAATGTCACTTGTTTTTCTTGTACTTGTTCCCTCAAGTAGTGATAGTTTATAGATATATGCTTTGTTTTTGCATGCATCACAGGGTTCTTAGAAATGTTAATTGCACTAGTATTATCACAATAAATGATCACTGGGTCAGTGATCTCTTCATTCATACCTTTCAAAAGTTGTTTTATTCATGCAATGTTCAAACATTTGGCAACAACAACAACATATTTTTCTTCTGGAGTTGACTGAGATATGCATCCTTGCTTCTTACTGATCCAAGTAACTAATCTTTCTCCCATAAAGAATGCTCCACTAGTAGTGCTCTTTCTATCATCAATACTCCCAGCCCAATCAACATCTATGCAAAATTTCAGTTCAAACTTTCCATCTTTCTTGTACCACAATCCATAATCTTTAGTTTTCTTCATGTATCTAAAAATTGTCTTCACAACAGTCATATGCGATTATTTAGGATTAGTAGAGAATCTTGCTACAATTCCAATTGTGTGTGTAATATCTGGTTTTGTGTGTACAACATACATCAATTTTCCAATCATTTATCTATACATTTTCTGATTTACCTCAGTTGTCTTATCTTCTTTTGTCAATTTTCATCCCATGACCATAGGTGTGTCGACTAGTTTTGAATCTTCCATTCTGAATGTCTTCAGTACTTCCTTGATGTACTTTGATTGACTAGTAATGTATATTCCTTCATCCTGTTGTAAAATTTGCAAGCCAATAAAAAAATTGATCTCTCCAAATATTGACATTTCAAATTCTTTTCTCATTTCATCAGTGAATGATTTGCATAAGTTATCATTTCCTCCAAATATAATATCATCAACAAAAATTTCAGGAATTAGAATCTTATCATCATTTTCTCCTTTCAAGTACAAGTTTTTATTATCATTTGTTCCAAAAAATCCAATACTAATAAGATAGGAGTTTAGTCTTTCATACCATGCTCTCAGTGCTTGTTTTAGTCTATATAAAGCTTTGTGCTTACATACCATGGTTGTCCAATTACGATCAAAAAAACCTTTAGGTTGTTAAATGTATACCTCTTCTTCCAGTATCCCATTCATATATGCAGATTTAACATCCATCTAATAAACTTTAAATCCTTTGTAAGCAACATAAGCAAGCAATATTCTAACTCCTTCAAGTCTAGCAACAGGTGAAAAAGTTTCTCCATAGTCAATACCTTCTTCTTGTACATACCCTTTGCATACTAGTCTTTCCTTATTTCGTGTAACATCTCCATTCTCATTCAATTTTTTTTGAAATATCCATTTGGTGACAATTACATTCTTATCACTTGGTCTTGGTACCAATGTCCATGTTTTTTTCTTCTATATCTGCCCAATTTATTCATTAATTTCCTTAATCCATTCATTATTTGCAAGTGCATCTCTAATAGTTTTAGGCTCCAATTCACAAATCAAACATGTGTTATCATTCAACTTACTTCATTTCATCATGCCAAATCTCTTGTCTCCAATAATCTGATTGTGTGGATGATGTATTCTTACATATTTTTCAAGCACGGGTTCAATTGTTTTTTCTTCATCATGTTCTCAAGTTGGTGTATGATTATGATCTCCATTTGCAACATCTTCCCAATTCTCAATTGGTGCATCCTGATGCTCCGTAAATTTTCCCTGTTTCTCGGTAATGTTAGGCAGTTTCTCAGTCAAAGTGTTAGGATATTCAATGTAGACAAAACAAATGTAGTCTTCTGGTTCTCTTTTAATTTCAACATCTTTCTTCTCGGCAAATTCATCAACTCTTACGTTTACACTTTCAATTATCTTGTTATAAGACTTGTTCAAACATTTATAAACTTTTCTCTTAGTAGAATATCCTAAAAATATTCCTTCATCACCTTTTGAATCAAATTTATCATTTCTATCATCTTTCATAATATATCATCGACTTCCAAATATTCTAAAATAACTCACATTAGGTGTGTAACCATACAATAATTCATAAGGTCTGTTGTTTGAATCTTTCTTTAGTTGTACTCGGTTCAATGTGTATACATTAGTACTAATAGCTTCACTCCAGTATACTTGTGTAATATTATTTTCAATCATCAGCATTCTAGCACAATCCACAATAGATATATTTATCCTTTTAGGAATCCCATTCTACTGTGGTGTCCTTGGTGCAGAAACACATCTCTTAATTCCATGCTCATTACAAAAGTTATTGATATCATCAAAAATAAATTATCCTCCTCTGTCTGATCTTAAACATTTTAGTTCTTTACCACTTTCTTTTTCCACTTTAGCTTTGTACCATTTGAAAATCTTAAATGCTTCATATTTTTCTTTTAAGAACATGATAGTCATCATTCTAGTGTAGTCATCAACAAATAAAATAAATTATCTATCACCATAATAAATTTGTGTTCTCATAGATCCACATAAGTCGGTATGAACTAGTTTCAAAATAACAGTAGATGAATTTTTTTTTCTCTTAAAGCAAGATTTTGACATTTTTCCCAGTTGACAATTTTTGCACATAACATGGTTAGGTTTAGATATGCTCGGTAAACCTCTTACTTTCCTTTTCTTACTGATCTTAACCATGTTTTCAAAACTCACATGACATAACCACTTATGCCACAACCACACATCTTCATTTCTAGCCATCAAACAAGTAGTTTCAACAGTGTCAAGATAGAATAGATTGCCTTTTGATTATTCTGCAGTGCCAATCAAATTTCCTATGTCATCATAGATTTTAGCTTTTTTGTTCTCAAATTCAACTCGGTGACCTGTATTATTCAACTGTGAAACACTCAAAAAATTATAATTAAGTATTTTCACCCAATATGCATTCTCACATTTTATCATATTGTTCAACAATATAGTCCCTTTTCCTTTCACTAGACAATGTGTATCATTTCCCATTCTAACAGATCCACCATTATAATGCTCAAGAAATTCAATTTTTTTTTTATCTTCAGTCATATGATGAGTACATCCACTATCAATAGCCCAAATATCATTCTTTCTAACTTTAGAAATAAGTTTTGTTTCAACATACCTTTCATCTTCTTTTGAATCTTATTTCAAAGCTACAAACACTGTCTCAATATATTCATCACCATCGGTGTTAGTTTATTTATCTTCATCTTCAACAAGGTAACATGCCTTCTTGCCTTTGTCTTTGTAATCTTAGTTACCCCTTCTGTAACACTGTCAGTTTCTTCTATATTCTCAATCATCCTTTATGTCGTTAGATCTTTCATTTTTTCTTTCATCATTTTTCCTGTTAGGGCTTCTAACAACAAAGTGTCTAATTTCTTTACAATTAAAGCATACCAAAGGTAGTTTACCTTTATATATTCCTTTACCTTTATGCAATCTTCTAGCCATTAATGATCCAATTTCATCAATTTATCTCTTATCACTGTCACTATCACTATAATTTCTAATCATGTGGTTGTTACCAAATTTACTAATTTTCATAGATGACATAAATGCATACTCAATAGTAGGAACAACACTGTTGTCAAAATTGTTCAGCTCAAATGAAATAAGTCTACCAACTAGACTATCAATTGTAATATCATTTCTAGGTTTTTCTCTCATTTGATGTATTACAGAGACTTTAATAGCATAAATAGGCAATAAAGTTTTGAGAATCTTACTTACAATAGTGTCTTCATCAATAAATCCACCTTCTCCATGAATAGCATTCACATCCTCCTTGATTTGGTTATTGTACAACTATATGTTTTCTCCTTCTTTCATTCTCATGTCATCAAACTTTCCTCTGAGACTTTCAGCTTTAGCTCTTTGCACATTTACATCTCCACCATGAACTAGTGTGAGAATGTCCCACATCTTCTTGGAAGTTGTACATGTCTTGACATCTTCAAATTCAACATCAGATAGTGAAGAAGCAAGCTCTATCATCATAGTATTGTGTTCATGTCTTTCTCTTAGCTGATCAACTACAAAAGGTCCAATAGGTAAGATGAACTCGGTATCCAAGTATTTTTTATATCATTTCCAAACCCTGACAGATATAGTCTCATTACACTCTTCCATGTTGAGAATTTGTCCTTGTTTAGCTTAGGTACATCTTTCTTATACATCTTGTGATCTTTAGCTTAAGTCCTTCCTTATAAGCACTGTATTCTTTGATACCAATTGTTAGATAACTGAGAGGGGGGGTTGAATCAGTTAGTTCTAGTTATCCTACAGTCCCAAATACTCCTAGATGTATATAAAAACAATTTCAAATATATAAACCAACTCGGTGAAATATAAACTGTAATCTCAAACTCATGTAAAAACTCATCTTCAAACTCATCTACTAAGTAGTAGTAAAATAAATATTGTGATTACCGATCAATGCATATAAAGTAATGTGTAAAGAAAAATAACAATCTAACACATCCATACACATTAACACATAGATTTTTAATGTGGAAACCCTGCTAAGGGAAAAACCACCTAGGACCGGTAACCCAAAATAATTCACTCTTATGAAGTGAGCTTGGTTAAGAGCCAACCCTGTTAAAGGTTATAATGCACACTATTAGGTGTGACCAAGTTAGAAGATTTATCACTAACAGTTCTCCCTTGACCAATCATTCATTGTGGGGTCAATAAGAAAACAATCAACATTCATTGAATGTCATAAGAAAAATACTATTAAGTCCCACTCAATTAAGAGATTTATCTGTAACAATGGTTAAACTGATTTATTTAATAATTAATAATTACAAGCACTTTCAAATTTAGCCAATTCACTCAGCTTTTTACTTTAAATTTATATTTTAATTTTCATAACAGAATGTGCAACTTTAATTGCATAATATTATTTAGTTAACAAATAATATTTTAGCATATTAATAACATGTAAATTGATAATAAAATATCAATTCATTAATTATGTTTTTAAATATCAATTTTGGATTTATAATTAATTAAATCCTCTATTCCCAAAATTAGACTTTTTAATTAACACATTTATCTAATTAATTTTTATTCGACGAGGACACTGAGGATGAGGACACCGAGGAAGAGGATTTGGGTGAAAAGTTTGAGGCGGACATCGAGGATGATTCGACAAGCACATTGGGTCACAACGCCAAAGGGAAAGGTAAACAGAAGGGGAGCACTTCTAAAAAAATGAGCAAATACAAGAAAAAAAATTGAGGACTCAAATGCTAAGTTTGATTTCAAAGATATCAATATTGATGAGGAGGAAACAAACCCTAAAAGGAAAAAGATGAAAACCCCTCTCATGAAGGAGAAAATCCCAGATACCAAGAAAGGGAAAGGAAGCAAAATCAAAAAGGGTATCTTTGTTTCCTCTGATGAGGAAGAGGATTTTATTGAAATTCGTGTGAAGAGTAAGAAAAAGAGGACTGATATTAAAGATATTGAGAAAAGAGTGGATGTTATATATTACACCTAGAAAGCTCAGCAAGACACGAAGGAGGATAACAAGATTATCACTAATTTAGTAGAAGATGAAACTGCCCCTCTTGGAAATTAGACTGATAATGTGGATACTAATTAGGTGAGAGACAACCCTTCTAAAAAGATTGAAGGTATCCACATTAGGTAGGAATAAAAAGATAGCATCCTTTCTTTTGGTCATTTTCTAGCTACCATCATGCGAGACAATGAAAAAATGAAGGCTGACATCAAGGAGCAGGGTAAGATTGTGAACATTATAAGGAAGGAATCCTTTGGTGAAAAACCCTTTGCCACTTGCTTGAATGATTGGATGAAAGATATTCACAAATGTGATTCCTTTGGGGCACTTGGTGGTACTGTGCTTGCAATGAAAGAGGAATTGAATAACTTGAGCAAGGAATTTGAAAGCAGCCGCCATGAAGCTAGAATTACTAGCCTATAAAGAAAAGTGGAGAAGCTAGAAGGTACACTAAATAAAATCAGTGAACAAAGATTCCATATCTTGAAAGCTTCTATGGAACTTAATAATAACTTGGTTGAGAAGTTTGAGAACAATAGGGTTGAGGACACTAAGGATACCAAGGTGAGTACAAGGCCTGGTATCAGAACACGCACCAACACTAAAAAGAAAGATGCTAACTTGGAGGACTTAAATGTCTCTATGGGAAACATGAAGCTCTTAGTTGTCCAAGCTAAAGAACTAAAGGATATTTCCTAGTTGTTGCCTTGTCCTTTTCTATTGTCTCTTTTTTCTACTATCTAGTTCCATTTTTTTGTCTTTCTCTACTTTTCCTTGTAGAGTCGTGGGCCTATGTTTTAATCGGGTGTAGTTCTACTTTTGGGCTTAATCAGTAATGCTTATTATCTGATCTTTTTGTACAAGGTTTTGGGACCTTTCAAACCCTATTTTTACCTAACCAGAATATCATATTTAATATTTCCAAATTTAATAAGATTTAATTATTAATTACATAATTAATCTAATAAATCACTCAACCAACTAACATAGAAATCACATCAATCAAATGAAAAAAATGATGACAAAACTGATTGAATCCAAAAATACCACAAACAAGTACAAAGGAAGGGTTCACGAATGATGTCACCTTGACGAATTCAGAATGTAGAAAATAAGATACTTATCCACTGTTTCAGGACAGTAATGGCTTAAGTTGGGATTTGGACCCATGTGTTATCTTCCCTCTCTTACCATTCATATATTGTGATAGGGAGCACTCATCCTGACAATTTAGGGAAGTCAATGCCTGGTACCTACAAACCTGCATCACAAATTTGAGCATGTACATAATGTATAGAACAAACAATGATAGGGATCGATTGATTGTGTGGATCTAGCCATGCAAGTAACTATGCCTCTATCCTCTACCACATCAGACACATCATACAAAAATGTAAGATAAACATGCCACACAATAACGTAAAAGATATATGTCAACCATACACATGAAAGTATGTGGTGAGTAAAATCATCCTAACATATGCATAATCATCATGAAAATAACCAAAATATTCTAGCATCAATATTGAAAAGTAAATTATGGGTGGGCACTACATACACCCCCCTAAAATTAGGATGACCCTTGGAATCTGAAGAATAGAATAAGATTACAAGGTTTACATAAAGGTGCTACAATTGTTCTCTTAAATACAATGCATAATTAAATTAGGGACTTAGATCCTTGGCCCAATTGACCTACTATGATAAAAAAAACCCTAGTATCATTCTCTAAAATATCCTCCCTTACACATACTATCAGAGGTCCATAATGAACATGATAGAAATAACACTTTTCAAAAAACTGAGCTAGCAATATCAAACATTCAGAATAGTCATCACAATATAGAAACAAAAATCGCAAGTAGGGGAATAATTAGTTCAATATTAAATCATAAAAGCGCGCAATGTCAACAGTAAATAGAGTGTGACGAGTGTCACAAAATAGATAGCGAAAAGAGAATTAGATGACTAGTCCAAGATAAAGAAGGTTCAAAATTTTAATGCTAGCCCAGACACAATACTAACAAATCATCAAGCACTTTCCAATTTAGCTAATTAACTCAGCTTTTTAATTTAAATTTATATTTTAATTTTAATAACAGAATGTTCAACTTTAATTGCATAATATTATTTAGTTAAAAAATAATATTTTAGCATATTTTTTATAATAAAATATCAATTCATTAATTATGTTTTTAAATCTTAATTTTGGATTTAATAATTAATTAAATCCCATATTCCCAAAATTAGACTTTTTAATTAACATGTGTATTTAATTAATTTTTATTAATTAAATAAAATTATAGTTAATATTTCTAAATTTTAAAAACATTCAATTATTAATTACATAATTAATCTAATAAATCACTCAACCAACTAACACATAAATCACATCAATCACATGACAAGACAACATGACGACAAAACTGATTGAACCCAAAAATACCACAAACAAGCACAAAGGAAGGGTTCATGAATGACGTCACCTTGACAAATTTGGAAGGTAGAAAATAAGATACTTGTCCACTATTTTAGGAAAATAATGGCTTAAGTTGGGATTTGGACCTGTCTGTTATCTTCTCTCTCTTACCTTTGAGATATTGTGATAGGGTACACTCATCCTAACAATTCAGGGAAGTCGATGCCCATACTTGCAAACCTGCATCACACAGTCAAGCATGTACATAATGTATAGAATAAATAATGATAGGGATCGGTCGATCATGTGGATCTCACAATTCAAGTAACTATGTCTCCGTCATCTACCACATCAGACACATCATACAAAAATGTACGATAAATATGCCACATAGTAATGTAAAAGATATATGTTGACCATACACATGAAAGTATGGGGTGAGTAAAAGCATCCTAACATATGCATAATCATCATGAAAATAACCAAAATATTGTGGCATCAATATTGAAAAATAAATTATGGGTGGGCACTACACATCCTCTTAGACACTTAGTCCATTCTCTACTCAACAACATTTTGTAAGTTTCTGGAATGTCAACAATATGGACATCAATGTGTTCTTGCACTCTTGGGTCAGAAACTATTTGGATGTGCATATCTTTTAGCACGTCAATAAATATGACCTTTATTTTGTCCAATTGTATCACTACCATGTTCATAGTTTGAGGAACCATTCCTAACTTCTTTGATGTAATCACTCTAGCTTACTACTACTCTTTGTTAGGACCTAGCTAGGTTCATAACCCAAATTTTCCCAATTCCTTGATTGGAGTCTCACAAGGTACTCCCTTTCCTTCTAAGGAATTCCTTACACATCTTCATTCAGAGTACAACTCTTCTCCTTCACTAGGTGACCCATCATTTAGTAAACAATGTTCCTCACTCATTTAATCTTGCATATTCTCAATGAAATCAACCTCCAAAGTAAGTACAAAATATTACAAGGGTGTGGAGGTTCATTATCTATCCTATTTACAAGATTCTTAACTCATCAATATATGGTTTTTTATCATCCTCTTGTCTAATCACTCACCACTCTCATTAAGGACAACATCTTGACCAAACACAAACACATTTACCTTCTTGTTTTCCCCTTTGATATACCTATACACAGAGGTATACAACTTTTTATCCCGAACACAGTTCCTCAATTTCTCTGGTGATCATGGGTGTAATTTTTTTCTCAAAAAAATACTCCAATATAAGGATGATCCAATGGTTGGTTGGAAAGCTATTTCCCCCATACTGAGGGTTTATTTTCTGAGACTATTATTTTTTATTAGTTCATTTTCTAAGTATAAACTCATGGTTTTGGGTTGTATCAAAATCTTAACCAATACCCTATACAAAATGGTTATTATACATAACCAAGACATAATAAAGTCATCTTCCTCAAAATGTAGAAGTAAAGGAGCATTTATAACTCTGTCCATATGATGGAAACAAGAAATGCATGCAATAAATCTCTGTCTCAGTGCAGTGAACAAGAACACCTCCCAAAAGACTTAAAAATGATTCATATCAACATAAAATAATGGAAAACAATGATTCCTTCACCATTCATGAGATTTGCTACCCAAAACATCCATAGAAAACACCAAAATATATTAATTTTTGCTCTCTAATTATTACAATATTTATGTACAAAATCATGCATAGTTGAATGCCGACATTGCATTCTCTTCCTCCCTCTTTCTTGATCGGTCTTCCATATCCTTAAAATATTGTATTTACTTTCAATAACCAATTCCCACCTATTGGAACCGACTACAAATAGCTCCAACTACCATTCCTATAATGCTACCATCATAATGCATAAAATGTTATCAAATTGACAACTAAGTTGTCAATTCCATAACTAGACCCAAATGGCCCTTAATCTATTTTATAATGGTATTTTAATGACTTTTAACCACTACCATAGATACTATTTCTATCCTAAAAACCTCTTAAATACTAATAACCCTCATTCCCATTACACGATGACCCTTGTAGAGATCTTTGCCTTAACATGACAACATTGACAATAACATAGCTTATAAGCACTAATGACAGAAATCACAAACATAGAGACCTTATATTCCTAAGTGTCTTCATGGAATCTAGTCCAATTAGGTGACCTATTTGTTTTCATGAGGTGCTATGAATCATACTCTTAGGGTGTAAGAGAATCCAAGTCCCATGGATTCGGTGACCTGTTTCTAGTCTTCCAATTTGGGGCCACTAGTTGTGTATGATCTGCAATAGAAACACATGGCCTTTCTTGTACCCCCTTTACTTGCAACCAAACATAAGGTACTTGTGATAAGTAATCAATTTTGTATCATTCATATCCTTATCTTCATGATTCACTTCAATGTAATCAACAAAATAGAACCCCTGAAAACCTCCAAAAAAAAGGTTAGGGAAAGGAAACATCACTTCTTCATCTATTAAAATGTATAGTTGGTTCACCCTAGGAACCATATTTTCTCCTTGTTCACCCACTGCTCCTAGTTATATTTTCATATTTGGGGAAAATTTAGACTCCATGGTCTCTTTAGAATCGATTACTTCCTCTATCTTGTCTTCATCCTCAAGCTTATTTATAGAGATCACTGTTGCAACTTGTTGTTTATGCCATTCTTCTTGGAAAATAAAACCATCACACAACTTCATGTCTATTTCATTAGCCTCACAATATGTATACATAGGAATACCTTTCTTTTCTGTACCCTTGTCCATTGTCAAAGAACATATCATTTTCCCACCTGCACACACCTCTGTCTTCTCAGTGAATGATTGCTCCACATCACCATTTACCTTTACCACATCTATTTCTTCTTCAAGAAAATCTACAACATCTTAGATATTCTCTTTAATAAGTTCTTTTTCATCTTTTTGTTTTTTTTTCAAGAAATCATCTCTCTTTTCTTGTTCTTGGAGTTCTTCCATCATCTTCATGGTTTCTTGCATCCGAGCTTCATTTTCCTCTTTTATTCTCTTTAGGTTTCTAATCTCTTCTAGTGTTTGATTTCTTGCTTCTTCCTTCTTCTTTGTCTCTACTTCTTCTCTTTTCTTTATTTAAGAATATTTAAAGGCTTTATATGCCTCATATATTACCCTTTCTTCTATTTTCAAATACATCTTGACTATCTTTACCAACTACACGGATCTACTTCCTTTCTCTGATACCAATTTGATGTAATCACTTTAGCTTGCTACTACTCTTTGTTAGGACCTAGCTAGGTTCCTAACCCAAAATTCTCCAATTCCTTGATTGGGGTCTCACAAGGTACTCCCTTTCCTTCTAATCACTTCCTTTCACGTCCTCATTCAGAGTACACCTCTTCTCCTTCACCAGGTGACCCATCATTTAGTAAACAATCTTCCTCACAAATTCAATCTTGCATCTTCTTAATGAACTCAACCTCCAAAGAAATTGAAAAATCTTGTAGGCATGTGGAGGTTCATTCTCTATCCTATTTACAAGGTTCTTGACTCATCCATATATGGTTTTGATCATCCTCTTGTCTCATCACTCGCCACTCTCATTAAAGACAACTTCTTGATCAAACACAAACAAGTTTACCTTCTTGTTGTCCCCTTTGATATACCTATACATAGAGGTATATAACTTTTTCTCCCAATCAAAATTACTCAATTAATCCAATGAGGATGGGCATAATTAGTTTCTCATAAACATACTCCAATATAAGGAAGATCCAATGGTTGGTTGGAAAGCTATTGCCCCCATACCAATGGTCTATTTTCTGAGATAATATTATTATCTATTAGTGCATTTTCTAAGTATAAACTCATGGTTTTGGGTGTGTATCAAAATATTAACCAATAACCTATACAAAATGGTTATTATACATAACCAAGACATAATAAAGTTATCTTCCTGAAAATGTAGAAGTAAAGGAACATTTATAACTCTGTGCATATGATGGAAACAAGAAATGCATGTAAGAAATCTCTGTCTCAGTGTAGTCAGCAAGAACACTATCCAAAAGACTTAAAATAGATTCATATCAACACAAAATAATGGAAAACAATGATTCCTTGACTATGCATGAGATTCACTACCCAAAAATCCATAGAAAACACCAAAATATATTAAGTTTTTCTCTCTAATTACAATATTTCTGTGCAAAACCGTACACAGTTGAATTCCCACATTGCATTCTCTTCCTCCCTCTTTCTTGATCGGTCTTTCATATCCTTAAAAGACTGCATTTAATTTCAATAATGAATTCCCACCTATTGGAACTGACTACAAACAGTTCCAACTACCATTCCTATAATGCTTCCATCATAATGCATAAAATGTTATCAAATTGACAACTAAGTTGTCAATTCCATAACTAGACCCAAATGACCCTTAATATATTTTCCAATGGTCTTTTAATGAATTTTAACCACTACCACAAATACTATTTCTACCCTAAAAACCTCTTAAAGAATAATAACCCTCATTCCCATTACATGATGACCCTTGTAGAGTTCTTTGCCTTAACATGGAAACATTGACAATCACATAGCTTATACGCACTAATGGCCAAAATTACAAACATAGAGACCTTGTAGGTCCTTGTATTCCTAAGGGGCTTCATGAAATCCAAGCCAATTAGGTGACCTCTTTGTCTTCATGAGGTGCTCTGCATCATTCTTGCAGATAGAGAGTGCCATAATATTACATGAATCCCCTAAGCAGATCACACAATTCTGCAAATTTTTACCAAATATACATAAACTTAGTAGGAATGGGGGAACTTCCAACCTATCCTTGAACATTTTTCAGAATTCCTCTAATAAATTCATTTTTGATGTGGGGACCCATGCCTTGTTATCTTTTGTACCTTTCTTAGAGTGTACCAGGATCTTTAGGAGTGCTTCTATTTGAGAAGGAAAACCTTGTAACATGTCAAACATTAAGATATTTTCCTTTTTTTTATTAAGCTCTTCAACCGCACTATATTTGTTAGCTGACCAAGATGGACTTCTGTGTATAGTAGGTACATTTTTGGTGATGAAGTCTGAACACTCAAACCCTTTGGTGGTGTAGGATTATTGCTAGCTCATAGACCCAGTTGTGTTGGTTGTTTCCCTGGGGGAATACCATCTATCATGGGTTCCTTCCAATTTCTTAAATTATATGGGCTTTGGTGGTCATTATGAAATGCATGAGCTTCAGAGTATTTAGGATCCCTTTCTCTTTGGAATGGAAACAAAAATTATTCTTCAAGTGTTTAGTTTCTATAACCTTCCCCTATTTCAAGTTCATAAGAATCAAACAACATTGCATTAAATTGAATGGGGGGTTCCTCAGAGTTTCGAGGTTGCTGATTATGGATGTCACTTTCTTACCCATTGTTATCTTGGTGTGTGCTTGTAGTTCCTAAAAATTTCACATCAACAAATTTGTACATATTAGAATTATCATTTGGTATAATAATATTATTGGGTTGGGTGTTCCAAGGTCTATTGCGTTGCTGCTACCCAATTTGTTTATCCTGCAAGTTATAGATTGTTGTTACCATTAGTGTTGTAACTTCGATTTTGGCCCTAAGAATAAGTATTCAGAGTAGTAGGGGTTTTTTTGTAACCACCTTGGTTCTAAGATGGATTTAACTTCATCCTAGTGAGCTCATTGGTAAATCAAGCTAAAATATTTTTAACGACATCCAACTCAAAAGCCAAGTGATTGTCGGGCTCACTAGGAGGCATAGTTTGTTTCTCAAATAAAGTGGTCTTATGGGATTTATAGCTAGAATAGGTGCTGGCTATGGATGGGACATCAAGATGTTGAATGGGTATGATATTGAGTAATGGAATGTGATGGTTCAAGGCCTGGTTGATGGGTAGGAATGTGTTCATAGTGTTGGCATTGCCAAATGATATTAGGGTACCAACATTCCCACTAGCTTGCAGATCCATCTATTGTGTGAAATTGATTGCTTAATTTAATAAATTTTCTAAAGTATTTATATTTGTAGGTGGGAGCCTTTTTTTAAAAAATTTGGTCAATGAATCTAATTCTGTCAAGTACACTTGTATTACAGTAGGTATGGGTACCGTGTAAGGAGTTTCAAGTCTTTGATACATCTTGTGGAAATGATGATTGAACATGACAATAGGCTAATTTGGATCTTTATTGGCTAAGATAAAATAGTGGTCAAGGTTCACAGGGTCCACATAGAGTTTGAATTGATTTGGAAACTTGGTCTCAAACTTGATCCATGTGGTGATGGATTCCCTAGGTAAATATAAATACCAGTTGTAGGAAAATTCATAAAGCATGTATGGGAGTATGCGGAACAAAAAATCCTCATGTACCAATTCTTTCTAGTTGAATATTTATTTAAAGGCACGAATGTGTTCTTCTACTGTTCTAGATTCGCCATACACAAACTTGGTACAAAACTTCTCTTGATTTTTAGGAAACTTGTGTAATTGATCAACTATGTTTAATTAGGAAATTTGAGCATTAGAAAAAAAATCCATTGGGAAAGGTGGTTGCAAAGTTTTATTTTGATTTATTTTTGTGGTAGTATTTGGGGAAGAAATATGTGATTGTTGGCCAAGTAGATTTTGCGGATCAGCGGAGTGGTGAGAGGGAGTTGATTTTCATTTTCCCTTATCACTATGAGCTTTTTGATAGTGGTTGAGTTCAAGGAAATTTCCCCCTTTTGGAGATAATCTAAGTACTCGCTTGAACCTCTCTGGTGAGAAATATATGATATTATCTAGCCTTCTATTGTCTGGCCCTCCTTCTAGCACCACTTCTATTGAGTGTTTCTTTTACAAAAGTCAATTGCTAAGAATCTAAGGTCTGAATTCCCCTCTTAAAAGAATAACAAGGTTATTCCCAAGGTTATTCGTGGTCATGGTATAACTACTTGGTAAGCTCAGTTGAAGATAAATGTGAATGTTCACAAGGAGACCTTTGCTGGTATGGTTCAAACTTCAAGATGTAAAACAAACTTTAGTACTTTTGTATTTTCTCGCTTTATCAATGTATGCAATTCCTATTGTGTAATTTTAATATAAATCTATGATTAATAAAATTTACAAATAAAAACAAATTATTTAAGGTAATGAGAGATTCAAAGAAAATAACACTTAAGAAAATTCCAAATAGACATAAACCATTAATGTACCAATCCTGTGAATTAAAGAATTGGGGAATTTAAAGCAAACACACACGATATGACTCAGAATTACTCACAAATCATAAAGTGCAGATGTAATCCTCAATGGAATGTAAACAATAGATGTAATATTTCTTAAAATTAATCATAATCGCATAGCCACCATAGATGCACAAATATACCAGACAAATTTATCTTCAAACATGATAGAATTATTCCTCAATAATTCTTCACAACAAGATGATGCATAAATGATTAACAGTGAATTAACTGATAATGCCGATATAGGTTGCAATAAAACAAATGGCTCTCTAAAATAAATGAACTAACAAGAACCAATTCATAAATTTTGCAAAGATGGCAGAATTATCACACCACAATCAAAGCACCAATTGTATAAAACTTTATTGCAGAAAAATCTCCACACTAATTACATTGTTATGATGAAATATATCGTGCTTCACTATGAATTAAGAAACCCATAGAAAGGATTTCATCTACATCTAAAGAGGAGAAATAAAACTAAATCTAAAACTTACTAATGCAAAATTATTCCTAAACTATCTATAATAATGCTTGCATGTATTATAATCCATTTGCATTACATCTTTGCAAGAAAACATGACCAAATCCACTTAGTAAACAAGAGATTAGAATTGGAGTTCCACCGTTCTTGAACTGGAATGTTTTTTCTATAATTGGAATTCTTCCTTGGAATCTTCATCTTGGATCCCCTTCATGAATACAAATGATTGATATCTTCTAGGCAAAGAAAATAACCCCAAACATGCATGCAATCTGATCCAAAACAAGCTCTCCATGCAAATTATTTCCATGTCGAAACAGCCCAAAAATGTTGGACACTGACCCTAACTCTAAAATTTGACTAGCTGAAAATTGACTAAGTGTAAATCCTTCTGAATCCTAAAAATTTGGACTTTCAAAGTCCAAAAGGCCAAAAAAAATGATTAAGTGATCGTGAGTATGTGGCAGTTATGCCTCTTGGCATAAAGTGCTGGTGAGATGGCAAGTGGCAGTTAGTTGCGGTCTCATGGCAGTTAAAGAAGATAGCATAAAGTAATGGAAAGTTTGTGTGATGATTCCATGTGCCTAGGATGGGATATGAGTAGTGGTTACCAACTCGTTAGGTAAGTTAGCAGTTGGCAAGTCAAGTTGTGAGATGGAGAGGAATGGTAGTCGTTAGGTCGCTAGATCAAATGGAATATTCTTCTTAGGTTTGAGAGTTAGCGAGAAATTACCATGTTTCTAGGGTTGGTCTATGTGTATCCATTGAAAAAATTTAGTCATCAAATGATATTTTCCCTAGTTGTTTGATAATCATTTTAGTCGATGCTAGTTGGTGGGTCCCAATAGTTGTATTGTTTTCAATTAACTTGAGGCCTCAACTTAGGAGTTATGTCTTGTCTGATGGCTATTTTTACATGATGGATAGGAATCATGAGATGGTGCCATGTGTGCTAAGTTTTCAAATATAATGAAATGTTTATGTAGGCACTGTGAGGTCACAAGTAGTATTATAAGGATTTGAGCTTTCCTTGCGATTTTGTGAGATTGTGACACGTGTACCATGGAGATTCAAAGGAGGACATGCCTTGTTGATACTTCCTTTTTGTTTTGATCATAGGGAAAAAGGATGTGTCGAGTAACTCAGTCGAGAGAAAAATAATGCATAGGTTGTTCAATGGAGATTGTATGTGGGCCAAAAAAATGAAGTGCAAAATAATATATGATTTTCATGAACCATAACTAATTGAATGTTTGAAGATGTTAAGTTGATCACTAAAATGTAGAAAGATAATGCAATACATTAAATTAGTTGATGGATTGTGTTTTCATTGATGTCAACTTGATATAATATACTTGGTTATATACAAAGTGTCAAAGAATTTAGAGAATATGAAAGATAAAGGTTATTCTTTTAGTAATGCATAGAAGATCAGCATTTACTAAGTGACCACAAACACTGACGGGCAGTGCACCCTAACAGACAAAGAAACCCGAAAGTAAAGTCACAGTGTTGCCTGAGAAAGAAACCCAACAATAATTACCGATGAGCAGAATCAAAAGTATTACCAATGAGAAGAACTTCATAGTGATGCCCAACAGACAGACAACCCTGACAGATAGACAACCCCAATGGAGATTCCCGAGGAGAACTGAAGTGTTGGCTGAAGCTAACAAAGAGTTAAAACACTGAAAAGAACTGAATTTTAGAAATGACAAAAGACTTAGCTGGAAAGAGCTAAAGGAGTTAACTAGTTGTTAATATTGTTTTCATAAAAAATTTAAAGCCAGAGATAAGTGAAAGATTTAAAGCAGTTTTATTACAGTTGGCAACAAGATATCTACAAGATAAAACAAGAGTAAAATCTTTAAATCAAGATTGGCTAGAATTGTGGATCATGCCAAGAAAAAGAAAGTAAAGAACTTAGAAATGGTGATATAATGTCTATAAAGAGACAATATAATTCATTATGAATTAGGGGAGTGAATAGAGAAGAAGGATGTTGGAGAGAAACCGATGAAAAACAACTTCATATAGTCCTGATCAATCAAGCTGAAGAACATAGCTATATTTCTACGGACACCGATCAATAGAGAAGCACAACATCACTGAGCAGAAAGAAGTATAGCAAAGGTATTGAAAAGATACATTGATCGGAAAGGTATTTTGAGCATACAATAGATCTGAAAATCTACAAGTTTATAGTTGTATATGTGAATAGATCATTTACTATTTCAGTTTAACCATTGGATTAGAAAGTCTATTAACCAAGTAGGACTTAACAATCCTTTCTATATTCAGATACATCCCAAGGAGTATCAAAACATTTGATCATGAAGATAGAATGAGATTCCATATACCATTTGACAAACTACACTTGGTTTGGTCATTGAATGTAGCATAGAGATTCCATATATCAAGTGATATACTATTCTATTCAAATCCTCTAACAAGGTCACACCTAACAGTGTGTTTGTAACCTTTAATAGGGTTGTCTCTTTATCAAGCTCACTTCAGAAGAGTGAAAATTTTGGGTTACCGGTCCCAAGTGGTTTTTCCCTTAACATGGTTTCCACATTAAAAATCCATGTGTCATTGTGTTTATGAGTCATTACTTTAGTATTTTGCATTACACAACTAATCTGGATTGATCGGTATCACTAAGAAATTTACTCTATTTCAATAAATGAAAGACTGCTAATCGGTAAACAATAAGAATAAGGTTTAATAGTGAACTCTGAGCAGTAGTTATTTGTTAAGATTGTTTGAAGGCATGCATCTTGTAGGACTGGAGATAACTAGAGGCTTAATATTGTGGTATTAAGTTTTTGGGTTGATTTATTAGAATATTTTTGAGTCCACTGATTTACCCCCCCCTCTCAGTTATTCTAAAAATTGGTATCAAATCTTGTGTGCTTAGAAAGGGAGTTTAACAGCTCAAGAAAAAGATCATAAGATGAACAAATGAGATATGCCCAAGTTGAATAAAGACAACTTTGCATCATGGAAAAGTAGAATAAGACTCCACCTATCAGGTATTGGTAATGATGTTACTCAATACCTAGATACTAAATATGTGTTGCCTACAGGACCTCACACACTTGAGCAATTGAGAGAAAATAATGAGCATAATTGCATGATGATAGAGCTTTCTTCCTCATTCTTCGATGCTAAGTTTAAAGCTGTCAAAAACTACACCTTTTCAAAGAAAATGTGTGATAAATTTAAGTTGGTACATGAAGGAGATGCTAATGTACTAAGAGAAAAGGTAGAAAGTATAAGAGGGAGGTTTGAAGACCTAAGGATGAAAGAAGGAGAAAATATCACTCAGTATAGATACAGAATCAAAGAGGTAGTCAATGTTATTCGAGGAGTTGGAGGTGTATGTGAAGAAGAGACAGTGGTAAGTAAAATCCTAAGAACCTTACTGCCTATATATGCTATTAGAGTATCTTATATACAAGAAATGAGAGAAGTTGCAAAAAATAATGTTACTCTAAATAGTTTGATTGGTAGACTGATTTCATTTAAAATGAATAACTTGGATAATAGTGTCTTACCATCTATAGAATCTGCATTCAAATCTTCTATAAAAATAAGTAAGTCGATTCATAGTAACACTATTATAAATGATAGTGAAAGTGATAGTGATGACTAAGGACTTGATGAGATTGAAGCACTAATGGAAATAAGATTGCAGAGAGGCAAAGGTAGATACAAAGGTAAATTAGCACTTGTATTTTTTAATTGTAAAGAGGTTGGACACTTTGCTGCAAGATTTTCTAACAGAAGAAAAGATGCTAGAAGTAATGACAGAAAATATGAAAAGAAGTTTGACCGTGATGATAACAAAGATTAACAAAGAAAATAATAATTTGACAGAAGAGATACCTGAGACTACAAGGACAAAGGAAAGAAAGCTTGTTACCTCGCTGAGAAAAGAAATGATTATACTGACATCAAATCTGATGAAGACATTGAGATAGTATTTGTAGCCATGAAGGATGATTTAGATGAAGAAGAAAGGTATGTAGAGACTTCACTCATATCTAAGGTGAGTAAGAATGATGTCTAGATTATAGATAGTGGATGCACTCACCACATGATCGGTGATAAAAAAAAGTTTGAAACTTTTGAATACTATAATGGTGGATTAGTAAGAATGGGTAATGACACACCTTATCCAGTTGAAGGTAAATGATCCATAATGTTGAATAACCTGATCAAATGTAAAAATGCTTAATGGATAAAAGGACTTAATTATAATCTATTGAGTTTTTCACAGCTGAATAACACAGGTCACCGAGTAGAATTTGAAAATAAGAAGGAAAAGATCTTCAATGAATCAGGAAGGTTGATCAGAACTAGTGAAAAAAAAAAGGTAGTCTTTTCTATCTTGATGACATTAACACCACTTGTTTAATGGACAGAAATGAAGACATATGGTTGTGGCATAAAATACTATGCCATGTGAATTTTGACAACATGATAAACATAAGCAATAAAAGAAGAGTAAGAGGCTTACTGAGCATGTCAAAGCCTGAGCATATCATGTGCAAGAATTTTCAAAAAGGTAAGATGACAAAGTCTAGTTTCAAGAGTAAACCCATACTTCTAATGTTATTCTATAATTAGTCCATACTAATTTATGTGGACCCATGAAGACAAAGAGTTACTATGGTGATAGGTACTTCATTCTCTTTGTAGATTATTATTCTAGAATGATGATAGTTATGTTCTTAAAAGATAAATCAAAAGCATTCAAGATGTTTCAATGGTATAATCCTGTGGTAGAAAAAAAGTGGTAAAGAATTGAAATGCTTGAGATCAGATAGAGGAGGGGAATTTGTATCTGATGAATTCACTAACTATTGAAATGAGAATGGAATTAAAAGATAGGTTTCTGCACCAAGAACACCACAACAAAATGGAATTGCTGAAAGGAGAAACATATCAATTGTTGATTGTGCAAGAACACTGATGATTGAGAAAATAATCACTTAAACTTTTTGGAGGGAATTTGGCAGTACTGATGTCTACAGATTAAACAGTGTATAATTGAAGAAGGACACAAAGAAGACACCCTATGAGCTATGGTATGGTTACACATTCAATGTAAGTTAATTCAGAATCTTTGGTAGTCAATGTTATATTTTGAAAGATGATAGAAATGGAAAGCTTGACTCCAAAAGTGAAGAAGGTATCTTTCTAGGGTATTCCACCAAAGGTAAGGCTTATAAATGCCTTAACAAGTCCTCTAACAAGATCATTGAAAGTAAAAATGTAAGAATAGATAAATTTGAAGAGAAAAATGATAAGGAAAAAAGAAAAGAACCAGAAGACTACAACAAGTTTGTTTACACTAAAGAACATGACACTATACCCAAGAAACAGTGTATCACTCCTGAGCAATAGAACTTTGCACCCGAGCATCAGGCTACAATTACCAAAAAATTAGGAAAATCCTCAAGATGATGTTCCAAGTGATGGAGATCAGAATGAAGGTCAAGAAGATGACCACAATAATAGACAAAGAGCTAAGCTGAAACTTTCCAAGTATGTCAGAAGACATCATCCACATAATCAAATCATAGGAGAGATGAAGGATGGAATAAGAACAAGAAGTAAGTCACTAAACACTAGATGTTTACTTTGTGATTTTGAGCTTAAATATGTTAATACTGTGCTTGAAAATGAAGAATGGGTCAGTGCTATGAATAAAGAAATAGAATAGATTAAGAAGAACAAGACATGGACACTAGTACCGAGACTAGATGACAAGAATGTCATCAGCACCAAATGGATATTCAAAAATAAGTTGAATGAGAATGGAGAAGTCAAAAGGAATAAAGAAAGATTAGTATGCAAGGTGTAGACACCCTAAAATGGACAGGCTTGCAACTTTATAATAAAAACACTAATTTTCATCTATTAATTAATGGGTTTTTAATCATTAATTAATCATCTATTTTCCTCTAAATTCATTCCCTAAATAGTCTAATCAAATTCTCAAAATTAATTAAATAATTAATTTTATTTAACTAATAACCTTAATTAATTAATTACCATTAATTAATTAATTAAATTCAATTTCCTATAGTTTAAATTAAAATATTTAAACTTACTAGTTAAATTAATTTCAATTAAATTGATTTTATTTTATTCTATAAAGAAATTCTAAATAAAAAAGAATTCAATTATCTCACATGTTGAAAACTTTAATTACATAAATAAATTAAACATTCATTTATTTTCAAAGAGATAATCCTTAAATAGATCACATAGGCTACTCCACCCATCTCTCTAGTTCACATGGGTAACTCCACCCATCTCTCTAGTTCACATGGGTAATTCCACCCACCTCTTTAGTTCTAAAAGGTAACTCACAATTAGCTCTTCAGTCAACCAAACTCTATCTCCTCTCTCCCAGTTGAAGAGGTGGAGTTTACTGATGACTTCTCCAGGTCCCTTTAATCTCAATCGTTCATCTCCCTATCTCTGGGATTGATCTCAACTGTTCATATCATCCCCAATTCCTATATAATAAACCCTTCATACCCATTTGAAGGATCCAAGATTTCAAGCTTACATGCGTCATTACTCTATCATATTGGTTCAAGCATAAAGCCTTCTTACGATCATACATCCAGGATTTCAAGCTCACATGCACCATTACTCTATCAGATTGGTTCTAGCATTCAAGCCATCTTGCGATCACACACATATATTCAATTATCAAATTATCAATGCTCCCAAGTCATAGATGCTGCCCACACCAATACTGAGCATCAAAAACAACATTTCAAAAGGAGTAGAGAGAGACAATAGAAGCTTCAAGCAATTGGGTTTGAATTCATTTGTTTTCTATTATTTTCTTGGACATTCTATTGATTCACAATTTCATTTTTAATATTTATTTCCATTTGATTTCCCCCATTGCAAATCGATGCTACTAACCCTCTTTGTTGAGTGTTACAGAATCTGAATAGGCGTACATTTTGGTGAACCCGATGTGAAGCAAACAACCTAAGTATCTCTTTCAAAAAACATATAGAATATTTTAACCTTGGTCGTATGGTTTTAGACCTCATTTTCAATCATTTTCTCAATATCTGTGTAATTTTGCAATTGTTGGTATTTTGTCGTAGTTGATGAAATAGTGTCGCAATTGACTGGTTTAATACCCCAATTTATTGCAGGCTTCCACATTGCTATTATGTCATCTTCTATCTTTCTTTCTTCTAGCACGGTGCTACAATCACCCGATCCATGCTGTAAATGCCAACATTTTTCCATAGACCAAATTTTTTTACCCTAATTGCCAACATTCTGCCGCAATTGACAGGAGGTTGCTGCGATTGAGCAAATAGTGTTGTAATTGACATAAAAAGCACATTCCTGGCTATTTTTCTTGGTTTCTATGCATGTTTGACTAATGGTGAATGGAAAAGAAGGTAATCAGATGCATCCCAGGTGCTAGATCATTAAGAGCTGCAATAAGGAGAACCACCAATTATCAATCACAACAAAGGGTTATTCTCACAATCACAGCTAAGGATCAAAGCAAAGCACACACAAGGTACCTTGATCCAATCAAGCAATTTGCAAGTAAGTACAAAGTCACTATTAATCTCAACAATCTCAATAATCCTAGAGTTTCTAGATATTCTATTGTTTTGGATTGAAAAGATTTCATTTCTTGAGATACTAAATGCTTTCTTTGACAGGTTCGAATCGAGAGGAAAAGATAACAATACAACATAAAATTTATTCACTCGTACTTTGGTGCTTAAAAAGAACAATGCTTGTCAAACATCTCATACCTCACACTTTGGAATTTGGTGCTTAAAATTAATGTGGGGATTAAAATTGAACAAAGACAAAATTATTATAGTGCAAGGGGTTACAGAATTTCCCCCCAAGATTCCCAGCATATGTGTTCCAACATATTTGTGTAGTGAAAGAGATCTTCACTCCATGGAAATAATACCTGGCAATGGAAAAAACATGGGCGCCTACGTCATGGACCTTTGTGTCCTAGTAATGTGACAATTATTGTGTGAACTAATGAATATTCAAGAATTAGGCCTATAATATTTTATTTTGAAGCCATTAACTTAGATTAATCTGACTATTCATTGTTGAGACCTCATGATAACATTTCAACTTGAAAAAATTGTCAAAACACATTGTCTATTGTGCTTGTTCTTTGATTAGTTTCCAAAATTCAAAACAAACATCCAAACTATCAAATGAGTGAGACATGTTAAAGTCTAGGGTTGTCAACATCAAACTATCTTGCAAATCAGAAGCCTTGTTCCAAAAAATTAAAATTGTCAGACAATGAGTCCTATCTTTGAGTCTTTTTTAGCTTGTTTCCCCTTGGCCGCTATTGCCCACATTTTGCTGCAATTGATGGAAGTTTGTCACAGTCATCTTTTTTATTGCCAAAATTCACCTGTTTATTACCTCAATCGGTGATACATTACCGCAATCTACCAGTCACTTTACCTATGAGTTTTTCTGCAATTGACCAGAGACATTTTAAAACCTGTTCTGAGCTAAAACCTTAAAAATACTCTCCATTTTGTCTCAAAGACCAGTGTCTATCCCAGAAAAATGTGAAGAGTATTGTGTGAATCTATAAACATTAAAGATCATCCCTTCTTTGAAAAGCATGATTATTGTCCAAACATTGTTATAGAGATATCGCACCTATACTTTGATGGGTCATGCAAGAACCATGGTGAGTGAGCAGGTATAGTACTCGTCACTCCAAACAATGATGAAATACCCAAATATTTTAGACTCAACTTCCCATGCACCAAAATCATAGCCAAGTAAGAAGCTCTCATCATCAGAGTAAAGATAGAAATTCAATGGAGAATCAAGAACCTTAAGGTCTATGAAGATTCATAGTTGGTCATTAGCCAAGTTAAGAATGACTATATGACAAAAGATGAGAAGCTAATACCATACAAAGAATAGATGGATAGGTTGTGCACTAAGTTCCAATACATCTTTTTTGATCAAATACCAAGGACTCAAAACAAAGATACAGATGTGATGGCTACCATAGCATCACTGATTGATATGCCAGGAAATGAAACTAGATTATAGTTTCTAGTGGAGCAACTCATGATGCCATCATATTAGACAACAATCACAGAATTAGCGTGTGTCCTTGTTGGTCCTAAAACCCCATGGTACCATGACGTGTATAATTACCTCCAAACTAGTGTCTTCCCTCCCAACTTGTCTAGGAACTAGAAAAATTCCCTCATCTGCCAATCCTCTAGGTACACCATTCTTGCAACTACTCTATATAGATGAATTCTAGATGGAACACTATTACGATGTCTCACTTCCATGGAATCCCAAAGAGCTATGTACAAGGTACATGAAGGAATTTGTGGAACCCACGAAGGTGGAAACAACTTAGCTAAAAATATTATCCGCATGGGATACTACTAGTCCACAGTAGAGACAGATGCACACAAGTATGTACAAAGGTGTAGGCAATGTCAGATTCATGGAGACCTCATCCATGCACCAGCCCAAGAACTAAATCCTATCACTTCACCATTACCATTTTCTATGTGGGGATTTGACCTAGTGGGAAAGAATACACCATCTTCATCTAATGGACATAAATACATCATAGAAAAAATATAGTACTTCACTAAGTGGGTGGAAGAAATTCCCCTCACTTACATAACTAGAAAGTAGATCTCAATGTTCATACTCAACAATATCATCTATCAGTATGGAATTCCTCAAACCATCCTGACGGATCACAGTACACCTTTCCAAAAAAAAAAATGTTGAAGAGCTATGTGAACAATTCTAAATAAAGCAAGGGTTCTCTTCATTCTATTATCCTCAAGGGAATGGACAGGCTGAAGTGACAAACAAGACCATTTTGAAAATCTTGAAGAAAATAGTGAATGAATTAGGGAGATACTAGCATTTACAGCTTAGTCCCGCATTATGGGCATACAAAACTAGCGTGAGAACACCTACAAGAGCCACTCCTTTCTCCTTAGTGTATGCACCCTAAAATGGTTGCCTAGACTATGGGCCCCCATTCTTCAATTTATCAAATGACAGAATTAATTTATCAATTTCCTAAACCAATGCTTTGCAACATTTTAATTCAAATCAATTTCCTTGATCAAATCATAACTAATTCAATTATTTCATTATTTCCTAAGGTTTGATCATTTCATCAATAATCTTATTTAATTAAAAGAAAACATCCCTTTTAATTAAATGAAATAATCTTATTTAGTTAAAATAAATCTTTTAATTAAATGACCTTATCTTGTTTAATTAAAATCTCTCTTTTAATTAAATAATATTATCTTATTTAATTAAAAATCTCTATTTCAATTAAATAAAATAATCTTATTTAATTGAAAGAAAATCCTTCTTTAATTAAATAAAATCCCCACTTAAAGCTCTCTTTTTGATAAAAAAGAAAATAAATCAAATAAATAAATAAATAAAAATCCTTTTTTCTCTACATCTTCCTAAGTGGTGGGCTTTTTTGTCTCTTAATCATAGCCCTTTTATCTTGCCTTTTGAAAATTTAAAGCATATGGATCAACCAAGATTTAATCTCCACCATTGCTTTATTTTCCTTTTTTATACCTCTTAATCTCCACCGTCCATTGCTCTTTATAAGGAAGCCTCTCCTTCTCATTTGCATAATCATAATAAAAAACAGACATATTCTTTAGTTTATTGTTATGCTGCAGGATTGGAGAGCAATTTTGGAGGAGAATTTGAGCACTTGAGCTTGGATATTGCAACTTCTCTCTTCTTATCTTCTTCTCTCATACATTCATGGAAATTCATTTAGATTAATTTTGCATTTGCATTTTAGATTAAACTCATATTTTATTTCATAGATTAATTTTGCAATCGTATTTCCTTTCATAGAATAATCATGCATTGTTATCATATAGATTAATTCTATTATCGTATAGACAAAATCATGCATTATCATATAGAATCTCTCATTTTATGGTGTACTTGCAGGGGCACAAACTAGGTCAATCTAAGGGCCTCCATCACACACCTTTACACTCCATGAATAGAGAGCTATGAGTCACCATTTGAGACCTCATTCTTGAGTGATCTCGGATATAATGACTCATAGAAGTGTGACATATTTTTAGCACACATTTTTGGCACCCACCGTGGGGCAGAACATCTATTTCTGTCATCACATTCAAAAATTCTTTCTATCTTCTATCTATTATTCTCTCAGTGTCTTTAAAGCTCTCATTTTGAGCTGAATCTGACCCCACCATTGCGTTCGGATCATCATTTCAGTTGAAAATGACTATAAACTTGTCCATATTTGACGAAATTCAAATCTATGACAAATAATTTTTCCCAAGTAGGGTTGCATGGAAATCAAGGCAGATTTTAGATCATCTCTGCACATATCCCAAGGCAGATTTTTGAAAAAAAAATTCAAAAATCAATTTTTTTTACTATGTCAAATTTGACGGCCATATAACTGTCAAAATCTGGGCCTTCATTGACGGCCCCCAGCCCGTCAATTTTAATGTCGTAGTTTGCTGACATCAACAGGGTTTGAAAAGTCTTTGCCTTCACCATTGGAGTTTTTAAAATTGCAGTCTAACTTCAAACGATCATATCTTGCTCATTTTAGGTCCAAATTGAGTGTAATTTTTTTTATTTTTGGTAGAATTGTTTGAAGATTTCTGGGTTGTTCTTAGTTTCTAGATTTTTTATAGATTTATCAGAAATTTTAGGTTTTCATCACTGTACCTGTCTAATCCTCTATTTTGTAGTTTCTGAAGCCTCGTATAGGCTCATATGGTAACATTTTATAGTGCAACTTTTTTTGAAAGTGCGTGATTTTTCATCTACCTTCTGAATATGCAACCATATTTCTGATTTTATGATTTTTCTAATCCTGACCAATCTTTGGCTTTGTTGTTCTTGATGCTTATCTTTGATTACAGCCTAGCAGTGGTTTGCAGGATGTTGAAAAAGAAGACTCAAACACAAACTACTAATGAATCATCTTGAAGGTTGCCTTGATCGATACCATGCTAAATATTGTGCTTGCATTTTTTTTTTTTTTATTAAAATAGGAACCCACATGCAAGAATTCTAAAATGAACTTCTATTTGGTATTTTTAGGAATGGCAATACTGTCAAAAACTATGCTCTCACCCTTTTGGGATGATCAAAAATCTAGAAACATTATTTTCATTTTCTTATGTGTTTGAAGTGTCATTTAGATTGTAATCCTAAGAATTATATGAACATATCCTCTCCCCTCGCCTTTGTGGATCTTGGGTGTCATACAAAACTCATATAATTCTTTTAGCATGGCTACCTCCCAAGTGCTTTAATAGAGCTAGTGAGAGTGGATTGCCCAACTGGTAATAGGCTAAAGCCAAGCCCTTTCAAACCGGTATATAAAAAATGCCATTGTGATTAGTCTCATAGTGGACAGGTGTGAATTCATTGTGGCAACCAAAATCTCCTCTAGTACCCTAGTGGTGTGTTAAAGTCCCTACATTGTTAAGGTGAAAACCTTGCTTTGAAAGGATTG
>MU227371.1:1464523-1474993 GCA_018584345.1 Thuja plicata | reverse complement strand
ATTAAATAGGCTAGGGGAATGGGTTAATTGCAAGTGGATATTTGATTTAGGGATTTATTTAATTCCTTTATAATTAAATACTATAGCCATGTTTGATTTTAATTTGATTTGATTGGTCAAAATTGATTTGAATTGTATGGCTATAAATAGTTAATATAAATCAGTGATAAAAATCACCTAGGATATTAAATTGATTTGAAGAATTATGCCAAGCAATAACAGGGTTGTTTGGACATAATTGAGGGTATGATCACACTTAGGGAAAATAGGGTCCATAGTTGGAACATACCAAATTTAGGTGGTTACATTTGCCCCTCTTTGAATTGATGTGCAAGCAGCGCAATGATTCAAAGAAAGTTTTTGATTTTGACTTCAGAAATATTGAGAATCTCGTTCTTGGTTTTCAAACAAAATGTTGATGAGATCAGTCTCACACTTGATCGAACCAAACTAATAGAATTGATTTTGAACTTGGTTATCATCCAAAGATCAATAAAAGATTTTAAAAATACCAATTCTGAACTTGGTTGTCGTCCAAAAGAATGATAATACTGATTCTGAACTTGGTTGTCATCTAAAAGCCAGTATGGAGCTGTCAAGAGCTTAATAAAAATATTTTAAAATGAGGAAACACAAGATATCCAGCTTATGAGAACCAAAGCTTTCTATCCAACAGATCTGACTTAGTCAAGGAACTGTTATGCCCCTAGTTTGTTTGATAATGAAGTCATTTTGATGTTGTTTCAAGCAAAAATTTAATTGATGGTAGTGTGATCATGCCCCCTTGGGAATGAAATTGAAGGAAAAGAAATAAAATCCCTGAGTTGAATAGAACATAACACTTGCACAAAGCGATAGGGCCAGAAAGAGTGGAGTAGAAGATGGTGTGTTTAAAAATAAACACATGATTATCAAGTTAATTATGTGAAAATATGAGTGATAAGACTGACAAAATGATGTTTAGACCAAGATGTATGATGAAATATGCAGTATTTACCAATGTGGAGAACAAATGAAGAAAAATCGCAATTTTGGAAACTGTTGCAAAAATGACACTGTTCTACTGAAAACATTGTAGGCACCTTCGATTTGGTTCCCGATTGAGGAAAAAGAGAACACAAATGATTTTTTAGTTGTCTGGGAGGAGTTTCAGAAACCCTAAATGTCTCAAAAGACCCATATAAGCCTCCAAATTGACCATTTCACTATTCATTTTCACTTTTAGCTATAGCAAATTAGAGAGCTCTGTAGAGAAAATGGTGGTCCCCATGAGGAAACATCGATTCGAGATGAGCTAATGACACCAATGACCAGCCAACTACCCACCACCAGTAAGTGCTCAATAAACTACCTTGTGAAATTTTTATTTTTGAATTTTATGCATTTTTGTGAATTTTAGAGCCCCTAGAAGGTAGGATCGCATTTGGGATTCCAGATCGCATCTTGCAAAATGTGCATCATATCCAGTTTTTCTCAGATCGTATCCAATTTTTCCCAGATTCTGTGTTACATCCAGATTTTCCCAGATCGCATCCAATTCTTTAGATTTAGTCTTGTTTTTAGCTAGAATCCATTAGGGGGTCATAGCCTAGATTTCGAGGATCACACCCCACATTTAGGATCGTATCCTATTTTTCTAGGATTGCATCCTGTATGCACAATCACATCCTGTATGCGTAATTGCATCCTATTTTTCTAGGATCACATCTGGTAGAAGACTTAGGTTTTTAAGTTTCTTTGATATGTTTGCATCCGGCGAACTTGAAAACACTTAGCAGAGTAGGAATGTGCCCTTTGTTGTAGATAGAATGTTGATGTTTTACTGTGTTATCAAAAATTAGGCCCAGTTTGAGGTAGTCAGGGAGGTGGAGAGGCAATTGATATCGGTGGTCTGAGTGGTAGTGGGCAGAGATGACAGAGATATAGATTTGTGGCCCCATAGAGATATCCTAGCCCTTTACTTACTCTAGAGCAGCAGAGACAGAGAGTATAGGAGTAGGATCCTAGTAGAGATGGGGACCCATTATCTCGATGCGAGCAGGAGAGAGAGAAGCTCAGAGCCCAGATCATAGTTTTAGAGGCTAGAGCCACAGCAGCGGAGTCGGGGCTAGCTATATCAGATGCATTACTATTGGACTGAGATAGGTAGATGGAGAGTCTTAGGTCAGAGAGGGATGATCAGGCTCACATAACAGTCCATTAGGGATAGAGGGTGACATACTATTATGCCTTATATCATGCAACAGTGCTAGAGGGTCAGAGAGCACCTTCCTTTTCTCATGCAGCTCAGCAGTTAGAGGGGGCCATGCCACCTCCAATAGCTCCATTCATGCCACCTCCTCCTCCTCCTCCTGACCAAGGAGAGGGGGTGGGCCAGAGTTGATATTTTTCACCATTTTGTTTATTTTGAGATCATACATGTATATCTGGATCCTATTGAGATCCCCCCTTTTGTACATAACATTCATTCATATATATATCTGACCTTAGTTTTGGTGTACTAATACTCTTTATGATCACTGATACACTGTATACTTTCTGATACACTCTATGCTTTGATACTCTTTATGCTCACTGATACTCTGTATGCTTACTGATACTCTTTATGCTTAGATTTGTACCATGTTTATGATGATATGATGTAGTTTCTAGATTCTGACATGTTTCATGTGGTAAATGTATCCATTTTTCTTTCCATAGTCATGGTAAATGTATCTGTTGCACATGTGATGATATCTTGATCTCGTGATGAGTTAGTTCATAGATGATAACATCATTTCATAATGTGGATGTGATGAGTATATTAGTGATATGATATCTATGGGAAAATGCAAATGTATGTTTCTTTGTTTTTCCAGTTATGCAAAATAGATGTATGGATGCACCTAGGATGGAGAGGTAAAAATGCAATACATGGATGCTTTATTTTTGTATTTTCCAGTTTCGTGTTTCCAAATGAATGCAAAATGTATGCTATGGATGATATCAGTAATATAAATGGTGTAATTAACTTGATATTTGTAGAAGAAGATAGAAACTATGTTTCAAGTTTAAATTTCCTTATGTTGTTATGTACTGTTGACAAAATGCATCAGGCAATCTTTAAATGTAGCTACATGAAGACTCTTAGGACTTGTCACTGATTTAGCAAAGTTTGTAACATTTTTATCATCATTGGGCACTTTTCAAAATGGATACTTGATAGTACAACCATCACTAATACCTAATGATGTTATGATAATATGAATACTATATTTTATTGGAATGTTGGAAATAGACTCAGGCATCAAGGCATAGAAGCCAGGATAACAAAAATATTCACCTTCCTTTTAATATACCAAATTCTTATTAAGGAAAGATATTGGACCCGCAATGACCTTGAAAATTCATATCCTTGGGTACATTATGATTCATATACCTTAGTGAGAATCTGGATCAGAAAATAGACAAGGAAATTGTGTCAAACTCACCATAGTTTACACATAACAAAGATCGAGATATATGCGGTTATCCACCCATAGTGGCAACTCTTACCATAAACATCTAAGTTAGGTGAAATTTATAGGGTCATATGAAACAATCACCATACGTATAAATTCAAGAAAACATTATGCCCCCAATCCTCGCGACTCTTTGTTTTTGCGCAGACATCATTGAGTAACTAAGAAGACATAACAAATCATCAATTGAGAATCAATCCAAAAATTTATAATTACTTAGATTCCCCTAGTTGAAAACATCATCAGGACATAAAAGAATCATAATCAAACCATTATCAAACTGTGTACTTAAGCAATACTTGTTCATCCACATGTCAAACATAGTAAAGATTCATCAATTAGAAAATTAGAATATAAGCAATATGGTGTTCCATGTCTCTGCCTTGATAGGATAATCCATTCATGTTTGCGATCCAATATGGATTTGTAGGAATGCTAGCGAATGTCAATATCATGTCCCATGTTTTGAAAAGATATTTTGGTTTTTGGGAAAGTGACATTGTTTTGCATGTGTCCAAAAACTTAGTGTTCGTGAGGAAAACCATCCTAGAGCAACCTAGCAACCATAATTGACTATGCCAACAAACATGCCCCTAGTGCAGAATGACTTATTCCTAAGACATAAAGATAAACAAATCCCAAGCAAGGATAAGACAGTCATGTAGAAATATGAAGTCAGTGTATGAGCACAGGAAAAATTATGAAGGCCTAGTATCAGTAGCACATTGATAGATGGAGCGTAGAACACAAGTGATGCATGATTGCTAGGTTTTCACCACTTGGCAAGATTCCTTTCTTTCTTTTTTCTACCAAGATGCCTATTTTACCAAGTGCTCATCAAGGCACTTTTTTCTTTTCTTTTTCATTTTTTTTTCTATTTTTTGCTTTTTTGAATGTTTTTGTAGTATCAAGGTGCCTGTTTACAAGGTTTTCACCAAGGATACCTATTTTGTAGGACTTTTTTCACTGTTTTTGGATTTCTTCAGGATCAATTTTCTGAATGTTTTTGGTATTTTGCAAGAACTATTTGTTGTACAGGCTCTGCTAGCCAAAAATTAAGCGTATAAATGCTTCAAATGTAGAGTGTTGATAGGATCTAGAAGAACATCTCCCTCAGGTGTAGCTAATTGATAAGCTCCAGTCCCAAAAGTAGCAGTGATAACATAAGGTCCTAGCCAGTTAGGTTCAAATTTTCCTTTCTACTCTCTATTAGGCTGGTTCTTAGGATTCTCTTTTAGGACAAGGTCTCCTACTTCAAACTTGCATGGTTTGACCTTCTTGTTGTAACCTTTGGACATCCTTTCTTGGTACACTTTGAGGTGATCGAATTCTTGTTGCCTGCACTCATCTAGGAGATCCAAAGAATTTATCCTATCTATGTGGTACTATTCATCAGTAACCAGTCCTTGTAAAGATATCCGCAAAGATGGGATTTCAACCTCAATAGGTAAATTGCCTCAGTGGCATAGACTAGAGCAACTGGAATGGCTCCATTTGGTGTTTTGATGCTTGTTCTGTAGGCCCATAGTGCTAGATTTAGTTGTAAATGCTAGTCTCTGCCAGACTTGCTCACAGTTCTGTGTAGGATTTTAAGAATATTTTTGTTTGATGCCTCAGCCTGTCCGTTACCTTGAGGATAATAGATTGATGAGAAATGTTGAGTAATATGGAACTATTCACAGAGGTCATCAATGTCTTGGTTTTTAAATTGGCCCCCATTGTCTGTCACAATTGAAGAGGGTATCCCATATCTATAAATAATGTAGTTCAAAATAAACATAGCCACATGTTTGCCAGTGGCTTTGATTAGCGGCATGGCTTCGACCCACTTTGTGAAATACTCAGTGGCCGTAATGATGAACTTGTGTCCGTTTGAAGAGTTGGGATATATCTATCCAACCAAGTCAAAGGCCCATTACTGAAATGGCCAATGTGTTATGAAAGGTATCAGTTCTCTGGCAGGAGCATGGATGAGGTTTCCATGTGTCTAGCATTTAAGACATACTTTTGAAAATTTAATAGCATCTTTCTCCATGGTAGGCCAATAATAGCCTACTCTAAGCAATTTTTTAGCTAATCAAAAGTCGTTCAAGTGTGATCCACATACACCTTCATGGACGTCTTTTAAAGCTAGATTAGACTCTTTGAGTTCTAAACACCAAAGAAGTATACCATCAAGACTACGTCGATATAGGTTGTTAGTTATGAGGACGTAACACGATGCTGTCCTAATCAGGGATATTTTCTCATTTCTAGATAGATTGGTGGGAGTGGTTTGGTCAGAAAGATAGGCAATGATATTGGAATATCGGGATTGATCTGGGGTATTCAAGGCACATATTACCTAGTATTTAGGATTAGCAAAGGTGGGATAGGATATTTCTTCCAAAAGTCATAGCGGAATTGATGCTCCTCTAGTTGTAACATGGATGCTAAGGTAGCCATAGCATCTGCAGCTTTATTCTCTGATCTTGGTATCTGCTAGAAGGCGAAAAAGATAAAGTATTTCTTCAAATCATCAACTAGTTTCTTTTAGGGCATCAACTTTTCATCTCTTGTTTGATATTCCCCATTGATTTGATTGATAACTAGTTGGGAGTCACCATATATGTGTAGCTCAATGATGTTCCATTCCATGGCGAGTTTGAGGCCATTGACCATTGCTTCATATTCTGAGATATTGTTGGTGCATGGAAACATTAATTTGTAAGATTTGGGAATCTTATATCCTTGTGGAGTAATGAAGAGAACGTCTGCTCTAGATCCTTGTTGAGTAAAAAAACCATCAAAGTACATCTTCCATGGATGTTCACTGAGATGCATGATTGTTTCATCAAGAAATTCAATTAGTAATGGTGCATCATCCTGGAGTGGTGAATCAACCAATTGATCCGCAAGTACCTATCCTTTGATAGCTCTTCGTTCAACATACTCAATGTCAAACTCACTTAGAATTAGGACCCACTTTGCCAAACGGCCTGTTAATGCTGTTCTTCTTAATAGATACTTAAGAGGATCAATTTTAGCAATGAGCTTGACTGTGTGAGAGAGCATGTAGTGTCTCAATTTTTGTGATGCGAAGACAACTGCTTAGCATGCTTTCTCAATGATGCTATAATTGAGCTCATAAGCAACTAAAGTTCTACTAATGTAGTAGATATCTCGCTCTTTCTTTGTTTCATCCTCTTATGCTAGTAATAATCCTAGGGATGTAGCTATAGCTGAAATGTATAGGATTAAGGGCTTTCCATGAATAGGAGCCATAAGAATAGGTGGAGCAGCCAGGTACCCCTTTAAATATTTGAAGTTGGCTTCACAGTGTTCATCCCAATTGAATAAAACCCTTTATGTAGTAGCTTAGTAAAGGGTTGTGCTTTATCAGCAAGTTGGGACATAAATCTCTTGATAGACTAGAGTCTCCCTTGTAGTGTCCTCATTTCACTGATATTACATGGAGGATTCATCTCTAGAATAGCTTTTACCTTTGTCAGATATACTTTGATTCCCTTTGCCGATACTATGAATCCTAGGAGCTTGCCTGATTGGACCCCAAAGGCACATTTCTTTGGATTGAGTCTGAGTTAGAACTATTCCATTCGATCCAATATCTTTCCTAAATTAGCAACACGAGTACCTCTTTCTTTGGATTTAGCCAGTGTGTCATTGATATAGTCCTCCACATTTTTGTGCATCATGTCATGGAATATTGTTGTCATAGCTCTCTGATATGTTGCTCCGGCATTCTTTAGCCCAAATGGCATGATGTTCTAGCAAAATGTGCCCCATGTACATGTGAATGAAGTTTTCTCTTGATCCTCAGGGGTGATCTTGATTTGATTATAACTCAAGAATCCATCCATTAATGAATACATCTGGTAGCCAGCTGTAAGGTCTATGATCATGTCAATATTTGGTAGAGGGAAATCATCTTTCGAACATGCTTTGTTGAGGTCTCTGAAGTCCGTGTAGATCCTAATAGATTTATTAGATTTAGAAATAGGGACCACATTGGATATCCATGCTGCATAGGTGATGACTCAAATAAATCTAACTTTTAACAACTTTTCCAATTCTTCTTTCACCAACAATGTAACAAGAGGATGCATTTTTCAAAGTTTTTGTTTCATAGGCTTGCTCCCAGGAGCTATAGATAAGTGGTGCATAATGAGATTGGGATCTAGCCCTGGCATATTAGTGTAGGACCAGGTGAAGTTGATCTTTTTCTCCTTCAATAATTCTATGAATTGTACCTTCTCTTCTTCTAATAGGGATTGTGCTAGATGAACTATCTGAGGATCATCAACAGTGCCCAAGTTCACTGGCTGTGTTGGTTCAATCAATACCGAAGATCTTTCCTGAAAGTGTTCTAGAAGGATATCAAGAATTGCATCCTTTGGCACCTCTGAGAGGTTTTCACCATTGGATACGTATTTTTTCTTTACTATTTTGGGATCTGATACTGCCACAGAGTGGTTTTCACCATCAGTCTATTTTTTCTTTTTATTTTTCAATTTGTGACTAAGAAACTTGATATCCTCTTGTGACATGTTCTCGCTCCTTACATTGGTGGAAGGAAGATGAGGTTCACAAGCATTAAGGTAACAAACTAGGGAGTGCTCATTGGGAAATTCAAGGATAGGGGTAGGATCTGTTTCGGTCCAATCAATGAGGTCTGGAAGTACTAATGTTAGGGAGTCAGATTCTGGGAAGGACAGCATCGTGTTAGCATCAAAACTGTTAACCGACATGACAAGGTCTGTTAAGTTAATATCTTCAATGTTTAGATCTATAAGAGTAAGATCGTTGTTAAAAGGATCATTGTTAGTTATATATGGATCAAACTCTAGTGACTCATCAGTAGATATCTCATCATCATCCCTTTGTAAAAGGAGGCTTCTTTCTTGTAGCCTATGAAATTCTTCTAGAGTTATGTATTCAACAGTGTCTCCATCAATGATTGGAGGAAGGAACTCTTCTTCTGCTTCAAGAGGATTAGTGTCATTGAAAGGAATGTTCGGTTGTTTACTAGGAGCTGAGGAAGCTGCAAACATGTGAATTTTCTCTATCACAATTTCCTCAGAGGCAATAGATAGCTGATCCCACTCATAGTCATGAGATTCTGTGATATCATCATCAGATCTATCCAAATATTTAGCAATGTTTATTTGATGGACTCGATTAGCTGCTTGTAGATCAAAGTGAGGTAGATCAAGAACATGTGTAATGGTGACCAATTGCCCCTAGTTAGGATGTAAATTCTATGGTCGGGGTTCCTCTTGGGTGATTGTAGCTATGGTGTCTCCTACCTCTTGAATGGGCAGTTTCTCTAGCAAAGGAGTATGAAGATCCTATGGTACCTCAAAACTAGGTACATAGCATTCTCCTTGATATTCAGGATTCTCTATACCAATATGTAGAAATCTCTCATAAAACCATGGTTCTGATACTATTTCATCTATTTTATCACTCTTTTCTTTAGAAGGTGGACTCTTCTTTAAAGTAGGTTTATTAGATTGAATATTAAAGCCCAGTCCTATTCTATCTCTGTTGAGGCAGAACTCCATGGGTATGGGTTCAATGATCCCTCGTCTTGTGTCATTTAGAGGTCCTTTTCCTTTGTATCCCATTTGTTTGAGGAAATCATATCCCTTTCCATATTGTTCTAGGGATATCTTTACATGTTTGACCTCAGAGTTTATTGGTTCTTCTTTGTAAAGCTAGTTTAAGACTGCCTGCTCTTCTGTGTTATCGGAAGAAGACATGGATGCCTTTATCATGCCAGTAGCCTTATGTACTTTTGGATCTTTGACTGTGAGAGGTGTGAATGTTGATGATGGTTTTCCATAGGATCTTGGTGATACTGGAAGCTCTGTCAGTGAGGGAGTCAGGTCCAACTTGTATTCTCCCATACCTCTTTCTTCAAGTTTCAATGTTTTGCTAAATCCCTTCATGACCATGTCCTTGGTAGTTTCAGGAGTAACTGTGTCCATAGCCTCCTTGTTGTGGGGGATCATGCCACCTGATTTGATATTGTTACAAGTGTAGTTGGCATCCACAGAAATTATCACCTCTATCCCATTATGTGGGAACTTGATGCATTGATGATAAGTGGACGGTACAACTTGCATCTCATGGATCCATGGTCTCCCTAGTAGAATGTTGTAGGCTAGTGGTAGATCCAGAACTTGACATATAACATCTCGTTCAATCGGTCAAACTCTGATGGGTAGACAAATAATACCTCTGGAGGATCTTTCTTCCTCATCATATGCTTTAATGGTTATCTTATTTCTAGAGTCAATTATTTTCTCTGAGAGGCCTAGCCTCCTGACAAGATCCAGTGTATAGATATTCAATCTGGTGCCTCCATCTATCAATACACATCTAACATGGGATTTATGAATAAGAAATTTGATATGGAGGGGTTGATTGTGTGGATAGGTCAATGACTTGCCATCCTCCTCAGAAAAGGAGAGGTAATGTGGCGCTGAGATGTGATTGACCATCGCTTGGAATTTTTCTATATCTATATCCTTTGGAACATTAGCAGCATGTAGAGCTTGTTCTAGGATTTCTCTATGCACCATGGATATTTTGAGCAATTCAAAGATGGAAATTTTGGTAGCAGTTCTTTGCAATTGGTCTACCAAGTTATATTTTGCTCCAAGAATAGTGACCACATGTTTTGCTCCTAGTTTAGGAATAGTGACAATAGGAACCTTGGGTGTGGATGTCAATTTTGGAGGTCCCTTGATCGTAACATGTGCTTGGCTCCAGGTTATAGCATTTGTGGAGGATGAGGCTCCTTTGATTGTGATCATGTTGATGGATTCATTTTTAATTTTGAGCATATTGATCACATTGTCATTCTTGGAATAGGTGTAGTTTATCTCATTACCTTTCCCTTTAGATGTTTCTCCTTGATTATAATTAGGGAATGGTTTATTAAATGTTGTGTGATCTTCATTTG
>MU227371.1:1406575-1440809 GCA_018584345.1 Thuja plicata | reverse complement strand
TGGTGCAATGTCCAATTAGGACATAAAGATCAGGGATGATGGAGAGACCAATTAAACCAAGGGCTTCTTCATTTTTGGTCTTCCATGCATCTTTTTCTGCTTGTGAAGCAGAGGTAGCTGGTTCAATGGCTGCATCTGTAGCAACTTCAAGTAAATGTTTAAATTGAAATAAAAAAGACACATGAGTTTTCCATTAATGATAATTAGAGCTATTGAGCTTGACTTCTGGGATTAGAGTAGACATGATAAATTGATCAAATTAACTTACACAAGGTAAATATCAGTGTAAATATAATGTGCAAGATTAAGAAAAAGAAGATTAACTTAATGATAACTCTTAATAGAAGAGGTAAATAAAGATATTAAAAAAAAATAAAAAAATTTAATGTAAATAGGAAAACAAATTTTAAATGCAACGATTTACAGAACCAACATTAGATATTGATTATAAATGATATAAAAATCTTATAAATGAAACGATTTGAGATAAAATGGAGCAGGGAAAAGTATGAACGATTAAACTTTTGAATTAAATTTAAAAAAAAAAATTTAAATTAGAAGTGATAGCTTAGAGTAAACTAAGGAAATAAATTATTTAAGATAGATTAATTGGATGAACAAATGTAATTTGTTAATTTTTAAAGATAAAGAGATTAGAGATAAGTGAGACAGAGTTTATATCTCCCAGCTTGAATCTTTAAAGAAATACTGCAGACAAAGAAACCGTTAAAGAGAGAGAACGAAACAAAAGATAAATAAAGAAAATTTGCAACAAAATGATAATAATCTCTAGCTAATGATAATAATCTCCAGCTAATGATAATAATCTGCAACTATATGATAATTAATCTCCAACTAACAGAGAATATGTCAGATATTGGGCCACTTATACACAGATTGCTGAAGGAATAAAGTCTGTAGTCAAAGACAAATGAAATCTATTCTTAACTTCTATAATACATCCTATAATTATCAACACATAATTATAACTGCAGCTTTTAATTTAATTAACAACCAATATACAACTGCGTAAACAAAGAGAATAGAATTAAAAGATTTAAAGAAGATTGAATAAGGCTACGCTGAATAAGAAGACTGGGGGAATAATAAAATATAAGATAAGATAAAACAATATAATATTGCTTTGAACCAGGCACAATGAATGTGTTGCACAAGTATATGGGTTGCGCAAGTTATAAACTCAAGCAAGGAAGTTAAAAAGATAAGAAGTTAAAAATATCTTTGCTATGAAACCACTTTGCTATTGACGATCTCAGCTATTGAAGATGTGAAGCGCAAGTATATACTGCGCAAGTAGAGTTTGCTGCTGTTCTAAAAATAAATAAAAATCAAATGGATCATGTTACCGTTGGAAAACAGCCCTAAAGTAAGGAAGACCACCCGCTAAACGAGGATGATACAGTTACATAGAAAAATTGTGACTGTTTATGTTCATACAAATATTTAAAAATAGCGTGGAATACAGGCTATTTTGTTTCTCGTGATACTTGGTAGAACTTGAAACGCAACACAGATATTAGGAATCGAAAGGAAGATTATCAATGGTGGATGTAGCAGCTATTATCAAACCAGTAACATTTGTCACAGGAAATGCGAAAAAAACTCGAAGAAGTCAAAATAATCTTCTCGAGTTGTTGCCATGATTCTAAAGCCAACGAGTGGTTGAGGGGTTGTAGACCTGTAGTGATAGATGATTGGCTGGATTTGTTAAATAGAATCAATTATCTTGATATTAACACCATATCATGGGGGGATAAGGAAGATGAAATCAAATCTAGATCATTTTGAGAGGAGAAAGATAAAATATCTCCAATTTGATGGATAGGGAGAAATATGCGAGGAAGAGCTAAAAAAAGTCTTCATCCATATCAAATCTCCAATTCTCAGTGGTGGCTCTAGTCAGATTCTTGTCGGCTCTCTTCAATTTATTAGGTGGTGAAACTCTTCCCAGGATTGTGGTTTTTGAGAAGTTATTGGTTTTATCCTAAGTGATCTATAGCTTGTTGCAATCCTTACTCTATAAAAGGAATTTTGAGATCACATAGGAGGAAGTTCTTCCTTATGCAAATTTTCTGCATTTAAAGTGACTGTTTGAAGTCCTTTTATAATTTTTCCTTCTTTTTTTTTGTAAATCACTTTGGGAATAAAATTACAGATTATACCTTGGATGTTGTTTTTATGACTCAATCATTGTCATCTTATTTGTGTAGGTTTTGTGTGTGTTTTTCTAATTGATCAAACTACTTGTGAAATGTTTTTCTATCTCCCTGGAGTTTTGTCTTAGATTTTATCACCTTGTCTTCTATTAGAATTATTTATGTAGGTCATTAAGTGTGCCATGAACATGCAAGTTATTCTTCAATAGTGAACTTATCTTCCTTTTATAGGTCAGGTGCACCTAGCTCTCTTAGTAAAATATTGGTGTAGGAAGCATGTTGTAATAAGTTGTGCAAGCCAAGTCTATGTAAATGGTAAACTAGTGGATGTCACTCTGTGATTTCATGTCCTAAAATTAATCTTGGTGCATCACCTAAGTATTTTTAATTTAATTTTAAGTTCATACAAGATTTCTTCCCCTTGTCCCATTAAGAGAGTAGTTTTAGTAATTCTAATAGGTGAAGCATCAAATAGGAACCAACCTAGAATCTAGAGATTCACTCTAACTATTGAGTAACCCACTACTCAGGAGTGTTTCCATGTTCCTCTAGAAATGTAGGCTCGGATACATAGAAATGATTCATTTTTTAGAGACAATAGGGATCAAACCCGGTTTTGATCAAATTGAATGCTTTTAAGGTTCATTTGTCCCATTCAAAGGCCAGAGACTTTCATACTTTCATGTATTGCAGAAAATGAGGGCCGATGGAGATGGAAAAGTCCCAGTAGTGTTTCTTCTTGTGCTTTATATGTTCATAGGCATCTAAAAGTTGCCTATCCATCTCCAAAATGTTGTTCTTATTAGAAGGATACCTAGGAAGATTCTTTTGTGTGAGATTACACCCTACCACTTTGATATATGTGAAAGCCTTGAATTAAACATAATAGGCCCCAATGGCCTATTCCTTTGCCACAACTTCCTCTGAGATTTTCTTTGCAAAATCACCCTTAATAGAATGGGTGATTACAAAGAGAAAGGAATCATTTACAATCATGTATTCCAAGATATCTTCATCAAATTTCTCTTTCCTTACTAGCTGTGGATATACAGTGAATAGCCAAGCATTAGGTTGACCAAAATCTCCTCTCTTGAATAAACCTAGGTATTCGACCTTGGCAGCAAGTAAATAGACAATATAAGAAGTCATATAGAACTTTGGGTTGTTCTTCACTGCAATCAACTACTCATCCAAGTTATCACTTATAATGGTAGCCTAGTCAATCCTAGACCTTTTCCCCTTAATCCTTTCAATTAAAAAAAATAATCTAGTGTTCAAGTTGGATAGACTGGGGAAGCCCATACAATCTTCTTAGCATGGTAACTGCATCCTGGATAGTGTCCTTGAAATATCCCCTTCTCATGTCAAAATTTTCCATCTTTTTCTTAGGGAGAGGCTGCATCAGATAATCCTTGTTTACAATTTCATAAGCGAGTTGAATGTTATTTTTAAACCATTTCAAGCCCTTGTTGATAGAGAAAGCATAAAACTTGTCAACCCCCCTTAGGCAAGTGAAAGACATCTTCAATATTGTCCATCATGATATCAAGGAAAATATCTCCAATTTTATTCTTCACTACCCTCTCACCAGGAACATAATGTTGCGTGAGGGTCATGATCAAATATAAAGACAAAGTGGATACTAGATGTGGTGCAACATTGACCAGACTTGAAAGCACAAGAGAAGTGTAGTCAACCGATCTTCCATTAGGGTTGGCACACCGGGTGAGAAAATCATTCTAGTCCACATTCCCTATGTTGGTATTAGTGATCTCGCTATGGAGATTCCTGACCTTAGAATGAACATGGTGTCCCCTGAACAAGAACTTCATGGCTAGAAAAGCTGTCTATTCTAGCATTCTGTAGGAAAACATGCAACTATGAGAAAACATTTATCAAAATCAACCAAAAATAAATAAGAAAATAAGTCTCAATGAACCCATAGAATCAAACCCAGAAGCCTGAAACTAGCAAAAATAAGTCTAACCATATTTTTTGGAATTTTGGTGGTGCAAACATCAAAGAAAGAATTGGCCCCCGAAAGGGTGAAAGGGCATAAGGGTGAAAGTTTAATGATTAGTGGATGCAAGATTTTGTCATTTCAAAATGTGAAAGAGGTGAATAAAAGTTAGTGTGCAAAGGTGCAAAAGGGAGAAAAGGTTATCGAAAGGTAGAAAAGTGAATTTTTTATTTTTCAGAGATGAATGGGGTTATTGGAGGTTGAAAGGCCAAAAATGAAAAATGATTGATGGCCTTTGTTCTTGTCTTTAGTTTTGTGGTGTTTCCCTGACATTAAGGTATTTCAAAGGCCAAAAGTATGATCGTCTAAAATGGACTTTACAGTTCCCTTGTCGTCAGTGTTGCAGTGTTGTAGAGTTTGATGTTTTTTTATCCTTTGGCCTTTCAAGGGTCAAGAACTATGGGATTGTGACTCAAAAAACTAAAAATAACTTAACAAAAACCCTAAACTAACCCTCTAAGCACTCAAAACTGAGTGAGACAAGCCAAAATGAAAACTAAACTAAAACATACCAAAAACAACCATAAAATAAAACCTAGACTCTGAAAATAAAGAAAACAAGAAAAATCCTTTAAAAAACACAAAGGAGAATAGACCAAAGATGAAACCCTACATGTGAATCATGGGGGAATGAGGAGAAATATGTGATGAGTTCAACAAAATGGATGCAAAGTGCGCATGAGAAACTATAAGCTGACAAATCAGAAAACAAATGCTCACCAAAGGCCCAAAAGAAAACTTAGAGATTGAAACATAGTCGGAGAATAAGGAAAAAGAATACCCCTTGCGATTTTATAAACCCTCAAACCAAATGATGTCATCATTGGGTTTCGTACTTTTAGACACCAAAATTGTGAAACCCATGAGTCATGCGAACTCTACTTTTTGGACACTGAAAAGTTTGAAAGGACTTTCACCTTAGATGCGTGGGATTTTGGGGTTTCAAAGTTTCAAACCTTCGAAGCTCCAAGGAACACCAAAAGGTCAAAATTTTGAAAGAACTCAAAAGACTCCTCATTACAAGGGTTTTCTCTAAAAAAAAAAAACCAAGAGACCAAACACGGGAACCTAAAGACTAAAAAGAACAAAATAAGGAAAAAGAAGTGGGGCCCATGTCCAAGTGACCAAAAAGTGGGGGGTGTTGTTGAACCACAAAAGTAGTACTTCAACAACATGATTGAGTCCTCCATGCATCATCTTATTTTTTCTTTTCTCTATTTTAGAGAGGATTTTTCTCCTACGTGATTTTTGTTTTCAGAGGGATTTGCATCTCAATGCTTAAGTGTGATACTCGCCAATCCCATGCAACATGGGAACAAATACAAGCATGTGGTTTTTTTATTGTGTAGCTAAACCTCTATGTTATGGGTAACTTCCCTTTCGATATCCTAAAACTAAATGATTCACCAATAAAAGAGATAGAATGAATCTTGAAATGAAATCTATCCTAACACTAACAGGGTAATACACCAAATGGATAACTTGACATGCATCTTGGAAAACATAAATTATTCACAGCTAGAAAGACCTAATTGCTTCACAACTCAATAAAATATGCTTGAATAAATAATCTTGTAAAAGGATCTGATTTCTATGATGCTTGAAATAGGAGAACAATAGTGTTTTCACAATTATAAAACACCAGAAATGCTTGAACACAACTATTGACCTGCAGTATAACTAATCAATCTCTACATTTAACACTTAAAGGAATATAATTAAATAAAGGATTAAAACAATAATTTAATCATATAATTCACAATCAATTTTCAAAACAAAATAATGAGAAGGAAACCAACCTATGTTATTGAATAATCAGGAAAATCACAGGTACAATCTGCATGAGTTGAATACAATATGTGACTATATTTTCAAAAGGAAAATATGACCAAAAGAAAGAACTCCCAAAATAATTTAAAAAATGTCTTAAATAAAAGGCTCAAACTCACAAAATGGGTGGAATTGAACTTGAACTAAAATATTACTTACCTCCTTTCCTCCTTCAAATCTCAAAATATATTATGGGTTAGATTTGAAGAAAATATGAATGAAAAGAGGATGGAATTGAAAGTCTTATGCATTTAACTACCTCAAAACCCATCTCAGGTCATAATTGACCCATATGAGTACTCAAACTGACATGCAAAAACCCATAACTCCTCAAATCTCTCTAAAAAGAATGCAATCTCCTTTTGAACCTCCAATAAGAACATGTTTTCTATTTTTTACATTTGAAATAATATTGTTTAAGTGTTTATAATGCACAGTTAATCAATATTTTACAATTTAAAAATGATGCAAAAATAAAAAACCCCTAGCCCACATATAATTTATCTAATGTTAATTTTATTTATACTATAAATAAATAAAATAATACATATATCTTTTAAATTATTTTCTCAAATCTCTCTTTAATACATATTTTAATATATTATTTATTTTTCAATACATAAGTTATAATAAAGTAACATTAACATGTTACTTCATTATAATTCATGTATTAATATGCAATGTCAAATAAACATAAGCCATTAAATCCCCTTTGAACCATGCTAGGGTTAAAAAACCTTAAAACAAGATTTGATCTAACTCATTCCATTTTTCATTTCACTTTGTTACTCTTCATATGGCCGTAGTGGCTAGGGTTTGAAGGTTCCTATGGAAATTAAGTTAGAATTTTGAAGGCTTTATTGAATCTGCTAATGATAACAGGTATGCTTTTATTTCTTCAGTTAAAACATGCCTCTCAAGATCTACATATTTTTTTAGTGGTTTCCATTTGTACTATGCATGCTGAAATGAGGGTTTCCATTTCCATATATAATATTCTTCAAACCTTTGGATATTTCTGTGTATTGTGCTTCCTTGCATACAAAACCATGAATATGATTTATATTTTTGCATACTTAATATACGTTGCCTTGAGCTGTGTATGATATGAAATACAGGCCTCTTTTTGAATTTTCCTTTCTTAAAGGTTGGAATACTATTGTAACTATGGTTTTCCTCTGCAAATTTCTAAATTTCTTTAAGGTTTTTTTAAGTTTTTTAGCGGATATTTTTAATTAAATTGGCACTTCGAAATTTAACACCCCTTTTATACTAGTTGTAGCCTCCATGCATTGTAAATCACTTTCTTACTCTTACACAGCTTTGATAATGAGATTTTTGTTGAAGGCTGAGTTTTTCATCATTTGAAACCCATATGTCCTATAACCCTAGGCTTCTGGGTTTTTTATCTAGAATTTTATACTCTCGGCTTGGAATTTGCTTTGATTCTGCTTCATGTTTTTTCCTAGGGTTTCATTCAAGTAACATCTGGTTATAAAATTGCACTTTTGGCCATTCTAGAACCTGACCTCAAGATTTGTTACTGTGGTTTTCCCGTGTATGTCGGCATCATATGTTGAAGGTTTTTAAAATCTGTTATATGCATTTTGTCGTTCTGTATTGGATCTTGTCTTGGTTACAATGTAGCTATCTTAACCATTGGAACAATAATTGTTATTTCTATGATTATGCATTGGGAGTCCTTGCCCTCTATTAAACTACTTGCACCTTTGTTGTTCCTTAGTATTATGTTGATTATGATACTTTCACATGAGTGTTCATGTTACCCCGATCATTTTGTTTTGGATTTTTACATAAGTATTAAAGTATCACTTTATGGTTTTCAAGTGGGTGTGTGCAAGATCACGGTATGTCAAACTATGTTCTTAAGTAGCAATAAAATTTTAGAAAAATGGTGTTAGGTAACTTGACGTAAAAATTTGAACAAGTTATCAACCTTATACCGAAAAGATGTAAGAAGAGAATCGTTAGGAAATTACATTTAGTTTCTAAGCTACTAGTTTTTTTTTTGAAAAAAAATTAATCCATTTGGTGAAAAATGAAATTTCAATGTAGTAGTATGTAAATTTAAGAAAAAGATAAGTAGGTGTATGTCTGACCACCCTAAGCACAATCAAATGATAATATTTTTTTATAATATTATAGATATACTAGAAGATTCATGTCTGGATGTGAAACATATTTTTGCGTAATTTGTTTTCAAACAAATAATTAATTATGCCTTTTTTACTATATCATTTTTGGAATATAAAAACTCTGGTGTCTGACCACCTTAACCTAGTCAAAACTGAATAAAAAAAATTTCTTATAGTATGCAAAGCATAGAATGTGATGCATATTTCAAATTTGGAAAATGTTATACCGTTTGAAAGTTATAGACGTTTTTCAATCAACCTGTCAATCAATAATTTAGACGTAATCCAGTTAAAATATAAATAATTATTATTTATTAAACTCAAACCTTGACAAAATTAAATTGGTGGAAATCTGAGACTCAGCTTAAGAAGCCCCTTTTGTCTCATTAACTATAAGGTTGAAGTCTGGAAACATAGGGAGATTTCAAAATAAGCTTTTTTGGGTTGATTTTCTATGTTTGGCATTCCCAAGCCAAAACCCATAGCAATCCCAAGGAAAATCTTTGGGTTGGTGATTTCTGTCAGAAGTATCTGATATCAGATACATGTCTGATATCGAATATTAATTAATAAGATTTTATATATATTATATATAATATATATCGATATAATATAATATAAAATAAAATAATATTATATTATATTAAATAATATTATGTTGTATTATATTATAATAATATATATTATTTAATCTCTCTCTCTCTCTCTCTCTCTCTCTCTCTCCCTTTACACTTGAGCATTTTTTGTCAATACACTTAGTCTTATCGTGGCTTGGGAATGTAATGATTATAAATACGATGGACATACGAGATTCCACTACCATGCTTTGGAGTTTATCTTACTTTAATTTTTTATTTGTACATTTAGTTTGGATTTTTTTTCTAACAATGATATTTTGTACACTATTGCAATGTAGGCATCTTTGAGAGTACTAGTGGTTAGATTTATACATTATGAAGCACAAATATTAGAACCAAATGTAATAGTTGTATATCTAGTATTTTTTGATAGCATTGATGTATTTATACATGATGTGGTTGTATTGTTGATATAAAATGTGTTTGTACATGAGGACATGAGTATCTAGAATTTTTTGATAGCATTGATGTATTTATACATGATGTGGTTGTATTGATGATATACAATGTATTTTTACATGAGGATATGAGTATCTAGTATTTTTTATAGCATTGATGTATTTGTAGATGGTGTAGTACATTTCTATTTCTGATGTGAAATGAAAAAACAACAATCTCTAATAGGATTTCTTGCTAATGTGTCGATGAATCTCTTATAACGTGTCCATTATGTATCCTAATTTATTTATTAATCTCTTGAATGCATTGATTAAGCACACAAATTTAAAGAAAATTGATTTTACACTATACTATATGTTGGATATTGTTGAGATGTTGTTCAGATTGTGCATGTATATGCTGACATTAATGTTTTTTCATTGATGTCAACATATTTCTACTCTTAAAGACAATGTTCCTTGTATATTCAGTAAGGTTGAATTGCTTGGTATGGATACTACATAGAATATCTACAGTTGTGACCATATAGTTATTCTATGATATGCCTTTAGTTGATGCATGTTTGTGTTGGGATTAATGGGAAGTATGTACTGAGAGGGGACGGGTGAATCGGTACCTCTATAACTTTTGTATCTTTTTTATCAATTAACCTTTGTAATCAATTGTATATCCATTCAATCTGATTTATACTATTTTGATGTGAGTTATATCAATTCATAACATTAACATACATATGAACATTCATAGAAACATTCATGAAAGACACATAACACAAGATATGATATCATAGAAAACTCTTGTGAGGAAGTAAATACTGCGGTGGGGATGGCACCCACAAAATATTTACTATCTACAAATTGGAAGGGGCCGGTTAAGGCTTACAATTTGATCACTTCTGATGATCTACCTTGTTAGGGGTATCTATGGAGACTTGTTAAAGTATACTCTGTTAAGAGCTTTAGCAACACTGTTAAGTGTGCACTCGGTTAAGAGATTTGTTGTTGGATTGTTAAATCCACCTTCCTTGAAAGGATTAATAAATTACAAATTGACCTGGTCAATGCAATCTCCTATTGCTGATATAGATCCAATTTAGTTTACATGAAAATATTATCACCTAATTGTGATTGAATAATGCCTCTGATTCTCGATATGCTCTGTTCTTGATTCTTGCTAACCAAATTCACCTTTTGTTGTTCCTGTTCTTGAAACTCTCAATTTGATCCATAGATGTGCTCGTTTGATTCATTCATGTTCTCCTCTCTCTTCGCATCATCTATTCATCCATAATAATTTTTGATTGCATCATCTATTTATAGATGGATTGACTTCATCAAGTTTCGATAAAAACAATGTTAACTCTACGATTAGGTTTACAACTTATACCTAGATCTCCTAGTCTATGTGTTTTAAATAAGTTAGACTGATTAAAAAACTTACATTCATGTATCACGTCCCTAAAGAAATGGATTTAAAACAATTAAATATCCTATAAATAGAATACACTTGCTTTATCTGATGTGGAAGTCAGATCCACTTTTTGTGGGCTACATCTGACTTTCAGTTCTCTCTGTCGGTCATACTTGACTTTCCTTCAATTTTGTTCTTCCAGTTGCACTTTAACTGTCTTTTTGGTCTGCACTGTATCTTTCATATCGGGTTCCTTTGTCGGATTCCACTTTATCTTTCTGTCTTTTCAATTTCAGTTTACACACTAACTTGTGTCGTCGGTTCTCTTTGCACTTTGTCATCTTCGGTGATCTCTCAGTATCTGATCTTCAATTTGCTCAGTCCTGTCTTTCAGTGTATGCTTATCGAAAGTGTTGTTTTCATACTAATAGAAAATTAATCTCATCAATCTCCCCCTTTGACATTAGTATCAAAAACTGATATTTGCAAAATACTTACAAAATGTTAAGTATATACAACATATATAATCCTTAGTCATTTAATGACTCCCCCTATGTATATGTCGGTATATCTGTACATATTATGTCTTTCCTTATACATATCATTTTCCCATATGAATATACATATACATATCTACCATTTCCCATCTGAATGAATGAATGAATAAATGCCATTTTTTCTTTTTGTATTTTGTACTCATATAATTTTCCCCCTTTTTTGATATTAAGGGCAAAGGTCTTTACATTAGAGCTTATTAAAAATGTGGGAGTGTGAAGACTTCATGTCTTCCATCATTTTATCCCATTATTCTTTGAGGTTCTCTAGAGCCATGTGCTCAGGTGTGATCTTTGAGTGCATGTCGTAGATGATGTCTGCTACAGACATCTCTAGGGTTGCTATCAGTTGCCTTGCTGAACTGATATGCTATTGGAGCAGTGTAAGATTTGGTAAAAGTTGAGCTTGGAGCTTGGTTACTTCTTCCCTAAAGTGTGTCTCTGCCTCCCATAGCTCTTTCCTTAACCTTTTTTTTTTATCTCAATTATCTTTTCATAATGCAATTTGACTGCATTGTCTCCATCGGTGGTTAAGATTTGTGCACTATTTGCTAGACCTGTATCCAGCTTTGCAATGCTTTCACTATTCTCTTTAGTGAACTTGTCTATTGTTCTTAATGTTTGAATCAAGGTTATATAGCTTCAAATATGATTGGATCTAATTTAGTGATGAATTCTGATAGCTTTACCTTATTTACTACGACTTCTTGGTTGATGTTCTCAATGATCTTCTGTTGGTACTTCATCTCTACTCTCTCCTCAATTGCCTTCTCAACATCAATATTTTGAGTTGTGATTGCATCGATGAGGGTAGCTAATTGATCTAGTATTGGCTTGTTCTGATCAATGTCAACATCAGACACAATTTGATGTAGTATGTCTCATGTTGTCTCTAGTACCATGGAGTCCCTATGTTGTTTATTCAGCGTCTCCTACAATGCCTTCCTTTGGCATATCTCTCCATATTCTTGTAATGCTTCAAAGTCAAGTGTAGATGGGTCACACTTCGGTATTTCTATAATTTCATTCAATGTGACCTCTAACTTGTTCTTCTTTGATTTCTTCTTCTGTGACTTAGTAGAATGTAAAACCATTGCCAGTTTCTTGGCCTTTTCTGTTGTGCTCGATGAAGTGACCTGTTGTGCTTCTTTCTGCTACTTGGCATCAGTTTCAGCATATCAGGTGTCTACAGACATCTCCACATTCACCTTAACATTATCAGTAGCACGCTTGTCAGTTTCCTCAGGAGTACCATCTTTAGGTTTGTCTCCTTCATTTGTGTCCTTAGCTTCATTAGTCTTTGTTTCTGTATTCTTGTCTTGTGAATTTGCATCCTTTTCTTTATCTCCTCCTGTAACCTTATCAGTGTTGATTACATCTTGAGTATCTCCGATGTCTTGCTAACTACTGGTGTTATCCTTGTTTGCCTCTTCCCTTGCATCCTTGGGAGTATCCTTCTCTGGTGACTTTCTTGTTTCTTGCAGGATTTTGATAGCTTGTATCAATATAGGCATGTTGCGTAAAATATTTACTTGTGCAGTATCAACATTTGTGTCCTTCTCATCAGTTTTATCCTTTGCAACTATGACATCTTCATCTTTATTTAGTTCCTCTACTGGGTCGTCAGTAATGTCTATGACATTAGTGTCCATAATGTTGTCATTTGTGTTATCTAGCCATGATTCATGTGCAACATTTGTAGTCTTGTTGCTGGTTGTATCATCTTCTTATTTTTCTAACTCAATGGATGTGTCATCTTGAGTTGCCTTGTCAACATCTTGTTGTTGAAGGTCTTTGTTGGGGCTGTCCTCTTCAGTAGGTCTATTCATTATCTTGCACCATTTATTATGGCTGTCCTGCTCAAGCTCTATAAGCTTTCCTTCAAGGAATTTGTATGCTCTCAGCTTCAGTGAGAACTCCTTTTTTTACTTCTGAGAACTCCTTTTTATACTTCTCCATCATTTCATCTATTTATACCTTCTTTGATTCAAGTGGATTGAGAGAAATAAGCTCTCTCTCTCTCTCTCTCTCTCTCATTTCTTTTTCATTCTTCAATGCAAATGTCCAACGGGAGTATAGTCTATCCAAGAGTTCCCTTGGTACATAATTGCCTTCAAATTGAATCGGTACATATTTAAATTTGTACATTTTGGCTATGATGGCATCCTCTACTTTATTATGATCTTCTGGGTCTAACTTCAACCATCTTCTAATCTTTGAATCTGATATAGATCCAGATTTTGTAATAGATTTGCATATGTCATCAATAGATTCAGGAGGTGTTACCTTGACACTTTCTGCTTCTACTACTTCATCCTGCTCAATGTCTTCTATATCCTTTCGGGTTCTTATGAATTTCCTTCCTTTCTTGTTTTTCCCTCTCTTCGGTGTGGGAGCTTTCCTCTTGTAAGTCCTGACCTTTCCTTTCTTTATAGGTGAAGGAGTATAATCTTTTGATGTTTGGATTCTTTTCCAAGATGCAGCTGTTGTCCTTGGCCTTTTTGTTGGTGGTGGAGGTGGTGAATTTGACTTTGTTTCCTTAGAGTCATCCTTTCCTTCATCTTTACCGACAAATAACTATTCTTCGGTTTCTTCCTCCTTTTCAACTTCTTCATCCCGTTCAGCTTCTTCCTTGGTTGTTGATAGTATGTTCTTCAGGTTCTTCACCATTTTGTCCTTCTTTTTGACAATTTTCTTCACAACCATTCCAGATTTTATTCTTGTCTTGGCCTCTTGGTATGTTCCAAATTTCGGTTGTTTCTTGTCCAATGGTTCATTGATCAAGGAATCAATTGCCTTAGTTGTAAGATCAATGTGGATCTCATACTCTAATGGTTGCAACCATGCTATCCTAAGTACAACATGCTTAATGTATGTATTATCAATATCAACCATGAAGAAAATCTCATCCTTATATTTTTCAATGAGATGCTAAGGGATTCTTACCCTCTTTTGCATTCGGTCTTTGAATACATTGAAGTATTCATCCATGACTATCTCAAAGTTATCTCCCAGTGTAGCTATGTACTCACTGATTTTCATAGTGACCAGTTTGGTGTTGTCTCATTTAACATCTCCAACCAATGGGAATGTTTCTTGAAAATAAAAGAAGATACACATTATTAGTGAGCCAAACTTACAAGTGTTTGTCTTTGCATTCCTAATAGTCTTTAAGTTGTCCTTCAACTGATTCAGGAGTAGTTCAGATAAGTCCAATTTGATGACATGTAACTGATTGAATGTTTGACAATGTTAAGTTGAAGATAATGCAAGACATTAAATCCATTAATATATTATATTGTCATTGATGTCAACTTAATATCATCTGTATGATCATGTACATAATGAAAAAGACTTCAGAGAATCAAAGGAACCAAGGCTATGCTATCAGTAATGCATACAAATCAAGTATTCACTAAGTGACAAACAACACTGACGGAGTGCACCCAACGGATAGAAAAAAAACAAAAACAAAGTCACAGTGATACCCGACAAACAAATGCATAGCACTACTGACAAGCAGAGTCACAGTATTTCCCAACAAGAAAAACAAAGAGTAACCCAACAAAAGAAAATATAGTGTTTCCTGATGGACGAAGATCACGAAGCTAACTAGAGTCTCGCCAATGGAACTGTCAGTTGTAACTGACAACTAACTAAAAATGTGACCAACGAAACAGAGAGTTCAGAAAATGAAAAAATATCTAGCTGACAGAGCTAAATATAGACTTAACTGGTTGTCTACTTTGTTTTATTCGACCAGAAATAAGTGATTGATTTAAAGCTGATTTCTATAGTTGGCAAGAAGATATCTATGAGACAAATAAGGAGTTATGCTTTAAATCTAATTGGCTAGATTGTTTTTCACGCAAAGAATCAAGAATCAAGAAAGAATGAATATTATGTCTATATAAGAGACAAGCTTAATTCATTTACGAATGGGATTAAGGGGAGTGAATAGAAAGAGGATTCTGAAGAGAAACTGATGAAGAACTACTTCATGCAGTGTTGATCAAACAAGCTGAAGGAAGAGCTAAGGAATTCTGCAGACACCGACGAACAGTGAGCATAGCATCACAGAGAAAAAGTTATGGAGCACAAATGATTGAATTGATACATTGATCAGAGAGGTAATGTACTTAAATAGATCTGAAAATATGCAATTCAAAGTTGCAATATGAATAGGTCATAATGTTTCAGTTTAACCATTGAAGCATCAAGTCTCTTAACCAAGCAGGACTTAACAATCTTCTATATATTGAGGTACATCTCAAGGAGTGCCAAAAAGGTTGATTCATGAAAGTAGCATTAGATATGCCCAATGCCTATTGACAGTCTAAAGAGAGAGGCTGATTCAAGGATGACAACATTAGATGCCCGATACTAAGTGACAACCTCTACATATAAAATACTCTAACAAGGTCACACCTAACAGTGTTTTTTTAACCTTTAATAGGGTTGGCTCTTAATAGGGCTTTCTTTAGAAGAGTGAAAATTTGGGGTACCGGTCCCAGTGGTTTTTCTCTTAATAGGGTTTCCACATTAAAAATCTATGTGTTATGTGTGTATGATTCATTTTTTTACTATTTTGTATCTTACATAATTTATTTTGGATTGATCGGTATACTCTTATTTAGTGAGTTTCGGTAAATAGTTATACTGCTTATCGGTAATCAAGAATAAGGATTGACAGAGAAAACTGACAGATAGTTAATCATTATTAGTATTTCATGGCATGTATATTGTAAGGACATAATAATCTGAGGTTTTTTTATTGGTGGTTATAGTTTGAAGGATAAATTTTTGAGGCCACTGATTCACCCCCCTCTCAGTTATTACTAACAATTGGTATTAGAGCATGTGTGCTTAGAAGGAAGGTTTCAAGACCTAAGATAGAGATCACAAGATGAACAGATGAGATGTGCCCAAGTTGAACAAAGACAATTTTGCTTCATGGCAGAGCAAGATAAGACTCCACTTATCAGGTATTGGTAATGATGTTACTCAATTCCTAGAAATTGAATATGTGTTGCCTACAGGAGCACCAACAGTTGAACAAATGAGAGAGAAGAATGAACACAATGTCATGATGATAGAGCTTGCTTCCTCACTCTCTGATCATGAATTTGAAGATGTCAAAGAATGAAAAACTGCAAAATAGATGTGGGACAAATTGAAGCTTGTGCATGGTGGTGACAAAAATATTTTGAGAGCCAAGGTAGAAAGCCTTAGAGGAAAGTTTGATGATCTCAAAATGAAAGAAGGTGAAAAAATCACTTAGTATAGCACAAGAATCAAAGAGGTAGTCAATGCTATCCGAGGAGTTGGAGGTGTACTCGAAGATACAGTGGTAAGTAAAATTCTAAGAACCTTACTGCCTACTTATGCTATTAGAGTATCTGCCATTAGAGAAATGAGAGCAGTAGCAAATAACAATGTTACTCTAGACAGTTTAATGGGAAGATTGATTTCATTTGAGATGAATAGCTTTGATAATAGTGTCTTACCAAACATAGAGTCTGCATTCAAAACTTCTATGAGAATAAGTAAATCAAGTCACAAAAACACTATGAGAAAAGATAGTGATAGTGAAAATGAAGAAGATGATCTTGATGAAATTGAAGCACTTATGGCCAGAAGAATGCAGAGAAGCAAATGTAAATAAAAAGGTAAATTACCACTTGTTTGTTTTAATTGCAAAGAGATTGGACACTTTGCTACAAGATGTACTAATAGAAGAAAATATGACAGAAGTAATGACAGATCATATGAAAAGAAGTCTGACATAGGTGATTATAGAAGCTACCAAAAATCAAAAAGAAGAGATACCTGAGACTATAAGGACAAAGGAAAGAAGGTCAATTATCTAGCAACATGCAAGGATGATGATACTGACAACGAATCTGATGAAAACATCGAGATGGTGTTTGTGGCTGTAAAAGATGATTCAGATGATGATGAAGAAAGGTATGTAGAAACATCTCTCATATATAAAATTAGCAAAAATTATGTTTGGATTATAGATAGTGGCTGCACTCACCATATGACCGGTGATAAGAAAAAGGTTAAGACTTTTGAATACTATAAAGGTGGTTCAATAAGAATGGGTAATGACACATCTTGTCCAGTTGAAGGTAGAGGAACAATAATGTTGAATAACTAGATAAAGTGTGAGAATGCTTATTGGGTAAATAGATTGAATTATAATCTATTGAGTGTTTCTCAGTTGAATAATTCAGGTCACAAAGTTGCATTTGAAAATAAGAAGGCAAAAATCTTCAATAAATCTGAAAATCTGATTGGTACCGGTGAGAAAACAAAAGGTAGCTTATCCTATCTAAATGATACTGACTCCACTTGTTTGTTTGATACAAATGAAGATATATGGTTATGGAACAAAATACTGTGTCATGTGAACTTTGACAACATGATAAAGATTAGCAAAAAGATAAATGTCAGAGGCTTACCGATGATGACCAAGCCTGACAATATAATGTGTAAGAATTGTTAAAAAGGAAAAATGACAAAGTCTAGTTTCAAAAGCAAAACCCATACATCTGATGCAATTCTAGAATTAGTCCATACTGATTTATGTGGACCTATGAGGACAAAGAGTTACTATGGAGATAGATATTTCATTCTCTTTGTTGATGATTACTCTAGAATGATGACAGTTATGTTTCTAAAAGATAAATATGAAGCATTCAAGATGTTTAAATGGTATAAGGCTATGGTAGAGAAACAAAGTGGTAAGGATCTGAAATGTTTGAGATCATATAGAGGAGGAGAATTTATATCAGATGAATTAACTAACTTTTGTAATGAGCATGGAATCAAAAGAAAGGTCTCTACACCAAGGACACCACAACAGAATGAAATTGCTAAAAGAAGGAACAAATCCAAAGTTGACTATGCAAGGACACTAATGATAGAAAAAGGCATCACCCAAATCTTGTGGAGGGAAGCTGTCAATACTACTGTTTACACATTGAACAGAGTTCAATTGAAGAAAGACACCAAAAAGATACCTTATGAGCTATGGTATGGATACACACCCAATGTAAGTTATTTCAAAATTTTTGGCAGTCAATGTTATATCTTAAAAGATGATAGAAATGGAAAACTTGACTCCAAAAGTGATAAAGAAATTTTTCTAGGGTAGTCTACCAAGAGAAAGGCTTATAAATGTCTAAACAAAGCCTCTAACAAAATCATTGAAAGTGCAAATGTAAAGATAGATGAATTTCCAGAGAAGAATGAATAAGAAAGCACTAAAGAACCAAAAGACTACAATAAGTTCACTTACAATGAGGAACCTAACACTCTACCCTACCCACAATGTATAGCTCTTGAGCAACAGATCATTGCACCCGAGCATTAGGCTACAAATACCAATGGTTAGGACAATGATCAAGATAATGTGCAAGGTGATGAAGAACAAAACAATGATCAAACTAATAGACAAAGAGCTATACTTGTACTTGCAAGATATGTAAGAAAGAACCATCCAAAGATCCAGATCATAGGAGATAAGAAAGCTGTTATAAGAAAAAGAGGTAAGTCTCTAAACTCAAGCTGTCTAATCTGTGAGTTTGATCCAAAATCTGACAATGTTGCACTTGATAATGAAGAATGGATAAGTTCTATGAATGATGAGATTGAGAAGATTGAGAAAAACAAAACATGGTCACTTGTTCCAAGACCAGATGATAAGAATGTCATCGGTACAAAATGGATATTCATGAATAAGCTGAATGAGAATGGAGAAGTCACAAGGAATAAAGAAATACTAGTATGCAAGGGGTATGCACAAGAAGAAGGAATTGGCTATGGAGAGACCTTTGCACCTGTTGCTAGGCTAGAAGGAGTAAGAATATTACTTGCTTATGCTACATATAAAGGATTCAAGGTATATCAAATGGATGTCAAATCTGCATTACTGAATGGAATTCTTGAAGAAGAGGTATACATTGAACAACCAGAAGGGTTTGTTGATCCAGACAAGAGGGACATGGTATGTAGACTTCACAAAGCCTTGTATGGATTAAAACAAGCACCCCAAGCCTGGTATGAACAAATTCGTTCCTATCTTATAAGTATTGGATTTGTAAGGACTAGTGAAAACAATAATCTTTATTTGAAGGATGATACTGATGCTAACACTTTGATTGCTGAGATATTTGTTGATGACATCATATTTGGAGGCAATGATATGCTATGCAAATCATTTGCTAATGAGATGAGAAAAGAGTTTGAGATGTCTATGTTTGGAGAGATCAAGTTCTTTCTTGGTCTACAGATCATGCAACAATGTGAAGGTATTTTTATTACTCAGTCAAAATACATTAAAGAGGTCCTGAAAATATTCAAGATGGAAGAATCCAAACCAGTTGGAACATTGATGGCTACTAGATGTAAGTTGAAAAAGGAGGACAAGACATCAGAAGTAAATCAGACTTTGTACAAATCAATGATAGGAAAACTCATGTATGTGGTATATACTATACTAGATATTGCACATGCAGTAGGAATAGTTGCTAGATTTTATGCTAATCTTAGGGAATCACATATGACTACTATGAAAATAATTCTAAGATATTTGAAGAATACTAAGAAATATGGCTTATGGTATAGAAGAGAAGGAAAATTTGAACTTCAGGTCTTTACCGACGCTGATTAGGCTAGAATTATTGATGACCGGAAGAGCACAACTAGAGGAGCATTCTTCATGGGTGAAAAACTTGTCACATGGATCAACAAGAAACAAGGATGCATCTCACAATATACTACAGAAGCAGAGTATGTTGATGTTGCTGCAAATTGCTCAAATATTGCATGGATCAAACAGGTACTAGAAGGTATACATATGAAGATCCTAGAACCATTAATTATCTATTGTGATAATACAAGTGTAATTAACATTTCCAAAAATCTAGTCATGTATGCTAAAACAAATCATATTGCAATCAAGTATCATTATTTAAGAGAACAAGTTCAGGAAAAAGAGGTGATACTTGAGTATGTGCAATTAAAAGAACAATTGGCTGATATCTTCACCAAGCCACTGCCCAAGGATGCATTTGAGTACTTGAGAAAGAGACTAGGGGTCAAACCCTTGTCTACTAGTCAGTAAAATGACTGAAGGCTGCATCAACCTACATATAATGAGAATATCAGTAATGTTGATCCAAGCAAAGAGATGAACTTCAAAGCTACATCTATATACAAATAGATATATATCAGCACCGAGCACCAGAGCATATTGACATATTGCTGATGGATAAGGAAAATTCAAGGAATATATTATGGATGGAGAAAAATGAGTGTTTGACATGAATGTCAGATATTTGTAAAATATTTGTTTGGCATTGTTTTAAAAGGGAGAGAAATTGTCCATATTATCACATCCTTCTAGAAAGGGAGAGATTATCCATTATCACACTACTCCAACAGGGAGAGACTATACAAAGGGAGAGAGATTGTATGGAAATCCTATACAAGAGGGAGAGTTGCTAACAAGTGAAATAGAAAACATCAAAAGAAAGGAGAACAATCAAAGGGAGAGAGTTTTGACACCAGAAGAGATTGCAACACATCAGAAAAAGAAAGCTATAAAGAGTTGCAAGAATAAAATATAAGATAACACAAAGCTTACCAATGGTCAGACATTTTTATCGGTTATTAGAACAAAAAGATTGGTAGTTGATAAATCTCAACTGTTGTATTTCATATTGTATTAGAAATAGTATAGTGTGATAATATAGTATGTTGCCATCAATGCCAAAGGGAGAGATTGATGACATGTAACTGATTGAATGTTTGACAATGTTAAGTTGAAGATAATGCAAGGCATTAAATCAGTTAATTTATTGTATTGTCATTGATGTCAACTTGATATCATCTATACGATAATGTACATAATGCCAAAGACTTCAAAGAATAAAAGGAACCAAGGCTATGTTATTAGTAATACATACAAATCAAGTATTCACTAAGTGACAAACAACACTGATGAAGTGCACCCAACAAACAAAGAAAAAGAACAAAGTCATAGTGATACCTGACAAAGAAATGAACAACACTAATGACCAGTAGAGTCACAGTGTTTCCCGACGAGAAAACCAAAGAGTAACCTGACGGAAGAAAATACAGTGTTTCCTGATGGACAGAGATCACAAAACTAATTGGAGTCTCACTGACGGAACTGTCAGTTTTCACTGACAACTAACTGCAAAGGTGACCGACAAAATAGAGAGTTCAGAAAATGACAAAATATCTAGCTAGAAGAGCTAAATATAGACTTAACTGGTTGTCTACTTTGTTTTATTCGACTAGAGATAAGTGATTGGTTTAAAGCTGATTTGTACAGTTGAAGGGAAGACATATATGGGACAAATCAGGAGTTATGATTTAAATCTAATTGGCTAGATTGTTTTTCATGCCAAGAATCAAGGAGCAAGATACAATGAATATTATGTCTATATAAGAGACACGCTTAATTCATTTACGAATGGGATTAAGGGGAGTGAATAGAAAGAGGATGTTGAAGAGAAACTGATGACGAACTACTTCATGCAGTACTGATCAAACAAGCTGAAGGAAGAGCTAATAAATTCTGCAGACACCGACAAATAGTGAACACAGCATCATAGAGAAGAAAGTATGGAGCACAAAGGATTGAATTGATACATTGATAAGAGAGTTAATGTACTTAAATAGATCTGAAAATATGCAATATGAACAGGTCATAATGTTTTAGTTTAACCATTGAAGCATCAAGTCTCTTAACTGAGTAGGACTTAACAGTCTTCTATTTATTAAGGTACATCTCAAGGAGTGCCAAAAAGGTTGATTCATGAAAGTAGCATTAGATATGCCCAATGCCTATTGACAGTCTAAAGAGAGAGGCTGATTCAAGGATGGCAACATTAGATGCCCGATACTTAGTGACAACCTCTATGTATAAAATCCTCTAACAAGGTCACACCTAACAGTGTATTTGTAACCTTTAACAGGGTTGACTCTTAACAAGGCTCATTTCAGAAGAGTGAAAATTTGGGGTACCGGTCCCAATGGTTTTTCCCTTAATAGGGTTTCCACATTAAAAATTCATGTGTTATGTGTGTATGATTCATTTCTTTACTATTTTGTATCTTACATAATTCATTCTGGATTGATCGGTATACTCTGCTTATTTACCGAGTTTCGGTAAATAGCTATATTGCTTATCGGTAATCAAGAAAGAATAAGGATTGAAAGAGAAAACCAATAGATTTTAATCATTATTAGTATTTCATGGCATGCATCTTGTAAGGACATAATAATCTGAGTTTTGTTTATTGGTGGTTATAGTTTGAAGGATAAATGTTTGAGGCCACTGATTCACCCCCCCTCTCAGTTATTACTAACATAATTGTGTTCCCTTCTTTACAATTTTGAATGTTGTGTCCACTTCACCTGATGCTATGTTGTTCAATCTGCTTTCCTAGAATATTTTGTATCCTAGAACACATGCACCAAACTTGATTTCATCATCGGTTATTATTGTAACTTTTAGTCCTCTGCCATCCCATTTGGCTCCTGTCATTTTTTCGGTCTTGGCCTTAGATGGATGCTTTAGTGCCTTAGCTTTATGAGTTATGGGGCAACCGGTGACCACATGAATGACATCTCAGGTTATTACCTTTGATTCATCAAGCCATAGCTTTTTATGCATTTGGCTTAGTACTAATCAAATCCATTCGGTTTTGAAAACCTTCGAGAACATTAGGGCATTGGTGAGACCTTTTATTTCAATATGTTTCTGATCATCCTTAAGTGTTCCATCATTGTTACATAGCTTCTTATAAGCTTTTTCTACCTTTGATGTTTCTATTTCTGCAATCTTGCAGTGTATGAAAGATCGAACATCTTCCACAAGTAAAACCCTAGCTAGAATGGCTGAAAATGCACCAGCATCATTGGGTTGCGAGGCAACCTCATGATGGATCTTGTAATTAGGTTCCTCACATGTCGAATTCTTAATGAGTTTGAACTCATCTTTCTTTGCATTCTTGGATTTAAAGGTTCTTGATGTTGAGGCCATTTTCAAAAATTTAGGGCTTCCTGCGTAATGCATAAAAATAGAGTTGTCAGTCTCGTAGAACTTACTAATTGTGTTTGCAAAGATTCCTAAATTGGTTTGGAATGCTGGTGGTCGAGTCGTGGTCGCTCTGTAATTTAGTTTATTTCTACTTGAAAATTGCCTTGGTCGCTCTGCTTTGGGTGTCGAGACAAATAAGTGATTTTGTTTCCCTATTCATAGGTGTTTCTCTAAAATGCATGCCATAAATGCTTACCAACTCCTTGATGTATGAAGACTGAGTTCGTCGGTGAAGACTTCACTTTTCTTCAGTGACACTTATAATGTTTTAGAGTAGTCGTTAATTCACTTTCTTTTACCTACAGGTTTTGGTTGTGTGCTAAAAATGTGTCACACTTCTATGAGTCATTATATTCAAGATTTCTCAAGAATGAGGTCTCAAATGGCGACTCATAGCTCTTTATTCATGGAATGCAAGGGTTTGTAATAGAGGCCCTCAGATTGACCTAGTTTGTGCCCATGAAAGTACACCATAAAATGAGAGATTCAAAGAGGAAAAACAATAATTCTAGTCTCCATGATCATCAAACATGCATGCAAATGAAAGATATTCTATATGATAACAATGCAAGAAAAGAAATTAATCTATATGATAACAATGCATGATTATTCTATGAAAGAAAATACAAATGCAAGATTAATCTATGAAAGGAAACATGAATCTAATCTAATATGCAAGTGTAAAATTAATCTAAATGGATTGCCATGGGGCATGAAAGAAGAAGACAAGAAGAAAGAAGTTGCCACATCCAAGCTCAAGTGCTCAAATTCTCCTCCAAAATTGCTCTCCAAACCTGCAGCATAACAATAGCACAAAAATTCTGTATCTCTGATTTGATTTGATCCCTCTAAAATGAGAAGGAGAGGGCTCCTTATAAAGGAAAGTGTGGAGAGGGATGCATCCTGAAGAGCAATGTGGGATAAATTCCTAAAAAGGCAAGTAAGAGGAAAAAAGCCCACCACTTAGAAATATGTGTGGAGAAAAAGAAGTTTTATTTATTTTTTATTTGATTTATTTCCTTTTTCATCAAAAAGAGAGCTTTAAGTGGGGATTTTATTTATTTAATTAAAGAAGGATTTTCTTTCAATTAAATAAGATTATTTTATTTAATTAAAATAGAGATTTTAATTAAATAAGATAATATAATTTAATTAAAAGTTAGATTTTAATTAAATAAGATAAGATCATTTAATTAAAATATTTATTTTAATTAAATAAGATTATTTCATTTAATTAAAAGAGATGTTTTATTTTAATTAAATAAGATTATTGATGAAATGATCAAACCTTAGTAAATATTGAAATAATTGAATTAATTACGATTTGATCAAGGAAATTGATTTAAATTGAAAATATTGCAAAGCATTGGTTCAGAAAATTGATAAATTGATAAATTGAAGAATGGGGGTCCATAGTCTAGGTGACCATTTTAGGGTGCATACATTTTCCCCTATTTGACTAATGTGTGATCTTTATGGGAACACATGTATTCAAAGAATGCAGTTGAAGTGTGAGATCGATTTGGGATCACAAAACAACCCAAACGTGTGATCTTTATGGGCACACATCAAGACAAAGATAAGATGTTTGAAAAAGACAAAGTCAACACCCCTGTAAATAGGTAATTGACATGTCTAAGATAAGAATCTCAACCAAGGTTGACCCAAGTGAGGCAATTGATAGGATTGATAAATTTGAATCAAGGATTGAAGTTTGATAGGTACTGCCCCCTCGTGATTGAAATCAAAATGAGATAGAGGAGAAATAATAAATTGATAAATTTGAGCAAATCAAACTAAAGATAAGGTTCTTGATGTAAGATGAAAGATATAAGGATCATAGAACCAAGGCAGATCATCTAGCGTGAAAGATAGGCAGATCATCAAGCGTGAAAGATTATGCCCCAAGGCTGAATTAGAAGAAAAGAAGTGGGGTGAAAGTGAATGGAAGATAGAAGTTTGGAAGAGGTGGAAATAAATGGAGAGAAGAAAGAGAATTTGCTTTAAGAGAGAGAATGCCCCAAAATCAATCAACTATTTAAGATAGAAAATTTTGTTTGAGATCATGAAAGAAGATAAGAAAATGAAGATGAGAACATGATCACAGTTGATTAAAAGTCCACAAGAAAGATGAAGGAAAAAACCCCTCAAACTCATAATGCAGCATAAAAATGCAAACTAACATGAGGTCTAACAATGCAAGCTACATGAAAATGCAAAGTTGTACTTGCAATAGAGAAACTATAACATAGGACTTTGTGTTCATCATTCATGAGAGAATGTTAAGGAGCTTATTTTCATCATTGAGCCATTATTAACGGACATCGAAAAATCACACAATCATCACTAGTCACAAGCGCAACTATGAAGATATGAATGTGATTTATATTGGATTAAAATGTGGAAAGATTCTAACATAAGCATCAAAGGCATAAAGGTCAAGATGACTTTGTTGTTAGCTTACCCAATTTAATGTAGAAAAACCATGCTCGCATCAAGGCATAGAGGCCGGGATGAACAAAGAATAGTTGCACAAAAATAGTCAAGGATGAAGCCTTAAATTTCCTAAGTGTGTCAAGACCACATCACAAGAAGAAAGAAAATAAAAACATGCCCCATGCCCTAAGTCCTCTAGCTATGCATCATGAAGAGACTTATTAGACAAGGACACTCAATGAAAATCAATAACACTCAGCATACAAAGAAAATATCATGACATAGCTCAAGCATTAAGTGTTGTGTTTAAAAATTTAAGTGGGTTAACTGATACTAAGTTCTGAGGATAAGGATTGAATGCTTGCAAGCAGGCAAGACCATATGACAAAACTGGGTAAGACCAAACCGATAAGTGTTGAAAAATACTCAATGTCAGGGGTTGTATTGAAAAATATAATTGGGGTGATGTTGAAAAACACCATTTGTGAGGTGTCCTAAAGACTAACGCATCCAAGAGACCGAAGCTAACATAGTTATGCCCCCTAGACAAAGATAAAGACCAATTCCAAACCAAGGCAAAAAGGAAAATGCATGATGGAGAAAGGCTAAGTGTCAAGGACTCGCGCTAAGAAACAGGAGTGCAAAGGCCTCAAGTAGGGCCCAATTCCAGGTTTTCACCACTTGGATTATAATTTTTTTGTTTTTTCAATTTTTTATTTTTTTCTTCTTTTTTTCAGGACTTTCTATAATTTGTTTTTTGAATTTTTGCTACCAAGGTGCTTGTTTCCAGGTTTTCACCAAGGCACTTTTTCTATTTTTTTGAATTTTTTGAATTTTTTGAATTTTTTTGTACTTTTGGAATATATAATTTTTTTTGGATATACATCAAAGCGCCTATTGCTAGGTTCTCACTAAGATGATCATTTTTTCAAGACATTTTCTGATTTTTAAAATTTTTGACAATATATCATTTTTTTGGATTTTTTCAGGATCAATAATTATGTACAAAGGATGCCCCTAGACAGAATGGGCATCATGGATAGAACTTCTTCAAGTGCAAGACATTGATAGGATCAGGGAGCTGCTCTCCCTCTGCTATAGATAGTAAATAAGCACCTGTCTCAAAAGTTGTTGTAATGATGTAAGGTCCAAGCCAATTAGGTTCAAATTTGCCCTTTTGATGTCTATGCTGTTGATTCTTGGGATTTTCACGTAGGAGAAGATATCCTAATTAGAATTTTCTAGGGAGAACCTTTTTGTTGAAGGCTTTGGACATAAGCTTTTGATAAACCCTCATATGGTCAAATGATGCTTGACATTTCTCATCTAGAAGTTGTAACTCTCGAAGTCTCATGGTGCGGTAGTTTTCATCTGTAACTAGACCTTTGAGGGAAACTCTAAGTGAAGGAATCTCAACCTCCAAAGGTAACACTTCTTCAGCACCATATGCAAGGGAAAAATGAGTAGCCCCAGTAGGAGTACGAAAACTCATTCTATAGGCCCACAAAGAAGAATTTATCTATAAGTGTCAATCTCTTCCATTCTTACAGACTGTTCTATGTAAGATTTTAAGAATGGTTTTGTTTGATGCCTCTGCTTGACCATTTCCTTGTGGGAAGTAAATGGAGGACCAATGTTGTTTAATCTTGAATTTCTTGTAGAGTTATTTAGGGTCCTTATTTTTGAGCTGGCCTCCATTGTTAGTGATAAACTTGGAAGGCACTCCATATCGACAGATGATATGGTTTAGAATGAATAGAGAGACTGTCTTTCCTGAGGCAATAGAAGTTGGGACAACTTCGACCCATTTAGTGAAGTAATCAGTAGAAGTGATAATAAACTTGTGTCCACCTGATGAGTTGGGATGAATCTACCCAACAAGGTCAAAGGCCCAGCACTGAAATGGCCAATAAAATATAGAAGGAATGAGCTCCCTGCCTGGAGCATGTATCAGGCTACCATGTTTTTGACACCTTTCACATGAATTTGTAAAGCTGCTGCATCAATCTGCATCATAGGCCAATAGTACCTTTCCCTAAGCAACCTTCGGGCCATGGAAAGACCATTGGAATGTCCCCCATAGATGCCCTCATGGATGTCAACTAACGCTTGGTTGAATTATTCCTTTTCTAAGCATCTAATAAGTGTTCCATCTAGACCCCTCCTATACAAATCACCAGTGATAAGGGAATGGTGAGAGGCATTTCGGGTAAGGTTTCTGCATTCAGATCGGTTAAAGATTTTAGGAATAATGCCATCACGAAGGTATGAGTAAATGGAACCATAACAGGATGACTCATGACCAACAAGGGTACAAATGACATGGCTTTCTTGAGAGTCATAGATAGGATGATGTAGCTCTTCCACCAGGAATTCAAATCTTGATTCATGTTTCTCTAACTGAAGGAGTGAAGCAAGTGTAGCCATAGCATCAATTGCTTTGTCTTCTTCTCTAGGGATTTGCTGAAACGTGAAAAATATGAGGTAGCATTTCAAGGAATTAACCATTTTCTTGTAAGGTACCATTTTCTCATGTTTTGTTTGATATTCATCATTAAATTGGTTGATTATCTGCTGTGAATCCCCATAGATGTGTAACTCTGTGATTCTCCATTCTATGGCCATCTTAAGTCCATTTGTTAAAGCTTCATACTAAGTAATGTTGTTTGTACATGGGAACAATAATTTATAAGACTTAAGAATCATGTACCCGTGAGGAGAAACAAACAACACACCAGCTCCTAAACTGTTTTGCATAAAGGATCCATCAAATAACATCTTCCATGTTATTTCAGTCATATACATGAGGTGCTCATCTGGGAAGTCAACTTGAATAGGTGCATTATCTTGTATTGGGAAATCAGCTAATTGATCTACTATGGCTTGTCCTTTGATTGTTTTACGCTCAATGTACTCTATGTCAAACTCTGAAAGGATCATCATCCATTTAGCAAGTCTACATGTGAGGATGGACTTAGCTAGCAAATATTTGAGTGGATCTATTTTTTCTATGAGGTGTATAGTGTGTGCAAGCATGTAACTTTGAAACTTTTGGGAAGCAAACACAACTACAAGGCAAGCTTTCTCAATGTTGGTGTAGTTAACCTAATATGAAACAAGAGTATGACTAATATAGCATATTTCTCTTTCTTTCCCATTTTCATCAAGTTGGGCTAGTAATGCGCCTAAGGAAGATTCTATCACTGAAATATATAGAATAAGTGGTTTCCCTGGGATATGAGGCATTAAAATAGGAGGATTTTTCAAGGACTGTTTGATTTGATCTATACTCTTTTGACAATCCTCATTCCAAACACATTTGACTCCTTTGTGTAAGTTCTTGTTGAAGGGTTGAGCTCTATCTGCCAATTGTGAAATAAATCTCCTTATAGATTGAATATGTCCTTGAAGACTCCTCATTTGACTAATGTTTCTAGGAGGTGGCATATCTATGATTTCTTGGACTCTTTTAGGGTCTACCTCTATTCATTTTTTCTGAAATGATGAAGCCAAGTAGTTTTCCAGAGGTGACTCCAAATATACACTTTTTAGGATTTAACCTTAGTTTAAATTGTTCCATGCGATCTAGAATGACTTCTAAATCATCTAAGTGTGTATCTCTTTGTTTAGACTTAGCCAAGGTGTCATCCACATAATCTTCCATGTTTTTATGCATCATGTCATGAAAAATGGTTGTCATATCTCGTTGATAGGTGGCTCCTGCATTTTTTAATCCAAAAAGCATAATGCTCCAACAATAGGTACCCCATGCACAAGTGAATGCCATCTTTTCTTGATCTTCAAGAGCTATCTTTATTTGATTGTATCTAGAAAAACCATCCTTCAAGGAATAAATCTCATAACCCACAAACATATCCACTATGATGTCTATATTGGGAAGTGGAAATTCATCCTTTGGGCATGCTCTATTGACATCTCTAAAATCTTTGCAAACTCGAATGGATTTGTCATGTTTGGAAATTGGCACAATATTTGATATCCATTCATCATAGGTGATAGCTCTTATGAATCTTGCACTAAGGAGTTTCTCTAATTCTGCTTTGACTAGGAGAGTTATGTGAGGATGCATATTTCTCAATTTTTGTTTAACTAGTTTGACACCTAGAGCTATGGACAATTGATGCATGATAAGATTAATGTCCAACCCTGGCATATATGAATAAGTCCATGCAAAATTGATTTTCTTTGTCTGTAAGAACTTAGTGTAAGATTCTTTTTCTTGAGGTGACAAAGACTCAGCCAAGTGTACTATTTGTGGAGACTCATCTGTACCCAAATTGACTGCTTGTGTTGGTTCAATAAGCACTAAATATCTATCTTGAAAATAGCTGGGGAGACGATCAAGTACCTCATCCTTAGGCACCTCAGAGAGGTTTTCACCCTTGAATACGTCATTTCTTTTTAATTTTTTTGGTTCTGACAGTGCCACATAGTGGTTTTCACCATCATAACTCCTATTCTTTTGGTTTTCTTTTCTTTTTATTTTTTGACTAAGGTACTTGATGTCTGGCTCTGTCATGCTGGTAGCCGGTTCACTGGTGGAAGAGACCAAAGGTTCAATGGCATTTAGGTAACAAGCTATCTCATAATCATTTTGAATGTTAAGAGCTCAGGTTCTTGATAGCATTGGGACCAATCAATGAGGTCAGGATGAACAAGAGGCAAGTCAATGACCGGTTCAAGGTTATATATGTGAATGATATTATTGCTGGTGACTGAAGAGTCAGAGTTCGTCAAGTATCCTTCTAAGCTACCCAAATCAGGATTCATCCTAACAAGCGAAGAATCATCCACTAAGGCAACACATGGGTTCAAATCCTCTAATCTTACACGTGACTCGTTGGCTACATTGGGTTGAGAACTATAAGTGTGGATAGCATCAATATCTCTATCAACTTTGGAGGACTCAGGAAAGGAGTCCCATTCATACTCATATAAACTTGTGTCTGAACTTTGACTAGGATGTTTACACCATGAAGGTTTGGGACATCTTGAGGTGAAAGCTCTAGTGTCATCAAGAGTAACTCCTTATCTTTCCATTAAATGAACAAGATTCTTTCATTGATGTTCTCTGAAAGGACCTTCTATATCTGATTCATGTTTTTCTAAAGTTGCAACTGACACATGAGTGAACAGAATATATGAATCTCCCTAGAGGAGATTAGTGGAGGGGACCCAATCTTCACACATGTCTTGTTGATTTGTCAAACTAGGTATATATTCTTGTTCATCTTCACTATCTGACTTATCAAGGATAGGAGTAGTGTGCTTGTTGTGATTTGCAAATCCTAGGCCAACCGACTTCTTAGACTTGTGTCCAAAAAGAGTATGATTAAGAGGTTTGGCTCTAGCATCCAATCTATGATTAAGATGGCCATGTCTAGGATAGCCCATTTGTCTGACAAAAGTGTACCCTCTTCCATAAGCCTTAGGAGACGGAGAGAAGTTCTTATTGTGCATATATTTCTCTTCTCTATAGATCATGTCTCTAACAAATGTCTCTTCTTTCTCATCTTGGATAGGCACTGAGGACTCTACAAATGTGCCAAATAAATTCATAGCTAAAGAGGAAGGTTTCTTTTCTTGTGAAGGCTTGCCATAAGACCAAGGAAAAACTGGTAATGTTGTGAGGTAGTTGAGTTGATACCCCCCCATGCCAAGGTATATCGACTTAAGCTTGTCTTTACATTCAGCTAATGTTGCATTAAAATATTTTTCTTCTCTATTGAGGGGAACATGAGTTCCTGCTGAAATGGAATTGACAGATAAAGTGTTATCCCCAGGTATACAAATCTTTATTCCATTGTAGGGGAACTTAACACACTGATGGTAAGTAGACAAAACTACTTGCATATCATGAATGCATGGTCTACCAAGTAAGATATTATACGCAAGGGGTCCAACGTCAACTATTTGAAATAAAATATCTTTTTCAACAAGGCCAATCCTAACAGGAAGGATGACCAACCCCTTGGAGCTTCTTTCTGCCTCATCATAGGTTTTGATAGTAATCCTTTTTTTGGTATCTATGAATTTCTCAGAATAACCCAATTCTTTCAAAAGATTAAAGGAAAAAAATTAATTCCAGCACCCCCATCTATCAACACGCGCCTGACACGGGTTCTGTAGATCATGACCTTAATATGAAGGGCAAGATTGTGTGGGTGGCTCAAGGCTTTATCATCATCCTCTGAAAATGTAAGGTAATGAGGGCTAGCTATGTGGTTAACCATGTTCTGGAAATGATCAACATCTAAGTTGTTGGGGACGATTTCCGTGCGCAAAGCATCCTCAAGGACTTGCTTATGTCTCAAGAACAACTCTAAGAGCTCAAAGATCAAAATTTGAGCTAGGGTTTTCTACAACTGATCAAAAAGACTATAACTTGACTTAGGATTGACAGATGGTTCTAAGGTGACATTCTTGGATATCACTTGCTTAGGTTTACTTGGTTGACTTGAATTGGGTCCTCTAATGACAACAAGACCTTGACTTCGTGTGACAACATTAAGAGTTTGCAATGACACTTTAGAGTTAGGACCCCTTAGCACCACAACAGGTTCTTCATCAAAGATAGGAGGAGAGTCCACATTGAGATCATAACCATAGGGATATTTACCCCTCATGGCCATGTTGACATTTTCTTCTACAAAATCATGCATATTGATAGTATTGTCCGCATCTTTGTAAGTTTAATTGATCTTAGCATTTCCATTCTTATCTTTAGAGGTTTCCCCCTTCTCATATTTGGGAAACGGTTCCTTGAATGCCTTATGATCGACGTTGGTGTTCAATCCATCTATTTTGAGCTTTCCATTGTCAATGAGATCTTGAATAAGATGCTTGATTTTGTAGCAATTTTCAATGTCATGTCCAATACCATTGTGAAACTTGCAAAAGGCCTTCTCATCCCACCAATGTGGCTTAGCATCAGGTATATAATGCTTCGCAGGATCTTGAGGATGTGCAAGGTTGTTGGCAATAAGTGTTTTCAAGACATCCTCATATGAGTTACCAAGTTTTGAAAATTGATGCCTCTCTTTCTTAGGCCTATCTTGGTATCTCGATTTGTTCTCTTGTTGATTATATGTATTGAGCTTCATGGCTTGAACAACACTAGACAAGTGGAGCACAATTTGTTCTTTAGGTTAGGAGGAGTCCAAAACTCCATCATTGACCACTTGTTTATTCCTATTCCAATGTGAGTTCTTCCCTTTATCCTTGTTAGGGTTGTTGTTATTTTGACCATTGTTGTTGTTGTTGTTGTTTTCATGTTTGGTCAAAATTCTTTGTTCTTTTAAAACATCCTCAATCCTACATGTGGTTTCAACCATGGTGTCAAAGGAATCAAAAACCATCTTCCTAACTTCATACTACATTTCGAGAACCAAGTTGCTAACAAGGATATCAATCTTTTCATTTTGAGGAATGGTTCTAGAGTAGCGAGAGCATTGCTGTCTCAACCTTTGCAAGAAAGTAACAAATGATTCCCCTTGATTTTTCTTTAAATTGCATAAGTCCAACATGGTGATTGATCTTGAAAGATTGTATGCAAAGTGTTGAACAAATCTATGAACAAGCTCTTTGAAAGTCTTAACGGGGGGAGTTATGGTGGTGAACCATTCCATTGCTTGACCCTTAAGACTCCTTGGGAACAATCTGATGAGGTATGAGTCATCTTGATGGAACTCAAAACTTTTGGTATAAAACTGGTGCACATGATCATGTGGATCTCCATCCTCATCATATTTGTCGTATTGAGGAATTTCAACCTTTCTAGGGAACTCTTTCATGTTAATACTTTTGTCAAAAGGATTAGGAAAAATTGAATCAAGCGAGAATGAATTCTTGGGTGTTAACATCTTCTTCATCATGTTCTTAAGTTGTTTGATTTCCTCTTCTTGAGATGGACCTTGCTTGTTAATATTTTTGTCTACATCAAAGTTGCAAGGGACTCTAGCACCCTTGTTGGTTAAACTCTCTAGGAACTTATCTTGGTTTTTCTCTAAATATTTCTCCACATACTGTTGGAAAAGTGGTTCTTGTTGCATTTTCATGAAGTCCTAGGAGGTGAGATCAAAACTCGAGCTACTACCCCCATATTATGAACCATGATGAGCACGTTGTGAAGGTTGTCTTGAGTTCCTAGGAGGTGTTTGTCTCCTATAATGATCATGTCTTGAGGCCCTTCTTCCTCTAGGGCTAGGAGATCATGATGGAGTTCTTGAATGTCTCCCACTTTGTGGAGTCTTAGGAGGAGTGGATGGAGGAGAGTTGTTTCCACCACTAAAATGCATGTTGTTGAATTGGTCATTGAGTTGCTAAGCCAAGAGCCTATCTTGCTCTTCTTGGAAGGCTTTCTTTTCCATTTCCACCAAAGTTTGTCTTTCCAATTCTAGGAGTCTAAATTTCTCTTCCTTTTCATCTTGTTCATCTAGGAAGGCTTTATTT
>MU227371.1:1375476-1400267 GCA_018584345.1 Thuja plicata | reverse complement strand
TGCAGTTGCAGAAGAGATCAATTTCAGATATTTTGGGAGGAATTGACAGGTGTCAGTGAAAAAATTGGTTTTCTCAAATTCCTCTATATCTCTTGTCTTCTCAATTGTATATACAGATGTTGAAATTAATGCTGCTGGGCAGCTTTCAGGATTTTGAGTCTTAATTTTTGTGTTCATGGTCTTGCAATGTACAGTTTTCAGATGATTTTTAATGAAAAATAAAGGAAATCCCTGTTTAGAAACTTGTCTGATGTCTTTGTATGTCTGTTTTGATTTTTGTATATTAACTTGTAAGGCATGTTAATATACCAGTTACAAGGTATCTGTGGGTTTGAATCTGAGTTTCTCTCAAGGAGAGTAAGTCTTGTTTTCAAATTCTGAGAATTCTAAGTCTACATATGAATATGATGTCCAGGAATTGAAATGAGAAGAATGGTTTGCAAGGCATTTCATTCGGATTTTTGAGTTTGGAGTTAGAAGTTTTCTAGGATTGCACATCTGTTTGATTCTGTTGCCCAATAGATAAGGCACTAGTCTCTAGTTTGTCTTGTAGTTTCTTCATCAATCAATTATTCAAATCATTTTCCCTTTCTGTTTAAGGAGTTGTGAATGATTATTATATCAAGTGTGATGGGCAGGAATCCATCCCCTGATTCACTGAAAGAAGTGAATCCAAAAGGTACACCCGCTTGAGCCTGTGAGCTCGAAGTGTAGGAGGGTTTGTTTGATACTCGTTAATTAGCCTTTTCTCTGACAAGGTCAGGGAAAAATGCTAACACTCGGTAAAACCTAGACCGATGTTGTTGTTGACTCTTCGTTGTCCTTCAAGAAAATCATGCATTATTTTACTGATTTCTTAAGATTTCTTGATAATTTCATTATGCTATTGTTGAATTCTTATTTCATGTTTCAACTTTTCATTCTCATCCCTCATTTCACCAATAGCTTCTATTCTTTCAATGAGCTCAACATTTAATCTGTTTGCCTCTTGACTCATAAGAATAATCTGATTTGTAATTTCATGGTGATGCTCTGTAAGTCTTTGTATTTCAGACTCTTTTTCTTGTAGCTTTTTTGTGATCTTTCTTCTATCATCAATAGCTAGTGTTCTTTCTTGCTCAGCTTTTCTAGCATTGTTCATGACATCAATCATCCTTACCATCTATGTCTCTTGATCGATTTGCAGAGATTTAACTTGTCCAACAAGATATAGATTGATTTCAGTTAGGCTTGTGATGCTTTCTTCTGATATATCTGATGCTTTTCTTGTAGTTGATCCTGAAGACTCAAAAAAATATGGTATCTCTTCCTCATGATAATCTATTTCATTACAGTGAGATGCCATATTCTTTCTTTCATCTAGCAGCTGTTTGTTTCATTACAACAAGATGCCATATTCTTTCTTTCATCTAGCAGTTGTATCATGTTGATTCTAGCTTCTTTATACTGTTCAAAGAATATCTGAATTTAAAGTTTGTTGATCTCAATATTTTTATCAAGTCTGTACTTCTCCATTGTATGATCTTTTCTCTTAAGCCTTTAAGATTTTTGAAGAAGAGACTTAGCTCTAATACCAATTGTTGGGATTAATGGGAAGTATGTACTGAGAGGGGAGGAGTGAATTAGTACCTCTAAAACTTTTGTATCTTTTTTATCAATTAACCTTTGTAATCAATTGTATATCCATTCAATATGATTTATACTATCTTGATGTGAGTTATATCAATTCATAACATTAACATACATATGAACATTCATAGAAACATTCATGAAAGTAATTTGACACATAACACAAGTGTGACATTGCAGAAAACTCTTGTGAGGAAGTTAAAACTGTGGTGGGGATGGCACCCACAAAATCTTCACTATCTGCAGATTGGAAGGGGCTGGTTAAGGCTTACAATTTGATCACTTCTAATGATCTACCCTATTAGGAGCATCGGTGGAGACCTGTTAAAGTCTACTCTGTCAAGAGCTTTAACAACATTGTTAAGTGTGCACTCAGTTAAGAGATTTGTTGTTGGATGGTTAAATCCACCTTTCTTGAAAGGATTTTTACCCTCTGGTCCACTTGTTAGAATGATAGAAAATTACAAATTGACCTAGTAAATGCAATCTCCTATTGATGATACAGATCCAATTTAGTTTACATGAAAATATTATCACCTAATTGTGATTGAATAATACCTCTGATTCTCGGTATGTTATGTTCTTGGTTCTTGCTAACCAAATTCACCTTTTGTTGTTCCTGTTCTTGAAACTCTCAATACGATCCATATATTTGATCATTTGATTCATTCATTTTCTCCTCTCTCTTCACATCATCTATTCATCCATAATAATGACTGATTGCATCATCTATTTATAGATGGATTGACTTCATCAAGTTTCGATAAAAACAATGTTAACTCTAAGATCAGGTTTACAAATTAAACCTAGATCTCCTAGTCTATGTGTTTTAAATTAGTTAGACTGATTAAAGCACTTACATTCATGTATCTTGTCCCTAAAGAAATGAATTTAAAACAATTAAATATCCTATAAATAGAATACACTTGCTTTATCTAACGTGGAAGTCAGATCCACTTTTCGCAGGCTACAACTAAATTTTGGTTTTGTCTGTCGGTCATGCTTGACTGTCCTTTAGTTTTGTTCTTTCAGTTGCACTTTAAATGTCTTATCAGTCTACAATGTATCTTTCATATCGGGTTCCTTTGTTGGGTTCCACTTTATCTTTCTATCTTTTCAATTTCGGTTTACACACTAACTTGTGTCGTTGGTTCTCTTTGCACTTTGTCATCTTCGGTGATCTATTAGTATCCGATCTTTGATTTGCTCAGTCCTGTCTTTTGGTGTATGCTTACTAAAAGTGTTGTCTTCATACTAAAGGAAAATTAATGTGAGTATTTTGTTCACATATGTTAGAGTGATGATTTGTGAGAGTTATGATTGATTTATTAGATACTGGTACTTTGGTTGTTCAGGAAGTGATAGAGTTTCATTTTTTGGATGAGTTTGGATTGGTGTTGAAGATATTTTGGTTGCTAACCTAGTATTGAGTTTTATATGTGCATGTGTCCTCAACTTGAGTGGTTCATGATTTGGATACTGGAAAGATATTTTTATTGAGTAACAGAGGTTGCAGATGATATAGCTAATGAACAGTGTGAAAGTGAATTTAGATCTTGAGTTCATGTTGATGCGAAGGTTGATGAGGTATTTCAAGTTTCTTGTTGATGTTTCTTGATTTTGTTATGATCATGTTTCTGGTTTGCATTGGTTGAAGTGATCGGATTGCATAATTCTCATGTAACGTATTGGTGTTCTTCATTTGGTCTTAGCTGACCTGATGTTGTAACGTGCTATCAAGGTTTAGAGCGTGATTTGTGGATCTTGATCACATTTGAGGTTATTTATATGTATCATTGTAATGTCCTATATGACATTCAATGGATCACATTGTAGAATGAATTGTAATTTATTAATTATTAGCAATTAGGTCTCTGGCTGACCTAGTTGAGATGAGCTGATGGATTGTATTTATCAATGTAATAATTTGAAGTTGTGAGTGTGTGATAATATGTGTATAGCTGGGATAAATAATATATATGATGTTATCTAAAGAGGTATGAGTGGAGTCTAAAATAAGATAGAAATATGTGTGCTTCATTGGAATTGTTTCGATATAACAGATGCTATCAGTCAGTTTGTGTGTTTGGACTGTAAGTCATCTTTGATCTATCATCTATTAATTTTGTAAGGTGGCGAGCCTTGTTGTTATTGTATTTTAGCAGTGAGATCTAGGAAGTGTTCCTAAATGCATGTGCATTCCCCTTTGTAATTCTCTTAACAGGGTACAATACTTTTTACTAAGTGCATTCATCTTGTGGGTTTTATCCCCACCGTGGTTTTTCCCTAAAAGGGTTTCCACGTCAAAAATCTTGGTGGTATGTGTTTCTAATTGTGTTGAGATAACGATTTCATATTTATCATTTAGATTTGAGATGAAATTTTGTAAGTTGGTAAAAATTTATTGATATTGTGACACAACTAATTCATTCCCCTCTTGGTTGTGTGTGTGCTTCTTAAGGTCTAACAATTGGTAGTAGAGCTAGTGTCCTCTTTGAGAAGCTTGTCCACTTGAGGATATCTAGGTTGTCAAAATTTAAGAAGGATAGTCCAAGATTTGAAGGAACAAATTATACTATATGGAAGGACCAGATGGTTACACACTTGAGATGTTTTATAAAAGAACACTGGACTATTAAACATAAAAATTACAAGCCTCTTGTTGATCTTGCTACTACAACTGCTAGTGAAAAAAAATAATTCAATATTATTACGAGAGCATATGAAGCCTTGAAGAGTGCCTTATCATATTCTGAATACACAAATGTTTTAGGATTGGAGACTACACATGAAGTATGGTAAAATTTAGAAACATTGTATGAAGGAGACAAGTTTTTGAAGAAAGCAGAGCTACAAAGCTTGAAAGAAAAATATGAAACATTGAGGATGAGAGAAGATGAGAAAATTACTACCTATGTGAATAAGATCACTGAACTTGTTTTTGGAATCAAATGTGGTGGTGAAACATTGGATGAAGAGGAGATTGTTTTTAAAATTAAGGGATTCTTACCTCTTGCTTACAATAAAAAATTTGCTACTATTGAAGAAATTAGAAACGTGTCTATTGTGACAAGAGATACATTGGTTGGTAAGTTATCTAATTTTGAAATGAGTGAATTTGGAGATATATTTCATAAATTTGAATATGCATTTAAAGATACTATTTCTAAAGATAAGCACAAATATGACCCTAGTGAAATTTCATCTAAGCTTGGTAGATATGATAAGAAATGGGAACAAATTGAGAAATAAGAAAGAGAACTTGAAGAAATTAAAGCTCTATTTGCAAAGAATCTACCTAAGGGATCTTGTAAGTATGAAGGAAAGTTTCCTTTGAAGTGTTTTGCATATAATAAGATTGGTCACATTGCTTCTATATGTCCTAACAAAGAGCCTAAGTATAAGCATAAGAAGTTCATATATGAATATCATAATAAATGTTACTATGTTATTGATGAAGGAAGAAAAGATGATGAATCTAAGAAAAGTAAAGAATAAATTGTGTTCATTGCTATCAAAGATGAGAATCCTAACGAAGAAAAAACCTTAGTTTTTCATGTTGATAAAAGAGATGACTGTGTTATTGACAGTGGATGTTCACATCACATGACCAGAGACAAAATCAAATTTGTGAAGCTTGAATATTATGATGTTCATTTTGTTAGATTTGGTAACAATGCACCTTGTTTGATCAAAGGAAGAGGTTCAATTACACTCGATGGCAAGAGTAATACTAATGATGTTTTGTATCTTCAAGGTTTAAGGAATAATATTTTGAGTGTTGGACAGTTAGTTGATAAGGGATATCACTTGGAATTCAAGAATGAAATGTGTAAAATCATTGGAAGAACTGGAATTGAGATTGCATCAGGTATAAAGATCAGAGGTAATGTATTTTATTTAAACAATTCAAAGAATATATGTTTGATTGAAAAGGTTGATGATAGTTTGTTGTAGCACAAGATATTTTTTCCATGTAAAATTTGATGAAATTGTGAAGATAATCTCTACAAATGTTGTAGGAGATTTATCTAGATTGTTGAAGCTTGCTAATGCAATGTGAAAGGATTTTCAATTAGGTAAGATAACTATATCTACCTACAAAAGTAAGACCTATTCTTTGAGTAGATTGTTAGAGTTGGTACATATTGATTTATGTGGTCCTAATAAACTAGAAGCTATTATGGAAACATATACTTTATTCCATTCATTGATGATTATTCAAAGATGATGTGGGTTACATTTTTGAAAGAAAAATATGAGTCATTTTATAAATTCAATAGCTTTAGAGCTATGGTTAAAACTGAGATAGGTATCAAGTTGAAATGTTAGAGATCTGACAAAGATGAAGAGTTTACATTTAGAGAATTTGATGCATACTGTGAAGAGCATAGAATAAAAAGACAGATGTCTGCTCCGTGAACCCCACAACAAAATGGAATTATAGAGAGAAGAAATGTAACAATTGTTGATGCTGCAACAACTATGATGATTGAAGGAAACATTTAAAAAATCTATTGGAGAGAAGTTTATAGAACTATTTTTTATACACTTAATTGGGTTTAAATCAAACACGGTATAGATAAGACTCCTTATGAGCTTTGGTATGGTCATATTCCTACTATGAAATATTTCAGAATCTTTGGAAGAAAATGTTACATTAAGAGAGATGAAGATTTTAGAAAGTTGGATCCTAGAAGTGATGAAGGAATATTTCTTGCCTATTCTACAAAGAGAAAAGAATACAAATGTTACTATCATAGATTGAGAAAGATAACTAAGAGTGATAATCATAAAGTGGATGAAATTTTTTAAAAAACTAGTTAGATCTTGCAGTTATGAGTCACATGAAGAAGAAGGAAGTCAGATTGTGCAAGCACAAAATTTGAATCTGAATCAAAATCTAAATGGATCAGTAGAATAGAGTGAAGAAGTTGTAAATGAGAAAGATTTTGAAACACAAGAGTTTTCTACAATGCAAATCCAAAAATCCAAGGTATGTAAAGCTAAATCATTTAGATAATTAGATTATTGGTGATAGAAACAAATGTGTTCAAACTAGAGGAAGAATTGCTAATGAAATTTGTTTAATTTCAAAGGTTGAACCTAAAGATGTTGATGAAGCATGCAAAGATGAAAGTTGGTTCAAATCTATGGAAAAATAATTGGAAAAAATTGAAAAGAATAAGAGATGGATTCTTGTTCCTAGACCTGTGGAAAAGATTGTAATTGGTACTAAATGGGTATTCAAAAAAAAATTGCATGAGGATGGTGAAGTGATTCAGAACACATCTAGAAAGGATATTATCAGATGGAAGGTATTGATTTTGAGGAGACATTTCCTTGTGTTTCTATAATTGAATTTGTTAGAATGTTTCTTGCATATGCTACTTAAAAAAATTTCAAATTATATCAGATGGATGTTAAGTCTATATTCTTGAATGGAGAGTTGGAAGAAGTATACATTGAGAAACCATATGGTTTTTCCTTGAATAATAAATATGGCATGGTTTTCCAATTAAGAAAAGATTAATATGGAATTAATAAAGCTCCCAGAGCTTGGTATACGAGGTTATATAAGTATTTATTGAATACTGGTTTCAATAAAGGCACTACTGACAGTAATTTGTACTTCAAAATTGTTGATGATAATAATTTGATTGTTGAAGTCTTTGTGGATGATATATTTTTTGGTGGAAATGATAAGCTAAGAAAATAAATTTATGATGAAATAAAAAAGGAATTTGAGATGTCTATGATAGGTGATCTGAAATTATTTCTTGGATTGCAAATTACACAAACAAATAAGGTTATTTTCATTTCTTGTTCTAAGTATATGAAAGAATTGTTGAAGAAATTTGTATGGATGATTCAAAACTTGTTGGTACTCCTATAATTACTGGGTAAAATGAAAAAGATTGATGATACACCTAATGCAAATCAGACTAGATTTAGATCAATGATCAGTGGACTGTTATACTTGACACAATCTAGACCAAACATTTTGAATGTTGTTTGCATTGTTGCTAGATTTCAAGCATAACCGAAGGAACCACATGTTGCTTCTATTAAGAGGATATTCAGATACCCCAAGGGAACATCTAATTATTGTTTATGGTATGGTAAAGATAATGATTTCACATTGAGTGCATATACTAATGTAGATTAAGAAGGTAATGTGGATGAAAGAAAGAGAACTAGTGGTGGAGCATTCTTCTTGGGTAAGAGATTAGTTTCATGGGAAAGTATATATATATATATATATATATATATATATATATATATATATATATATATATATAAGGGGTGGTTGGTTTGGAGGTGTTTGATGTGTGATCTCCTAATCCAAGACAAGGAGATCCCAATTGATTAATCAAAAGGAGGCGATCAATGCAAAAAGGAATCAACTAGTTATGGATAAGGAAGGGAGATCTAATTATTATGAAGTGAAATAATAGATTTGAATTTATTAAATCCTTAATTGAAATGTGTATACGCCAAATATGGGCCTCTTACTTATCCATACACTTCAACATAGTCATTATTCAACAGTCACATATAGGAATGAATATGAATTTATTCATCCTGCATGCCTAGATGAGTCGACCTGTTGCCTCCTATCTAGACAGGGTTTTGAGTAAGCTCTCAGAATTCAAGAACCCAACAACTGAGACCAATCTAAGAACAAAGGATTTAATCTAGAAATGTAGATGCAATATTAGTTTAGAAATGAAAATGATATTAAGCTAAGGAATGAGCATGAGATTAAGCTAAGAAATGAGCATGAGATTAATATAAGAGCACTTAAAAGAAACTAAGCTATGCATGATTAATCTAGAATTTTATTAATCTATTGCAATAGTGATGATAATAATGAAAGCTTGAATGCACAAATATTGAATTAAAAATCTAGCAGGGATTCGATACTTCAACAATGAATTCTCCTCTTTTTTTCAATGAGAAATAAGAGAGTTATGTTATAGAATGAGAGTCCAATTAAGAATAGAAAGTTTCCTTTGAGAGATATAATTAACATTTTGAAATCCAATTCAGAATAGCAAGTTTCCTTTGAGAGAAACAGTCAACTGTTGTCTTTTTGAGTGACTGAAACAGTTAACTGATTTGTTGCACTTTTGAAGCACAGTTAACTCAAAGTTTCCATTTCTGAACTGAAGTGAGGATTTTGGAGAGCCTATTTGATAAATAAATGAAATATGACCTCATAAATGCATTTTAAGAGTTATTTGAATAATTAAATTTAATTATTGAAATGAGGATATTTATTTAATAATCAAATATTATTTAATTCCTTTTTAATGTATTTTAGCTAAAATGGTGAATTTAATTTAATTAAAGTGCTAGGACTTTGTAATTAAATTAATTTGATCATTGGGTTTATCTAGCCAGTTGTAATTTATATTTAGGAATTAAATATAGTATGTGATTAATGTAGATTTAGGATTTTTTACATTTGACAATTAAGTCAAGTAGAGTCAGTCAAAACTCAAAATTGCCTAGTACAATAGGACTTTGATGATTCAGAAGGTTGACAAATGCAACAAATTTGGTTGTGGTTGCAAGATGCCAATTTTGGGGTGTTACATTATGCCCCTCTTTGAATTGATGTGCGAGTAGCACATTAATTCAAAGAATATTATGATGTTTGAAGCATTGAAGAATAGTTTGAAATTGACTTCGAGAATTATTGATGTAAATATCGATTGATGAAGGTTTCAGAGCCATCTTTAGAATGGAGCTTAACTCTCCGAAGTCTAGGTTAGATTGTTGAGATGCTGGTTAGATCAAGTTTTCAAGTTTCATCTTCAGAATGAAGCTTGACTCTCAAGAATCCAGGTTAGATTGCCATGATACCTAGCAGTGAGATCTCGAGAACCATATCTAGAATGGAGCTTGATACTCAGGGATCCTAGTTAGATTGCTCAGATACCGAATAGATAAGCTTTCGATAACCATCTCTAGAATGAAACTTGATCCTCAGAGATTTGAGTTAGATTGCTTAGATACCTAATATATGAGATTTTGAGAACCATCTCTAGGAAAAAGCTTGATCCTCAGGGATCTGAGTTAGATTACTTAGATGCCTAATAGATGAGATTTTGAGAACCATCTCCAGGATGAAGCTTGATCCTTAGGGATCTGAGTTAGATTTCTCAAAAACCTAATAAATGACAAGATGTAAGGAACAAGGATGCCCCTAGTGATTCAAGATTGTGGAATACCCAATTTTGACTGTGAAGTATGAAAACTGAACATGCCCCAAGTGATGAGATGCCCCTAGCAACAAGGACTTTTGAAATTAGATCAAATTGATTAAAATAGATTCAAAGTGATTCAATGATGTAATCATCTTGCCCCCTTGGGAGAGAAATGGAAAGATGACACACCATAATGGTGATTAAAAGTGATAAATCATAGATAGATGTTCAAGCAAAGGTTGAGAAGAACTTAGAACATATTTTAGAAGATTCCAGAAGATTCAGAAGTGATCTCAAGTGATTTTGAGGTTTGGTTGACCAAGTTTGACCAGGGCTGACCAAAGTTGACTTTTGAGGAAAATGTTGATTGGATATGATTATGACAAGAAAGAAACATCAAAAAGTTGGCTTCACAAGCGTTTGATTGTGTCGGTCCAAAAAATTTAAAAATGCGATTTTGAGCTATATAGGAGTGTTAGATTTTGATTTCAATCCTGAAAATGGATTTAGAGTGGTCAATTTAGCCAAGGGTGAAATTTTCATGCAAAATGGAGCACTTTTGAAAATTAGGTCAAAACCTATATATGGGCCAAAAGTGTCTTTTTCAAGTCATTTGCATCCATTGAATTTTTGAGAGAAGAGCTCTGAGTGAAAATGGTGGTCCCTGTGACTACTCATCGATTCAAGCGATCTAGGCATCATAGTTGGCTGGAAGCGTACTGGAAACTGGTAAGCGAATGAATACCTCCTTGTTGATTAAATTTTTGTCATATTCTGTTGAATTTTTTATTATTTTTCATGTTTTTTGGAATTACCCTGTGGGTTCTCGCATGAAGAACTAGGTTCTTCGCGCGAGCCCATAGGAAATCTCACACGAGAAACAGTTAAAAAGTAGTTCCTTGTGGAGGCCGTTGTGTATCCTCATGCGGGGGGTACCCATGTCTCACATGAGAAACCCTTGAAAAGGGGGTTTTATCACATTATACTACATGAAACTTTGCGTGAGCTTGAAACTACGTGCGCGTGGCTATGTACTTCTTTGTGTAAATGTTGCTTCTTTGTGCAGAGAGAGAATAGAAATTTGAAGCTGTAATGAGTCTTTGTTCCATCCATTAGAGTTTGTGTTAGCTTTGTAACCTTGTTTAGGATGTCTAGTTAGCTTTATTTCTCAGTTTTGCATTGATTGTCTTGAATCACAAGCCGAGTACTGATCATGCGCCGTTGTGTGAATGTCTTGCAGGTTTATTTCCCTGACATTGCCTTTAGGTCACACCATCCAGGCATTGGTGGGCTGATTGGGCAATTGGATGATGCCGAGGTTGCTCATATAGATGCACTGGGGTTGTCACACCTCTGTGAGATACCCGATATTATGGTGAATCATGGACTACTTGGAGCACTAGTGGAGTGTTTCCATTTGAAGACAAACACTTTCCACCTTCCACAGGGTGAGCTCATAGTGACCCCTGAGGACATATATAGGATTTTGATGATTCCCTTCCATGGTCTGAGAGTTGAGTATGATGTACAGCTGCAACCAGGTAGAACAATGTTGAGAGAGATTCTATATGATGAGCTTGTCATGGGTAGAGCCATCTCATGGGAGGAGTTGATCAGAGAGTATAGGCCCAAGCACCAATTGGTCATGCATACATTATGGATAGGGTTAGTGTATGCTATCCCACATGTACCATGAGATGCATGAGATTTCCTATAGAGAGGCAAAGAGTATGGAAGCAGGGGTATTTGTATTATAGGTGTGGTCATGGGAGCACCTTCCTATCACCCAACCCATTTGTGATGATATGAGGAAGCCACTTGAGCCTTATATATAGGTATAGGGTTCTAATTACCCAGCCCACACTGGGTAGGATAGAGCAGTGGTGGGCTCAGTTAGATGATTTGGTAGCCATAGTATGATGACCATGGAGGATGACTGAGGCATGAGATGATGCCAGGGAATAGCTCGGTTATATGTTTTGTTCATGACCATTGATCAACCATTTGATCACAGTGATAGAGAGATTCTCATTGACATAGGTGTGGCGATAGTTCGGCCGTCCATAGGACATCTCCCAGGAGTACTGTTCATATGCCCACTTTTTTGATGGGGAGAGGAAGGGCTGGTTAGTGTAGCTAGATCAGGATTGCAGCATGATAGATGCATGGTCAGTAGTACTGACACATTGGGATTACCTAGGTGGGGTGGCAGATGGCAGCATGACAATAGCATACATGGAGTATTTTTCCAATCATCTGTACTTCCCTCAGTTTACAGATCTAGTAGGTATGGGGGCCCCTACACAGGTAGTGAATCCATAGGTACCAGTGCCACCTCCACAGCAGAGACCGCAGCCACCACCACAACAAGGACCATAATAGGGGCCTCGGCCATGTACCATGTAGGTTCCCATCCCTTCTCGAAAGATGAGGATAGTGGTGAAAACCCTCTAATATGTAGCACCAACATTCTTGAGTCCAAAAGGCATGATGTGCCAACAGAAAGTGCCCCACACACATGTGAAAGCAATTTTCTCTTGATCTTCTCGTGTGATTTTTATCTGATTTTAGCTAGAGAAATCATCCATCAGTGACTACATTTCATGACCTCTTTTCATGTCTACAATCATGTCAATGTTGGGAAAAGGAAATTCATCTTGTGGACATGCCTTGTTCAAGTCTCGGAAGTCTGTGCAAACTCAGATGGATTTATCATATTTAGATACTAGAACAATGTTGGAAATCCACTCCGCATAGTCAATTCCTCTGATAAATATAGCCTTAAGAAGTTTTTCTAGTTCATCTTTGACTAGTAAATCCACATGTGGATGCATCTTCTGAAGCTTTTGTTTTATAGTATTGACACTTGGTGCAATGGAAAAGTGATGCATGATCAAATTAGGATCTAATCCCAGCATGTCAAAATATATCTATGCAAATTTGATCTTTTTTCCCCGGAGGAAGGTAATGAATTCCTCTCTTTCTTCCTCATATAGTGACTGTGCCAAATGAATGATTTGAGGTCTTCTTCTATACCCAAGTTTACTGGCTGAGTTGGTTCAATTAGCATAGATGACCATCCCTGAAAATGACTTGGAAGAGTATCAAGTATCTCATCCTCAGGCGCCTCAGAGAGGTTTTCACCCTCGGATACATCCTTTATTTTTATTTTTTTAGGCTTTGATACTGCCATAATGTGGTTTTCACCATCAAAGCACCTATTCTTTCTTCTTTTAATTTTGTGACTGAGATACTTGATATCAGCTTCATTCATGTTGACACTGTCTTCGGTGGTGGAGGACGTTACATGTTCAAAAATATTAAGGTAGCAGGAAAGAGCATAGTCATTCTAGAATGTAAGGACTTCATTGGGTGGAGAGGAGGAGTTCCAGTCGATGAGCTTAGGATGGAAAAGTGGAAGAGAGGTGATGGGTTCTAGTGCATTCATGGTATAATCATCAAAATAATGGACTAGCAAGTCAAAACCTAAAGCCATCTCATCCAAAGGTGCAGTCAAATTCCTTTGACCCCTCACAATCGTAGTAGAAGACAAGTTAACGTCGATGGAATCAAACTTGTTTGTCCTAACACTAGACCCTTCACCTATTTTGAGAGGGTTTTCATATGCATGTATAGTATCTACATCTTTGTCAAAGGTGCCTTCTAAAAGACTATCAAATTTGTATTCATGGGAGTCTGTTTCATCATGAGTTTTCATATCAAGGATGTGAGTGAAATCTACTCTTTGCCCCCAGTTTGGATGAGTTCTGCCTAAAACCTCTACTATGGTCATATATATACCACTTGAGATGGGTACCTCATCACCACTGGCATCAGCATCTGAGTCTAGTTAATCTCATGTGGTAGTGATGAGTGGTTGGATTTGTTCTTGTTGAAACCATTCTTGAAAATGCGGTGGCATGTATAGTTCACCCTGATACCCAAGATTGACATTTTGCATCTCTCTCAATCGCTCATATGTTAGTGAAGCGGTTTCATCAGATTCACCATCAGTCCCGACCATACTGACATGTGGTATAAAATCATCTGGCTCAAAAAATAATACAGCAAGATCAGGAGGAATAGGATAAGGAAAGGAATCCTCATTAGATCTGTCCTTTGAGTTTCTAGTTGTAGATGTGCCTTTAGGTTCCAGTTGGTGATCCAGTTCTGGCACAAATTTGTTAATCCCTAAGTGAAATAGGATTTTGTTGAAGCATAGACTTGTATTGTCACATGTTTTTCTACCAATAGCTTCAAGTGGTGCAAGCAATCCTTTATTGTTCACTCCTATAGGGAAATTCCCTTTATAGCCAAAGTGCTTCAAAATAGATAGAACCTTTCCATACTATTCAGGTTCTATATTGTGAGGTAGAGTGATTTGTTTGGGTGTATCCTCCCTTTTATAGATCCTAGCTTTGATAGCCCTATTTTCATCTTCTTCCTCTAGTGGTGTTGTAGCCTGTACAAAGGTGCCACCATATTTTGTTTGAGGGGGAGTTGTAGAAGGTTTTTTTTCCTTATAAGGTCTCACATAAGAATGTGGAGACAGAGGTAGATATGTTATTGATAACACAGGTTCAATTTGATATCCCCCCATGCTAGTGTCCTTGAGTTTTAGAGTGTTTTCCATTTCCTTTAGCTTGGCCTCGAGGAACTCAGTAGACTCTCTATTGGTGGGAACAAAGCTATCATCATATTTGGTAAGCATGTTGCAATCATAACTTGTATTGGTAGGCATGGTCACTTTAGATCCTTGGAATGAGAATTTTATGCATTGATGATAAGTTGAAGGAACCACCTACATTTCATGAATCCACATTCTTCCCAATAGTATGGTGTATGCTAAAGGAATGTCGAGAACTTGACAGATAAAATCCCTTTCAACAGGTCCAACTCAGATTGGTAGCACAACTAGCCCTTTGGGTTTTTTCTCTTCTTCATCATATGCCTTGATGGTGATGTTTTTGTGAGCATCTATGTAGTCTTCATCATAGCCTAACTCAACAAGGAAGCTAGCAGAGCAAATTTTAAGGCCAGAGTCATTATCTATAAGGACATGACGAACATGCTTTGGGCCAATCATGACCTTGATATGCAAGGGGTTATTGTGCAGATGACTCAAGGAATGATCCTCTTCTTTAGAGAAAGACAAGTAATGAAGTGAGGTCAGGTGACCTACCATGGATTGAAACCGGCCTAGATCTAAATCTTTTGGAACATTTTCCTCAGTGAGGGCTTTGTCAAGAATCTCCCTGTGAGAAGGGGAGATTTTCAATAGCTCAAAGATAGTAATTTGAGCGTTGGTTCATTGCAATTGGTCTAGTATGCTATAATTAGTAGCATTAGATGAGGGGACCAATTTCAAATTCTTGTTGGCAATGCCAACAATAGCTTTATCTATAGGTTGTTTTGGTGCATATGTAGAAGGCTCAAGGCCTTTGAGAATAATCTTCGCACAAGACCGAGTAATGGCATTTTCACAAACCTGAGATTGTTCTTGGTCAGAGGAATGGGGTGCAGGTCCTCATAGGATGAAGGAATTTTTGTGCATGGGAGCATCTTCTCTTCCCTTGATGGTAACAATGACATAGTACTCAACATCGACATGTTCAACCATAGTAAGGACATTATCATTATTAGTGTACGTATAGTTGACCTTGGCATGAGCATTTTTATCCTTAGAGGATTCACCTTTACCATGAGAAGGAAAGGGGTCTTTGAAGGCCTCGTGATCTGAGTTCTTATTGTGACCTTCTACAGAAATAACCTCACTATCGATAAGTTTCTAGAATTTATGTTGTAGTTGAATGCAGGTAGTCATTTCGTGACCCTTGTTCCGGTGCTAATCATAGTACAGAGATTCATTCTACCAAGAGGGTCATGGTTGTGGATTGAATGAACGCAAATTATCTAGAGGAGTGAGTAATTGGTTTTCCAAGAGAGTCTTGTAAACTGCATCAAGGGGTTCTCCTAGAGGAGTGAAATCATGCTTGGGTTGAGGAGCCCAGGGTTTAGACCTAGAAAAGTTTGAAGGTAGTTTAGTTTGTGTCGCAGCCTATACAGTGTCTTTGTCCTTCTGCATAGTGGTAGTAAGATTAAATGCAGCCTTTGGAGGCTTGGGAGTCCCATTGTCAACAACTCCATCATTCACAACATTCTGGTTCTTGTTGACAAATTTGGGTTTGTCTTTTCCCGAGGAGGAGGACCCTTGTTTATTATCCTTGTTTAGGGTCATTTTTCCTTTCTTGATCATGAATGTTTCAATTCTCACAGCTTGTTTGATCATGTCATCAAAGGTCAAGGGACCTTGCATTTGTACTTGATACCCAAAATTGGGAAGAAGATTTTTTGAAAAATGTCAAGCTTTTCAGACTCGGGTATTTTACAAGAATATTTTGTATAAACTTGTCTCCATCTCTGGAGAAATGTCAAGAATGGTTCCCCATGGTTTTGTTTTAAGTTGCAAAGATCACGGATGTTAACCGGATGTTGGATGTTGTGTGAGCACTGTTGCAGAAACAAGTTGGCAATCTCATCAAAAGTCTTGATGCCAGTAGGTAGCCTAGAGAACCACTCCATGGCCAACCCTCCCAAACTATGTGGGAAGAGATGCATGAGGTAAGTTTGGTCATGTATAAACTCCATAGAGAGAGCACCAAACTCTCTTAGATGATCTTGAGGATCAGAGGTACCCAGGTATTTGTCCTACTTGGGAAGTTCAACTCCTTTAGGAAAAGGAGGCATGAACAAACTTTTGTCTAATGGGAATAGACAAATGCTTTCCAGTGTGAACTGTGTGGAAGATTTGTCTTTATCCTTCATGAGTTGAAGGAGTTGTTCTTTCATGCTTTGAACTTTATTTTGTAACCGATATTTTTTTAGTTTCTTCCTCTTTCATGACAAGAGTCTCTACATTGTATTTTGAGAGTATCTTGGCCCCTTAATTAGCTAGCTCGAGGAGATATTTCTCTTTCTCTTCCTTCAGGAGGATCTCCATCATTTTAAGTAAGTGTTTATTTTTGCGAGCATCCTCTATATCTTTATGGGTTATTATCTCCTCATGATCACTAGGGGGTCGTGATAATGATATTTACACTTGGAGGTTTTAGATTGATCATTGCATTTTCCATTTTCACCCCCTTGATTTTGGTCTGCCATCTTGCTGGGATGCAACTATGCAGTGCGCAAAGGTTTACTATGAGGAGGTTGAGTATCCTAAGATGTTGTACCTATGGGAACCCTTTTTGTGTCAATAGAGTCAAGTCCAGGAAATAACTCTTTAGAGTTTTGATGTTCTTCAAACAATGGGTTCCAAACCCTATTGAAGACTACTCGAAATGAACGTTTGATGTAAGGTCAAACGAAAGGAGAGGAAGACCAAGATGATCCCTTGCTAGACGTAACTTATGAAGAATAATGTGAAGATCCTCTACTGCACTCAAACTTCTTGATAAGTTTGGAATGACCTCTGCCTTGATTATGAGGTCTACCTCTACCTCGTCTAGTGGCACTTGAGTGGAATGTGTTTCTACTTTGAGTTGCAATAGTCATAGACAAAGATTATGCAAGGAGAGTGAACTAGGACTATGCTTGGAACTATGTCTCAAGATAAATGCACAAGAGTGCCAATAGGTGAAGTATACCTGACACGAGTCGTTAGAGATAAGGCTAGAACTACCAAGAGATGACTATCACATTGCAAGGTATGACAACATAGTAGAATGAGTAAATAGATAAGAGATGAGACAAGTTCAAGAGAAATCCACATAGTTCTCAACCCAAGACATCTAATTGAAGACTGTGTACAAACAAGAAATATGCAAATAGACCCCAAATAGAAACCAGACTAAGCAGAGAGACAAAAGACAAATAGAAAATATCTTGCTATTATGGAAAAATAAGACAATTTCGCGTGAAGTACTTTCTCACGCGAAGATTCCTACAGGCTCGCACAAAGATTTTTAGCCTAGCGTGAAGAAATCCAAACTAGTGAGATAGATTAGTAAGAAGATGACAAAATATCATGCAAAGATTGACAACAACTCACGCGAATATTTGCACAGAGTGGCGCAAAGATGCAGAATGTCGCGCAAAACTTGTTCAGAAAAGAAATAAGAATTTTTATAGAAACAAATAGTTGAGACTGTTTTAGAGTGACAAATTTTCATTTGCGAGACACAGATTAGACTGTTCTTTGACAAAGTGTTCAATTTGCATATTGTTTTGGATCATTTCAGATTGATAAAATTGAGTTTGGACGTTTAAGTAATTGTGACACAAGTAATAGTTGAAAGTAGTTCAATCAAGGACAAAGCAACTCAGAAGAATGAGGGATTCTTGACAAGTTTGAACATTTTTAACATTTGAGGACTCAAAAAAGAAACTCACTTATCCCTAAAATGGTAGAGAAGACAAAATATTTGCCTCACAACTTATGTGCATTTGTGCACCTCACACAACAGTGTCACCCCCGAGAGGTCACTCATGTTTTTGGTGTTTCCAAGGACTCAATAATATATGTTCAAAGGACACCCTTAAAGTAGGAGCTAGTGTCATATACCACCTTCAAATGTCTAGGTGCATGCCTATGGTGAGAATCTATGGGAGAGAATGATCCCCCTCCCTACGCAAAGATTATGCCCCTTTTCAGAGATGAACCGGGTAAGAAACTATCTACAAATGATGTTTAGTAGACTTCTATTCACATTAACCTCTGGTGGCCTCACGAGTAAGGTTGAGACATATAGCCACATTGACACCTGAAAGTGTACAACCTTGACAAGAAGGGCTGAGAGCAACGCTGCTTAGTACAACAGATAGGGCTTCCTCAAGATATTTGTCATCAAGAATATGGAGGAAGAAATTAACATGGCTTTGGAGTCTTTCTCTCAACAAAGAAACTTTGTTATAGTGGGGTGGAATCACCGATGAAAGGTGTGTACCCACTTGGGTTGTTCCCAGAGGTTCAACTTTTGGAAGGCCCACTAAAGGTGAATCAGACTTAGTTTGGTATCAAGGGTCTAAGTTTCTAATTTTCTCCAAAGGGGAAAAGAGCATACTCCTCTACCTGTACTCCTCACCCAAATATGCGAGACATATTCATCATCGAGATAACTCCTCTTTTAACAAATCTAAGAGCTTCTAAGTTTTTGATTCTCTCAAAGAGAGAAGAGCATACTCCCCTCACTAATGGATATGCCAATTGATTTGTTACCTTTCCTTTCTCCCCTAAGTATCAATCCCTTAGCAGCGTCTAGGTCTCAAATTCATTCATGGGCATCACTTCCATGTAATGAAGAGCCTAATACCCTACTCTTCTATCAAGATCCTTAAGAGATTTTAACAAGGCCCTAATTAGACTAGGTAGAGAAAGCATGAAAAAAAACACAATGTTTTATGTAGGTTTGAAGTTCTTTGACAAGTGTGCTCTGACATGTGTCCAGAAATCAAATAGTCATTAAGTTTGCATAGCCATGTTTGAAGGAGTCTTCAACATCTCATCCTGTAGACCACTAGTTAAGCTATATAAGAAATAAAAACTAGAAAAATAGAGTAAACAACAAGTATTAGTGGTCAGAAAATAGAGCTATAAAACTGCAAATTAAAATTTTTTTTCTGTCAAAGTTCGCATAACAAACTAGAACAGTCTGTGCGAAGAACTACCAAGAACCCTGTGAAGAACTAGAAAGTTCATGCGATTGTCTGTGAAATTTCATGTGAGATTTCACAATAGAGATGTACGGACAAAAGAATAATTGAAAGCAAAAAAAGAAAGATGAGGTCAGAAATTGAATCTTCTACCCCATGGTGGGCGCCAGAAACGTATACGCTAAATTTGGGCCTCTTACTTAGCCATACACTTCAACATAGTCATTATTCATTAGTCACATATAGGAATGAATATGAATTTATCCATCCTGCATCCCTGGATGAGTCGACCTGTTGCCTCCTATCTAGATGGGGTTTTGAGTAAGCTCTCAGAATTCAAGAACCCAACAAACGATACCAATCTAAGAACAAAGGATTTAATCTAGAAATTTAGATGCAATATTATTCTAGAAATGAAAATGATATTAAGCTAAGGAATGAATATGAGATTAAGATAAGAAATGAGCAAGAGATTAATCTAAAAAATAAGCACGAGATTAATCTAAGAGCACTTAAAAGAAACTAAGATATGCATGATTAATCTAGAATTTTATTAATCTATTGCAATAGTGATGATAACAATGAAAGCTTGAATGCAAAAATATTGAATTAAAAATTCAACATCGATTCGATACTTCAACAATGCATTCTCCTCTTTTTTTTAATAAGAAATAAGAGAGTTATTTTATAGAATGAGAGTCCAGTTAAGAATAGCAAGTTTCCTTTGAGAGAAACAATTAATATTTTGAAATCCATGTTCAAAATAGCAAGTTTCCTTTGAGAGAAATAGACAACTGTTGTCTTTTTGAGTGAATGAAACAGTTAACTGATTTGTTGCACTTTTGAAGCACAGTTAACTCAAAGTTTCCATTTATGAACTAAAGTGAGGATTTTGGAGAGCCTATATGATTAAATAAATAAACTATGACCTCATTAATACATTTTATCAATTATTTGAATAATTAAATTCAATTATTGAAATGGGGATATTTATGTAATAATCAAATATTATTTAATTTCTTTTTATGTATTTTAGCTAAAAGGGTGAATTTAATTTAATTAAAGTGCTAGGTCTTGGTAATTAAATTAATTCGATCATTGATTTTATCTAGCCAATTGTAATTGATATTTAGGAATTAAATATAGTATGTGATTAATGTAGATTTAGGATTTTCTACATTTGACACTTAAGTCAAGTAGAGTCAATCGAAACTCATAATTTCCTAGTACAATAGGACTTTGATGATTTAGAAGGTTGAAAAATGCAAAAAAATTGGTTGTGGTTGCAAGATGTCAATTTTGGGGTGTTACAAAATGAAACATTTACCTTGGAATGTAGCAGATCTAGAAAAGCCTATTTTCTGATGTCTGTGTCAAGTTTCAGAAAATTCAGCAGCCAGATATGGAACAGAAACACAGAGACGGACAAAACCTAGAAATATTTTCTTTTTTCTAAGTTAGGTCGACATTGACCTCTTTGTCAGGGTGCAATTGTGCCCCAAAATGTTGACCTTGACCTATACAGATCCGACAGAAATTATGTTCACAGATCCAAAAATTTAGCCGAAAAGGGTATCCAAATATGCTCTTAGATTTGTTGCCCTGCACCTTTATCTGCAAGAAAAATGATTTTATTTTTTTGGGGAGGGGTTTGCCTTAGTCAAGCCCCGATTTAGGAATTAACCTTGAAATCAATAATTGAAATAGAGAATTCTATCAAGTAGTAGAAGTAAATCTAATAATGGAGCTATGATATTTAATAGATATGCAATTATATTTTGAATGTAAACAAGTATGTAAATATGAAAGCTTGGACTTAATATTAGAAACCATAAACCTCAATTATTGTATGCTTGGAATCCACCTTCAAGGAAGAATAAATGAATCTTGTGAAGGAATTATATTTTTCCATTAGTATATACAAGGAAAAACATAATCTACACCATTGGTTTACACTATACTGACAGACAAGGAACAACACTACCTGATGCCAAGGTTACCCGATACTGCCAAGTACAAAGCATCCCAACAAACACTATTCAGTGTTACCTGATGACAAAAAGGATAAAGGAACCCGACGAGTAAAAATAGTGAAACTCTATGAAACAAGAAAGAGAGGAACCCGACAAATGAAGGGAACCCGACAATTAGTTCAACAAAGGAACAACGACAGAATTTCAGTTCAACCCGACGACCAAGAACTGACAGTTACATCCCGCAAAAAGTGGATCTGACTTTCCACGTCAGATAAAATGCTAAAGTTGTATATTTAGCTTCTTGATTTTTTTTAAATCCATTATGTGCGGAGGGAGAAATGTAATTATTATTGTTTTAATTAGTTTAACTAATTTAAAACATGCAAACTAAAGATCAAGGTCAAGTTGTATACCTTGGATCTAGAGTTAACATTGTAATGCGTGATTCTAGAATAGGTCAAATACTTGTATAAATATATGCTCAATCTATTGTGAACATGTTGTTGTTCGATAATGATTTTATCCACTAAGAGCATCTAAGGATTAGACAAGAGAATTCATGCTGAAGGACAGAAAAGGATCAAATCAGTTTCAAGAACAAGAACATAGGCTACCGAAGAGCACAGAAAAGGTATTAATCAATCACTATAGGTGATATTCATATTATGAGAGCTTTAATGGATCTATGATCAACAATTATAGATTGCATATAGTCATGTCAAATATATTGTACTCATTCTAACAAGTGTAGTACACTTAAGAAATCCTTTCAAGAAAGGTGGACCTAACAGTCCTATTGTAAATCTCTTAATCGAGTGCACACTTAAATCAGTGTTGCTAAAGATCTTAAAAAAGTAGATCTTAACTGGTCTCCACTTTAATACTCCTAATAGGGTAGATCTTCAGAAGTGATCAATTTTAAGCCTTTACCAGCTCCCTTCCATTCTACAAATAGTCAAGTTTTGTGGGTGCCATCCCCATCGCAGTTTTTACTTCCTAACAGAAGTTTTTTGTGATATCATATCTTGTGTTATGTGTTTATTACTTTCATGAATGTTTCTATGAATGTTGCAAACAATTAAAGATTATGAATTAATATTGCATGCATAAGAAGAACATAAAAAATGGTATGTAATACATTAAAGAATGATTACTAATGATTAAAGGTGAAAAGTGTTAAAAATTTTAGAGGTACTGATTCACCCCTCCCCTCTCAGTACTACTTCCCATCAATGCCAACAATTGGTATTAGAGCTAAGTCTCTTCTTGGAAATATTAAAGGATTAAGAGAAAAGATCATACAATGGAGAAGTACAAACTTGATAAGAATATTGAGAACAAAAAGCTTGAGATATAGATGTTCTATGAACAGTATAAAGAAGCGAGAATCAAGATGAGAGAGCTACTAGATAAGAGGAAAGTTATGGCAACTTGGAGCAATGAAAAAAATTATCAAGAAGAAGAGATTCTAGATTTCTTTGAATCATCAAGATCAAATACAAGCAATGCATCAGATACATCAGAAGAGAACATCACAAATCTAAAGGAGATCAATCAACATCTGATAGAATAAATAAAGATGTTGCAAATTGGTCAAGAGTCCTAGATGGTAAGAATGATTGATGTGATGAGTTCTTCTAGACAAGATGAAATAGAAATAACACTAGCTATTGATGATAGGAGGAAGATCAAAAAGAAGCTACAAGAAAAGGAGTTAGAAATTCAAAGACACGCTGAACATCACCATGAGATTACAAATCAAATTATTCTTATGAGTCAAGAAGAAAACATAATGAATATAGAACTCATTGAAAGAGTACTGTAACACCCCAAAATTGGCATCTTGCAACCCTAACCAATTTTGTTGCATTTTTTATTCTTCTAGATCATCAAAGTCCTATTGTACTAGGCAATTCTGAGTTTTGACTGACTCTGTTGGTTCTATTTCGTGCTTTTGCTGTTTTGCCCTGTTCCTTGCCTTGTTCTCTGAAAATTTGCAGGTTTTCATGCCTTTTCCTTGTCAAAATCTTGTTATAACCCTGCAAAAACCCTAAGGCCTAATGTTAAACGATGCATTTTAAACCCTTAGCCATGTCTTCTTTTCCTTCGTTACCTTTTTCAAGTCACTCAAGGCATGTGCTATATAACAAGTTAAGTCAGGTCGCTTGATCGCGTGAATCAAAATGAATATGCCAAAACATCTCCCGACTTCGCTTTTGCCTTGTGTCGCTTAGTCTCGTGAAAAAATAGAATATTCTCTAAGTGTATCGAGACTTAGTGATTTTCCTTTGGTCGGGTTATCGCTTGATCTTTGTGTTATAAGCTTTTAAGTGAAAGGGACCCACCTCAGTCGGGTGATCGCATGAAGAAAAGGCAAGTCAATGAATTGTCTTCCGACCTTGCGCCTTTCTTCATGTCGCGTGATCGCTGGATCAGGACATTCTAACAGTTAAGGCTAACCTTCAGTCACGTGGTCTGGTGATAAAAAGACGGTTAAGAGATAACAGTCACGACCATGCGACTAACTATTATATGTTATGAGATTTCCCTTAGTCGGGATGTCGCCAGAACAGAAGTAATGAGTCAGACTTCCAGAATGCATAAAATGGACGAAGTACTAGATGACATCTGTCAGAGTGCTATTGGTTGTCGGGAGGTCGCTTGATGAAGAAAAAGGATCAAGCGATAAGGAGACTTAAGTCATTATACCCCCAGTCGTGAAGTCTCGTGATATTTTAAGGGTATGTGAATTGGTAAAGCGATTAAAAGACAGCCGTTCGATGAACAGATGAAAGGATCTGACGGTGGTCGCGTTGTCTCATGATAGAAGTGCCTCAGGTAAAAGGTACTCCCGACTAAGCGATTAAGGTATGTCGCGAGGTCGCTAAAAACAGAAAAGGGCACGTGCTTTCAGTGAAAGATTAAGTTAAGTGGATCTCCTGACTAAGCGACCAAAGAGATCATGTTAAAAGGTAAGAGGCTTGTCGCGTAGTCTGGAGATAAATGATGAGTTAAAGTTAACTCTGAGCGACTAAGATTTTGTTACAGTCGCCTGATCGCTAGAAGACTTGGGTTAAGCTGAGGTAAAGAAAGGCCATTGTCGCCAAATATGATGATCAGACCATGGTTAAGGAGAAACATTCGCGACAAAGAGACTTTATGAGGTGGCAAGGTCACCTGATAACAGAATCCGTAAAGCGGCGCCAAGTGGATGATGTGACAGAGAGTATCAAGCCGGCGGCCAATCAGATATAAGGATTTTTGATTACTGTGTACAAAAGGTAGCTGAGATGTATGACAGAAGGCGAATCACAAAGTG
>MU227371.1:1349449-1370692 GCA_018584345.1 Thuja plicata | reverse complement strand
CTATTAGGTTAACCCTCCTACAAAGAAAAGGAAGAAGGATTGAAATCCTTGTATCACTGGTTTCCTGTCATATTTAAGATTGTGATTTGTAAGGTTAAATCCTGTATATGATTATGCTTGGTCATTTGCAGGGTATTTTATTAAGTTGGTTCAATAGAGAATACATGAAAAATCAGTGTCCACATCTAAGTACTGTGTTGACAGTCATCTTATAAGGTAAAACCTGCCTGAGCATTTGTGGAGCTCAAAAACAAAGAAGGATATTGTTTAGTCCTTAGCAATTAGGCTTTTCTTGTCCCTGAATCAGTATTAGGAAGCATGGTGTTCAAGTAGTTATTTCAAGCACTGTGATTCATACAAGAAAAATCCCTAACAGACTCTACTCGACCTAAGTGTCAAATGCAGAAAATTCTAAATTTGCATTAATCATACATTATATATAATTCCTATATATCAATCAATTAGCTAAACAAACCCTATGATTGAATTAATTTAATTATAAATTCCTAGCACTTTAATTAAATTAAATTCACCCCTTTTAGCTAAAACACAAAAAGAATTAAATAATATTTAATTACTAAATAAATATCCTCATTTCAAGAATTGAATTTAATTATTCAAATAATTGAGAAAATACATTTATGAGGTCATATTTTATTTATTTAATTAAATATTCTCTCAAAAATCTTCTCTCCAGTTCAGAAATAGAAACTTTGAATTAATTGTGCTTTAAAGAGAAAGAAAATAGTTCATTGTTTTATTTTAAAGAAAACTTTCTAATCTGAACTGGCTTTTTTTTATCTATTTTATTTCAAAATAAAACTTTCTATTCTGAGCAGACTCTCAATCTATAAAAGAACTCCCATTTCTCATTCAAGAATATGCATTGTTAGAATAACGAATTGCTGCTCATTTGCAATAGAATAGCTTCATTTTCTTAGATTAATCTCATATTTATAATCATGGCATAGTTTGAATTCATTTAGATTAATCTTTCATCTTTCATATTTTTAGATTAATCTTGCATTGCATTCATGGAGAAAAATCCTTCATTCTTGGATTGGTCTAGGTTGTGAGACTCTCATTTTGAGAGCCATTAAAAAACCCCATATGGATAGAAGGTAACAGGTCGAATCATACAGTCATGCAGGATGAATAACTCATATTCACTTCTATATGTGGCTGATGAATAAGGACTATGTTGAAGTGTATGATTGAATAACAAGGCCACATTTAAGATATACATTTCTGGCACCCACTGTGGGGCTGGAATAATAAGTTTTGGCCTCATTTTATTGCACTTCTTTTCAATTTTGCGCTCTGTCTGTATGTCTTTGTCAAAGATTTTGCGCAAAATTTCTCAGCATCTCACACAAACTTTATGGTTCTTCACATGGTTATCTATACTTCTTCACATGGGACTGTGAGAATCATCGCATGAAATTTGACACCAAAGACCTTTATTTGATATTTATTATCTCAGTTTTCTAACCATCTGTTGATTCCTAAAATCTATGTTTCTCTAATTTTATTTTTTGGAACAACTTAACGGTGGTTTGAAGGATGCTGAGAATGAAGAAAACAATTACAAACTACTAACGTATTTACTGCAGGATGCTTGTCGAAGACCTACGTATTTTCACAAAACTCTCATGTCTTTTTTTTAGTAGTTAGAACACACTTCAGTTGGTGCTTAAAATGAATCATTGTCTTGCGTGATTGAAGTGTTTTCTATTTTTTAATTCCAAGAACTATATGAACGTATCCTCTCCCCTCGCCTTTATGGATCTTGGGTGTAAGAGAAAATCATATAATTATTTTAGCGTGGCTACCTCCCGAGAGCTTTAGCAGAGCCGGTGAGAGTGGATTGCCCAACCGGTAACAGGCTAAAGCCAAGCCCTTCTAAACCGGTATATAAAAAATGTCATTGTGATTGATCTTACAATGGACATGTGTGAATTCATTGTGGCAACAAAAATCTCCTCCAGTACCCTAGTGGTGCGTTAAAGTCCCAACATTGTTAAGGTGTAAGCCTTGCTTTGAAAGGATTGGGAGAGCACCCTTAATTGGGAAAATGACTTGAGCACAACCACCTAAACGGATGTCCTTACTACAAACTGTTGTTATAGTATCCAAAAAACCTCTATCTATTGGCGCGGAAGGTCAGAGACCGACTAAGATGCCTCACATTTTCACGGCTCTTAGTAGAGACAACAACCCTTTGGGAAGCAATTCCATTGGGGTTCGAAGCTTGGTGTGCCTAAGAAGTGAGTGCACATGTAAAGAGGAGCCCGTGCCTCCAAGCTTGTCCATTATGAGTAAGCGTAGCTGAGCTTCGTTTCAAGTGGGGATTCAACAGATACTGCCCTGGCTATCCTAGGATTGTGATGTGTTTGTTTTGGTACTACAAACATTCTGCTTAATGTGTTTTCTGTGGGTGTATCACTTAAACAATAAAAAAAAACGTCCAATCACACAAACTATCAAACTTGAACATGTCCAAAATAATCTGTAACTTAAACTCTCTATCAGAAAAAAAAATGATCTTGTCTTGAAAAACACAATCTGGTCTTAACTATTTGATTCTATAGAATTTCTCTTTTTCACTACCAAATCTCGCATGATATTCTGCCACCATTCTATCATTTTTATCCACCAGTTTGTCATTATATTTTGCGCAGGACTACATAGTTTCACGTGCGCCTATGAGAATCTTCACACGAGAAAATACTTCTTCGCGCGAGTCAGCAACATTTTTTAAAAACAATGAGCAATTTCTTGTCCACCTAGTGTCTTTCTACTAAATCTGGTCTCTATTCTGGGTCTGTTTATCTACCTTCTATCTGAACATAGTCTGCAACTTGATTTCTTAGGTTGAGAATTACACGATTCTTGCTTAAATTGGCCTCGTCCCATATCTTTTGGTCTATTTCTACTATGTCATCATATCTTGTGTCGCAATAGTCATCTCTCAGATTTTTTAGCCTTATTTCTGACGATTTTCACTAAGTATAATTCACCTTTTGGCACTTTCTATGCATTTACTTTGAGACAATTTCAAGTGTGGTCCTAGTTCACATCCCTTGTACAATCTTTGTCTATGACTGTTACAACTTGAAGTGGTAAAATATTCGCTTCACCTATTACTAGACAAGGTAGGGGTAGACCTATCAATCAAGAAGAATCTATGCTTTCACACCATTTCCAGCTACATCTAGTGAGGAATCATATCGATCTCCCTCTCCGGTACTTCGACCTTATGTCAAACAATCATTTCTAGTGGATTTTAGTCAAGTTCAAAACCCTTTGTCCCAAGAGGATCCAAATTATGAAGACACTCAACCTTCTCGTACTGAGTCTTTACACACTGAACACTTGCATTCTAGCAAGATGGAAGATCATGACCAATTAGGTGAACATAACAAAGATAATATCTCTAAAACCAGGGGTAAATTCCATTTTCAAGACCCCCCTAATGATGAGGAAACATAAATAACCCAAGTAGATAACACGAATGCTCATGCCAATAAATATTTCTTCAGAATGATAGACATTCTCCTAGCTAAGGAAAAAGAGAAATACCTTCTCGAACTAGCCAATAGAGGGGCTAAGTTACCCTCCAACTACAATGTAGAGACCCTTGTCATGCAAGAGGAAGAAATGGAAAACTCCAAGTTATAAAAACAAGTTCAAAGTATGCAAGAAAAAATTATTCAACTCTTGAAGGAGAAAGACAAACCCGCTACACAGTTCATGCTGGAAAGCATATGTCCATTCCTATTTGATAAAAGTCTATGCATGCCTCCTTTTCCTAAAGGAGTTGAACTTCCCAAGTATGATAAATACTTGGGTACCTTTGATCCCCAGGATCATCTAAGAGATTTTGGTGCTCTCTCTATGAAGCTCATACATGATCAAACCTACCTCATGCATCTCTTCCCACATAGTTTGGGAGGGTCAACTATGGAATGGTTCTCTAGGCTACCAACTGGCATCAAATTTTTTGACAAAATTGCCAATTTTTTTCTTAAACACTATTCTCACAACATCCAACATCCAGCTTACATCCGAGATCTTTGCAACTTGAAACAAAATAATGGGGAATCCTTCTTGACATTTCTCCAAAGATGGAGACAACTTTATACAAGATATTCTCACAAAATACCCGAATCTAAAAAGTTGGACATCTTTCTAGACAACCTTCTTCCCAACTTTGGGTATCAAGTACAGCTGCAAGGTTCTTTAACCTTCGATGACATGATTAAGCAAGCTATGAGAATTGAGATGTTTATGGTCAAGAAAGGAGAAATGACCTTACATAAGGAAAATAAACAAGTGTCTTCCTCCTCAAGCAAAGATAAACCCAAATTTCCCAACAAGAACTAGAATGTTGTGAATGATGGAGTTGTAGACAATGTGACTCCCAAGCCTCCAAAGGCTGCTTTTAATCTCACTACCACAATGCAGGAAGCCAAAGCCATTGAATAGGCTACGGCAGAACCCAAACCAAGTACTTCACATTTTTCCAGATCTAAACCTTGGGTTCCTAAACCCAAGCACGAGTTCACTCCTTTAGGAGAACCTTTTGATGCGGTTTACAAGACTCTCTTGGACAACTATTTACTCACTCCTCTAGATAACTCATGTCCTTTTGATCCGCAACCTCAACCATCTTGGTGGAATGAATCCACATATTGCAATTACCATTAGAACAAGGGTCACAAGATGACTACTTGCATTCAATTACGACACAGGATCCAAGACCTTATTGATAGTGAGGTTATTGCTATGGGAGGTCACAACAAGAACTTAGACCACCAAGTTTTCAAAGACCCGTTTCCTCCACATGGGAAAGGTGAGTCATCCAAAGGCAAGAATACTGATGCTAAGGTCAACTATACATACACCAATAATGAAAATGTCATTAATATGATTGAGCCTATTGATACTAAATACTGTAATGTTGTCATTCTCAAGGGAAGGGAAGATACTCCTAAGACCAAAAATTCTTTCATCTTACGAGGGCCTGTGCCTTAGTCCTCCGAACAAGAATAGTCTCAGGTTAGTGCAAATGTTGTTACCCAATCTCATGCTAAGGTAATTCTCAAAGGCCCTAAGCCTTCTACGTCTACACCCACACAACCTGTAGACAAATCTACTGTTGGCTCTGCCAACAAGAATCTGAAATTTATTTCCTTGTCTAATGTTTCCAACTATAGCATACTAGATCAATTACAATGCACTAATGCTCAGATCACCATCTTTGAGCTGCTAAAAATCTTCCCTACTCACAGGGAGATCCTTAACAAAGTCCTCACTGAGGAAAATGTCCCAAAAGATCTCGATCTTGACTGGTTTCAATCCATGGTAGGTCACTTGACCTCCTCCATTACTTGTCTTTCTCTGATGAAGATGACCATTCTTTGAGTCACCCACACAACAACCCCTTGCACATTGAAGTCATGATTGGTCCAAAGCACATCCGTCGTGTCCTCATAGATAACGGCGTGGGCCTTAACATTTTCTCTGCTGTCTTCCTTACTGAGTTAGGCTATGACAAAGACTGCATAGATTCCAGCAAAAAGATTAATATTAAGGCCTATGATGAAGAAGAACAAAAATCTAAAGGGCTAGTTGTGTTTCCAATCAGAGTTGGCCCTATTGAAAGGGATGTTATCTGTCAAGTTCTTGACATTCCTTTAGCATACAATATTCTATTGGTAAGGATGTGGATCTGTGAAATACAAGTTGTCCCTTCAACATACCATCGATGCATTAAGTTTCCTTTCCAAGGATTTGAAGTGACTGTACCTGCTAATACATGCTATGATTGCAACACACTCACAAAATCTACTGACATCTTTGTGCCCACCAACAGAGTCTACTGAGTTCTTTGAGACTAAACTAAAGGAAATGGAAAAGGGTCTGACACTCAAGGAAACTAACATGGGAGGATATCAGATTGAACCTGTGCTATCTATTACATCTCTGCCTTTGTCTCCACATTCTTGTGGGAGACCTTCAAAGGACACTAAACCTTCTATAGTTCCTCCTCAAACAAAATATGGTGGTACCTTTGTATAGGCCACGATACCATTAGAAGAAGGTGAAAATAGGGCTATCAAAGCTTGGATCTATAAAGGAGAGGACACTTCTGAACAAACCACTCCACCTTATGAAATAAGACCTGAACAATATGGCAAGGGTCTAACTATTATGCAATGCTTTGGCTACAAAGGAAATGGTCCTATAGGGGTGAATCATAAAGGATTGATTGCACCACTTGAAGCTATTGGTCGATGAACATGTGACTCTATAGGTATAGGCTTCAAGAAGCTCACATTTCAACTGGGAATAAATAAATTTGTACCTCAAATAGATCAACAAAAACACCTGATGGTACACCTAAAAATGAAGAGTCCAACGAAAGTTTTCAGGAAGATTGCTTCCCTTGTCCCATTCCTCCAGATCTAGAAGCATTCTTTTCTGAACCAAATGATTTCATACCGTGTGTCAGTATAGTTGAGAATGATAGTGATTCTGATTAAACCACTCTGCTTACTCCATTAACCTATGAGTAGTGGAAAGAAATACAAACTATCAATCCAAGACATTAGGGTGATTTGTACATACCACCACACTTCCAAGAGCAATTTGAATAGGAGAAAACCCAACCACTTCTCACTAAACAAGAAGCATATGATGCTGAAAATACTGATGAAGCCCCTATGTCAAACGGTGCTCATCTAACCATAGCAGAGTTTTTAGGTAGAAATCATCCCTACTGGGGGCAAAGAGTTGATTTCACCCATGTTCTTAATATGAAACCTAATGATGAAACAGACTCTCATTAATACGAGTTCGATAGTTTTTCAAGCACTCCCTTTGACATGGATATAGAAATAGTGGATACATATGAAAACCTTCTCAAATTAGGTGAAGGGTCTAGTGAAATATCAAACAAGTCCGATTCCATCGATGTTAAAATGTCGTCTACTATGGTTGCTAGGAGTCAAAGGAATTCAACTACACCTTTGGATGAGATTTATCTAGGTCTTGACTTGCTATTCCATGCTTTCTATGATGATACCATGAATGCACTTGAAGCCATCACTTCTCTCTTACTCTACCATCCCGAGCTTATAGACTGGAAATCTCCCTCCCCATCTAATGAAGTCCTTATATTCTAGAATGATTATGATCTTGCCTGTTACCTCAACACTATCAAACCTGTAACGTCCCCCACTAGCAAAGAAAGTGTCAACATGACTGAGGCCAATATCAAGTATCTCAGTCACAAAATCAAAAGAAGAAAAATAGGTGCTTTGATGGTGAAAACCACATTGTGGTAGTGTCAGAGCCTAAAAAAGTCAAAATAAAGGACGTATCCAAAGGTGAAAACCTCTCTGAGGTGCCTGGGGATGAGATACTTGATACGCTTCTGAGTCATTTCTAAGAATTATCATCTGTGCTAATTGACCCCACTCAACCAGTCAACTTGGGTACAGAAGCTGAACCTCAGATCATTCATTTGGCACGACCATTATCTGAGGCAAAAAGAGAGAAATTCATTACATTCTTCCGGAACAAAAAGATAAACTTTGCATGGAAATATTCAGACATGCTAGGATTAGACCTTAATCTTATCATGCACCACTTGTCCATTGCACCAGGCGTCAAGCCTATCAAACAAAAGCTCTAAAAAATGCATCCACATGTAGCTCTACTTGTCAAAGCTGAATTGGAGAAACTTCTTAAGGCAGTATTTATCATAGCAATTGACTATGCAGAATGGATCTCTAACATTGTCCCAGTATCAAAACATGACAAATCTATCTGAGTCTGCACAGACTTTAGAGACTTAAATAAGGCATGTCCTAAGGATGACTTTCTATTGCCCAATATTGATATGATCATAGATATGACAACAGGATATGAAATATACTCACTAATGGATAGTTTCTCAGGCCACAACCACATAAAGATTGCGCCAGAGGACCAAGAGAAAATTGCTTTCATATGTGCATGGGGAAATTTCTGTTGGAATGTCATGCCCTTTGGACTCAAAAATGCTAGTGCTACATATCAGAGAGCTGTCACCACCATATTTAATGACATGATGCATAAAAAATTGGAAGATTATTTTGTTGACACTGTAGCTAAGAGCATGCAACGAGAGAAACACCTTGCGGATCTAGGTCCTATACTAGATCGCGTGGAATAGTTTAGTCTGAGGCTTAATCCTAATAAATGTGCATTCAGCATAACATATGGAAAACTACTTGGTTATATCATCTCTGCAAAAGGCATCAAAGTGGATCCTAAGAAAGTTCAAGCTATCATGGAAATGCCGCCACCAAAGAATATCAGACAAGTGAGAGGACTTCAAGGCCAGTTATAGACTATCCACTGCTTCATCTCACAACTAGCGGGCAAGTCACAAATATTCACCAAGAATTTATACAAAGGTGTGGCCTAGCAATGGAACAAGGAATGTGATGAAGGGTTCACACAAATCAAACAATATCTTGCAAACCCACCAATATTGATGCCTCCTATTCATGGGAAGCCTCTTATACTTTGCATCTCTACTACAGATACATCACTGGGTGTCCTATTAGCACAAGAAGATTAGAACAACAAAGAAAGGGCTATCTACTACATTAGTAGAACTTTGGTCTCATGTGAAACCAACTATTTTGTTATCTAGAAGGCTTTCCTCGGAGTGGTATTTGCTTCACAAAAACTATGGCACTACGTGCTAGCTCATACTACACACCTCATTGCTAAGATTGATCCTCTGAAATATTTTCTCAGTAAAGCTACCCTTACAGGTAGACTAGCCAAATGGGTCATGCTTCTCAGTGAATTTGATATTGAGTATGTAGAAAGAAAAGCTATTAAGGGGCAAGTGATTGCATATCAGTTGGTAGAAGCACCTTTAGTAGATCATCACCCATTGAACATCAAATTCCCATATGATTCCATATTACTTCTCACACATCGATCCTGGACTATGTTCTTTGATGGTTCATTTACCCAACAGGGGTCAGGTGCTGGGATACTATTCATCACACCTCAAAGGTGCTCTTTACCAAAAGCATACAAGATGTTATTTCCTTGTACAAACAACATCACTGAATATGAAGCCTTGATCAATGGTACAAAGATTGCACTTGAGTGGCAAGTGGACGAGCTCAATGTCCTTGGAGATTCACAATTAGTTATCAATCAAGTAAATTTTATCTATCAGACAAAAGATGACAAGCTGGTTCCTTATAAATAGTTGGTTGACGACCTTAGAAAGTATTTTGTTCACATCATATTTCAACAGGTTCCAAGGGCAGATAATAAAGCGGTGGATGCAATGGCTACTCTTGCTTCCATGCTACAGATGCCAGAAAATGATTTCTGACATGAATTCCTAGTGGAGACATTACACTACCCAGCCTATGATTCCCCTGAGTCCCGGATGATCTGTTCTGTCATTGGACATGACTCATCCCGCTACCATAATATTTATTCCTACCTTCATGACTAGATTGTTCTGGACACTTACACCCGAAATGAGAAACATCACTTAATCCATAGTACTTCATGGTTTTTCATAATCACTAACGACTTGTATAGGTGCGGTCTAGACAGTACCCTTCTTAGGTGTTTAGAGCCTGTTGTGTCCAAATGTGCATTAGTAGAGGTGCATGAAGGCATCTGTGGGTCTCACTCTAATGGCCAGACACTGGCCTGTAAAATTATTAGAGCTAGTTACTATTGGCCAGATATGGAAAAATAAGCTACACTATTTGCTAAGTCTTGCAAAAAGTGTCAACTACATGGAAATCTGATTCATGCTCTAGCCAAGGAGCTTATTCCCTTCATTACTTTTTGGTCATTCCAACAATGGGCCTTTGATTTGTTGGGTCAGATTTATCCCTCATCCTCAAATGGACATAAGTTCATCATCACGGCTACAGAATATTTTACCAAATGGGTGGAGGTTGTCCCTCTCACCATTGCCAACAAAAAATCGGTAGAAATGTTCATTCTCAACTACATCATCTGTAGGTATGGTGTACCCTCAGCAATAATCACTACTAATGGGGGGTAGTTCAAAAACAAGGATTTGATAGAGCTATGCTCTAAGTTTAAAATCACTCAGCACTGGTCTTCCATCTATTATCCTCAAGGTAATGGACAAGCAGAAGCATCAAACAAGATAATCCTTAAAATCCTACATCACACAGTTCAAGAATCTGGATGAGATTGGCATCTCCATATCAATCTAGCTCTCTGGGCATATAAGACAAGCATAAGAACACCAACAGGAGCTACGCCCTATGCTTTGGTTTATGGAGCAGATGTTGTGTTACCAATTGAGGTTGAGATTCCTTCCCTATGAGTCTCTTTGAAAGGCCTCATTACTGATGATGATAATAGAATATCCCAGCTACAAGAGCTAGAACTACTTGATGAACTTCGACAAGTGGCGTTTGATCACCTTAGAGCATACCGGAAAAGGATGTCCAAGAGCTATAACAAGAAGGTTTGACCAAGGGACTTCCAGGTGGGTGATCTCATTTTGAGGGAGAACCCTAAGAATCAACAACATCAGATCGAGAAAGGAAAATTTGAACCAAATTGGCTTGGTCCAGATGTTTTCATTGCAGTATTTGGATTTGGCACCTATCAGATTTCTACTACTAAAGGAGAGAAACTCAAAGAGCTGATCAACACTCTTCATTTGAAATGGTTCTACAGCTGAGACATTTTTAGTATACTCATGTATATAGTAAAGTCTTGAAAAAATTCTAAAAATCTGAAAATGTCCTGAAAAAATGATCATCTTAGTGAAAACCTAGCAATAGGCACTTTGATGTATCTCCAAAAAAACCATATATTCCAAAAATACAAAAAAAAAAATTAAAAATTGAAAAAATACAAAAAAAGAAAAAAAAAGAAAAAGTGCCATTGATGAAAACCTGGAAAACAGGTGTCATGGTAGCAAAAAAAGAATTTCTGCCAAGAAGGTGAAAACCTGGTAAACAAACGCCTCTTGTTCTGCATTGCTATATCTATCGCAGGACCACTTAGATTTATATATTTGCTTTCCTACTTTGCTCCTTTCCTGCTTTGCTGCTTTCCTTCTTTCCTACTTGAATTTTCTTTTCCGCATGCTCTCAGTTCCCATCAAGACACCAACTTACATGGATTGAAACTGGTTGTAATCTCAGGGCAACCCTCCTGGTCTCAGGGGCACTGTCTTATTACCTTTTGAGGATCTACTTCGCAATAGTCACCAGTGGTTCTCAATGCATCTGCCTACTGTCGCTTAGATTATACTAAGTTCTCTCTCCTTGAGAATATCCCTAAACATCAGTCACCAGTGGTTCTCACTATGTCTGCCTATTGATGTCTAGCTAGTCCTCCGATCTCTTCATTTGAGAGTCTCTCTCGTGTCAGTCACTAGTGGTTCTCACTGTCTGTCGATTGTTGTTGTACTGTTGAGATTTCTCAATTTCGTTATAGTTGGAGTTATACTCAAACACTCTATCTATCGATACTTAGTCTTGACGATTCTTTGCTTTATTTTGTACATAGCTTTCATTCACTTTTGTAACACTCAGGTTCCTTTGCAAACCCTACTGAATTGACATTAATTCAGTGCCATACACCTGAGGGCAACCAAATCTAGTTTGTCCTCACAACATATGTCAAGTAATCTTTGGTTTATAGCCTAGTCAGTAATCTTGTCATTTTTGAAGGACAACTCTCTACTAACACAACCTAGTATTTTTCAACACCCCAATTAAAACAGTGTTTCTTAACACTATCTTTGGATACATCTATGTTTTTCAACACACATTGGATATCGCAATGTAAAAATCTATCATTGAAAATCAAACACAATGCAAGCACAAGCACAATGGTGTTTTTCAACACCCCTATACACATACATATTCAAAAACTTTGAAACTGGCTGAGCTATGATTGAATATTTCTTTGTATGTTGTCTGTTCTCATGGATTTCATTGATTTTTTCTTTGTTTACTACTTGTTGGTGTAGTCCTAATGATCTGACAATGTCAAATAAATAGGGTGTATGTGATAAGAGCTCCCACACTAAGGTGGGAAAGCCTCACATCCCTCGATCTTGTTTATTTGTATTCCATGGTGAGGTCGGTACTATCTCCTTGACTGTTATTGCTCTATCTGTCTACACACGATCGCACTCATGGTTATCTTGGCTTTGAATGCCTCGATACTAGTGTACTCTTGCAACATCAACTAGAAACAATGTTCAGGTCATCTTGGCTTTTGTGCGCTGGTGCTTATGTTCATTTCCCATATCTTATCCAATGAAAGTCATATTCATATCCTTATGGTCACAGTGGCACCAGTAAGGATTGTATCGACTCCGATGTTCCAAAATACTCAATGATGATAATTATATGATGGGTCTCACAACCATGTCCTAGGTATTGCATCTAGCATAGGATTGCATTTTCATTCTAGACTTTCATTGTGGCAGAAATTCGATGTTCACTTCATTGCATTCTCCTAGATTTGTACATTGGGGAGTTCTTCTTTAGAGTTCTAGTTTCATCATGACTACACAAGTGTTTGATCCTCGCTCTTGATTCTTCACATGTTCTCTTCGTTAGCATCTGCCACACATCTGGACACCCTGCATGAGATGTTAGTACCATATACATTACATTTACAAATGCATTTTCATATAGACATTGCATTTATATATTTCCATTCACAAGTGCATTCACATAAGTCATCTACATACATACACATCTACATCTACATCTATATCTACATCTACATCGCATAACTCATAAACATCGCATACATGTGCATTTCATACATCTACATATATTCAAAACATGTCCATCTATTTGCACACATTCTAAATCTCAATGTATTGATACAATACAAAATGGTGCTACTCGAGCACAATCTATCTCAAAATGGTCGTACAATACAAGGATGCCAATGCATCGGATACATCATATGATCTCATCTATCAAATTTGTCATATCTAGCTTTGGCCAACTCCCTCATCACCTGGAGGAGGTGGAGGAGGAGGCATATCTAGTGGAGGAGGTGCCTGTGCACCCTTTGATCCTTTGGCATAAAAGGAAAATCTAGCCACCTGCGATGCCTCATCATGAACCACCCCTATATATGATGCGTAGTAATAGGTTGCTCAGGCAATCTAATGTCAAGTTTCCTCCCGAGCCCTCTCTAACTTCCCTAGGACATCCTACAGCTCCTGATCTCTATCTAGTAGCTAGGCATCCTGCATAACAACCTGTACCTGTAAGTCTGTAACCTACCTCCCCAGCTGTCGCACCCTCTCACTAGATCTCCACAGGGCCTCCTGCGCCTATGATAATGTGTCTCTAGGTACTGGACCCTATACAAGCTCCTATGCAGGCTGATCCTCCTGCATCAAGTCCTCCACTAGTACCTCCTGTTGATTTGTCTTCTCCGGCACATCATCTAACTATTCTTCCATCCTCCTCCTGCTTTGTCATCCACTGCTACTCGCACCAGGATCAATCCGCATCTGGCTTGCGGGGATGTCCACTTGTATGGTGCATGGTCCTAGTCCTTGTTGTGGTATCTACTATGGCGGTGGCCATGGTACGTACTATGGTGGAGGCACTGGTGCCTACTATTGTGGCACCTATGGGTGCACTACCTACGCTGGCGCTCCCATACCCACTAGATCTGTAAATCGTGGGAAGGGATGTGTGAAAAAATACTCCCTATACTTCATGGTCATGCCGCTATCTTTGATCTTACTCAAGTAGTCCCATCGAGTCCATGCTAGGGCTCGTACATCTATCATACATCAACCAGTATCTAACTTGGTTGACCATCCCTTCCTAAGCTCATCCGCAAAATGAGCATAGGAAAAGTACTCTTGTGAGATCTCCTATTCCCAATTGAACTCTCGCAAGACATGTGTCAGAGGAAACTGCTCAATAACAGATATAGCCTGACCAAAGAGTGGTCGTGAAACAAGCATGTAACCCAGCTGATTGCTTGCATCGTCCCACTCCTCTATCAGTCTCCAGGGTCGCCATGTCACAACCACCAAATCATTGAGGGTTGCTCGCCACTACTCTATCTTACCTAGCGCGGGCTGAGTAATCAAACCTCTGTAGCTATATATATACAGATCTAATGGCTGTCTCAAATCCTCACACACAGGCTGGGTAACTGGCAAGTTCTCCCATGCCCACACCTATAAAATGAACACTCCTGCGACCATACTCTTCGCCTCTCTATAGGCGATCTCATGCATCTCATGGTACATGTGGGACAACATATACTGACCCCACCTGTATCTGATAGGCTCGGCCATCATCCTCTATAACATCCGACTCCAGCCACACTCAAAACCATGCTAACCTCGATCTTGCATCATATAGAATCCAAGGAATGCTACCGAAACCACAGCCAATCGGTGCCTAGGTCCATAATCCCTTATCAACTCCTCCCATGGGATAGCCCTACCCATGACAAGATCATCCTGCAAGATCTCTCATAGTGCTATTTTACCCGGCCGTGGCTACACCTTGTACTCCACTCTGGGTCTGTGGAAGGGTATCTAAAGAATCCTGTATATATCCTCTGACATCACTGTCATCTCACCCCGAGGAAGGTGGAAGGTGTTCGTTTCCGAATGGAAACGCTCCACCAAGGCTCCTAGAAGTCCATGATTTAATTGAATCTTGGGTACCTCACAAAGATGTGATAGGCCCAAACTATCAATATGTGCAATCTCTACATCCTCTAACTATCTCACCAGCCCACTGATAGCTGGATGATGTGACCTGAATGCTATGTCTGGGAAATCGACCTGCAAAACATGCAAACAATAATGCACGATCAGTACTCAGCTCATTATTCATGATAATCAATACAAAAATGAGAATTAAAGCATTACAGACATCCTACAGACAAGAACAACACTGATGCAAATGCTATTGGATGTGACGCAGACTCATTTTGCATTCAGATTGTTAAGTTTTCTCTGTGCGAAGAAGCAGCCTTTCACGCGAAGAAGTTTTTTGGGTCGCACAAAGTTTCATTACTGTCTGTGTGAGCAAACCTCTTGTCGAAGGGTTTCTCACATGAGATGTGGATACCCTCCTGCGTGAGGATACCCACCGACCAGCGCGAGAATCTTCCTTTTGGTAGTTTCTCGCATGATCTTTCTTCATGGGCCACGCGAAGAAACTAGTTCCTCGCGCGAGAACCTGTGGCATAGTTCTAAAAAACGTGCAAAAACAATGAAAATTTGAGAGAAAGCGGTAAAATTTGAATTCATGGAGAGGTTAATTGACTTCTTATCGGGGGTTCGTATACTGCTAGCCGACTATGCCGCCTGGATCACTCAAAATGATGAGTGCTCACGGGGACCACCATTTTCACTCAGAGCTCTTTTCTCAAAAGTCAACGGATGCAAATGATTTGAAAATGACCTTTTAGACTCATATATAGGTTTTGACCTAATTTTCAAAAGTGCTCCGATTTGAGTAAAATTTCACCACTAGCTAATTTGAACGTTGTGAATCCATTTTCGTGATCAAAATTGAAATCTAACACTTCTAAATAGCTCAAAATCACATTTTAAAATTTTTGGGACCGACGCGATCAAACGCTTGTGTAGTCAACTTTCTGACGTCACTTTCTTGTTAGAATCATATCCAATCAACATTTTCTCAAATCTTTGATTTTTCCCTTAAAAGTCAATTCTAGTCAACTCTAGTCAACCCTAATCAAACTTGGTCAACCAGACCTCAAAATTGCTCAAAATTGATTCTGGACCTTCTAGATTCTTTCGTAATATGTTCTCAAGTTCTTCTTGATGTTCGATTCAACATCTATCTGTGATTTCTCTCTCTCAATCATCATTATGACGTGTCATCTTTCCATTTCACTCCTGAGGGGGCAGGATGATTTCCATTACATCATTGCTAGGGGCATCTCATCACTTGGGGCATGTTCAATTTTTCATACCTCACAGTCAAAACTGGGTGTTCCACGAGTTTGAATCAATAGGGGCATCTTTGTTCCTTACATCTTGTCATCTATTAGGTATCAGGGAAATCTAACCCGGATTCCTAAGGATCAAGCTTCATTCTGGAGATGATTCTCAAAATCTCAATCTATTAAGTATATGAGAAATCTAACTTAGGTTCTTGAGGATCAAGCTTCATTTTGGAGATGATTCTTGAAAAATCATCTATTGGGAATTGGGGCAATCTAACCCTGACTCCTGAAAATCAAGCTCCATTTTGGAGATGATTCTCAAATTTAATCTAACCAGTGTCTAGGCAATCTAACCTAGATATTGGGGGACTAAGCTTCATTCTAGAGATAGACCTAAAAATCTCTATTGACTATCTTTTTATGGACAGGTATCGGGGCAATCTAACCCTGACTTCTGAATGTTGAGCCTCATTCTGGGGACAATCTTTTCAAAGATATCAATCTATTAGGTATCTAAGAAATCTAACTTAGATACCTAAGAATCAAGCTTCATTTTGGAGATGATTCTTGAAATCTCAATCTATTAAGTATCTGAGCAATCTAACTCAGATTCTTGAGGATCAAGCTTCATTCTGGAGATGATTCTCGAAAACTCATCTATTGGGAATTGGGGTAATCTAACCCTGACTCCTGAAAATCAAGCTCTGTTCTAGAGATGATTCTGAAACTCAATCTAACCAGTGTCTGGGCAATCTAACCTAGATATTGGGGGACTAAGCTTCATTCTAGAGATAGTCCTAAAAATCTCTATTGACTATCATTTTATGGACAGGTATTGGGGCAATCTAACCCTGACTCCTGAAGGTCGAGCCTCGTTCTGGGGATAGTCTTTTGAAATATATCAATCTATTAGGTATCTAAGCAATCTAACTTAGATCACTGAGAATCAAGCTTCATTTTGGAGATTATTCTCAAAATATCAATCTATTAGGTATCTAAGCAATCTAACTTAGATCCCTAAGGATCAAGCTTCATTCTGGAGATGATTCTCAAAATCTTAATCTATTAGGTATCAGGGAAATCTAACCCAGATCCCTGAGGATCAAGCTTCATTCTAGAGATGACCCTCGAAAACTCTACTTGACCGACATCTTGGAAATCTAACCTAGACTTTGGAGAATTAAACTATGTTCTGGATATGGCTCTGAAATCTTCATCAATCGATCTTCGCATCATACATTTTTGAAATCTATTCTTCTGTGCTTCAGACATCAGACTATTCTTTGAATCAATGTGCTACTCGCACATCAATTCAAAGAGGGGAAAAATGTAACACCCCAAAATTGGCATCTTGCAACCCTAACCAATTTTGTCGCATTTGTCATTCTTCTGGATCACCAAAGTCCTATTGTACTAGGCAATTCTAAGTTTTGACTGACTCTACTCGACCTAAGTGTCAAATGCAGAAAATCTTAAATCTACATTAATCATACATTATATTTAATTCCTAAATATCAATCAATTAGCTAAACAAACCCTATGATTGAATTAATTTAATTATAAAGTCCTAGCACTTTAATTAAGTTAAATTCACCCCTTTTAGCTAAAACACATAAAAAGGAATTAAATAATATTTAATTATTAAATAAATATACTCATTTCAAAAATTGAATTTAATTATTCAAATAATTGAGAAAATACATTTATGAGGTCATATTATATTTATTTAATTAAATAGTCTCTCAGAAATAGAAACTTTGAATTAATTGTGCTTTAAAGAGAGAAAATAGTTCATTGTTTTCTTTTAAAGAAAACAGTTAAAATAAAAAAAGAAAACAGGTCATTGTTTTCTTTTAAAGAAAACTTGCTAATATGAACTAGATTTTTTATCTGTTTTACTTTAAAAGGAAACTTTCTATTCTGAGCACACTCTCAGTCTATAAAAGAACTCCCATTTCTCATTCAAGGATATGCATTGTTAGAATAACGATTTGCTGCTGCATTTTACAGTTTATCATCTTATTTCAATTAAGCTCATTTGCAATAGAATAGCTTCATTTTCTTAGATTTATCTCATATTTCTAATCATGGAATAGTTTGAATTCATTTAGATTAATCTTTCATCTTTCATGTTTTTAGATTAATCTTGTATTGCATTATATTGCATTCATGGAGAAAAATCCTTCTTTCTTGGATTGCTCTAGGTTGTGAGACTCATTTTGAGAGCCATTCAAAACCCTCCCTGGATAGAAGGCAATAGGTCAAATCATACAGGCATGCAGGATGAATAACTCATTCACTTCTATATGTGGCAGATGAATAAGTACTATGTTGAAGTGTATGGTTGAATAACAAGGCCACATTTAACATATACAAGTACAGGATACCGGTGAACTAAGAGAAGAGAATGAGAAACTAAAGCATGAGGCTAGAGTTCAGCAACAACATAATGAAATTATCATAAAGGCTGAAGAAAGAAATAAATGAATGGATGATTTTCTTGAAAGACAATGAAGAGTCAACAACAACAACGGTCTAGGCTTTACCAAAAATGGAGAATCATCAAATCAAGAAAATCCAAAGAATGTCTATGAAAATCCAAGACCAAGAAAGCTGACATGCAAACACTGTGGAAAGAAAGGCCACATATCAAATGTGTGCAGAGGTAAAATGAAAGGTATTCCTAAATCTACATCTTCATTCATAGGATTCTGTTATAAATGTAACAAGAAAGGACATAAAACATATGAATGTAAGTCTAAGATGGATCAACCAAAGAAGGAAACCTACATTGACAAATACTACCCTACATGCAAGATGAATGGGCACACAATTCTTGAATGCCAAAAAAAGAAAAGGCAAGCATGGAAGCCTAAACGTCAAGAAACTCCCTATCAACCAAAGAGAATCGGTAATCAATATGCATGGGACTACAATACTTGGAAAAACTATACAGCATGTGGTAGATATGGTCACATTGCTGTAAATTGCATGAGGGCATGGACCAAAAGGTCTAGAGACTAGACAAACCCTGAAATGGCATGCTTACACTTTCACAAAGTTGGTCATCTCAACAAAGACTACAAATATTGAATGACAAATACAACCACATAACCCAATGGAAACACCATTGAAGATATCTGGAGGGCTAGAGAAAAAATGTGGAGAAAAGATTCAAGTAATGATGAAGCTGGACCAAGCAATGAAAATGATGACACCCCATCCAATGGATCTAGTGACAACACCAACCCCACTTAAGCTAAACAAGTAAGTATGGAACTACACTACACCAAGTCATATTTTGCCTCAGTTCCATTATAAAAATTGATACATAGTCAAAATCTACATAAATAAAGATGCATATTATGTTACTTGTAAAAATTCCTAGAAAACAACCCCGTTGGTATACACATACTGAAAATCATCGGTGAACATAATGGATGAGTTGTCTACACTTACCGAGAATTGTCGGTCAACATATAAAATGGCTAAGTTGCTAATGTAACCCGACACCTGTTGGTAAGGAAGAAAAGTTACAAAGTTGTCATGACACAATACTGATATTTGTTAGAAAAAGAAAAATTCTCAAAAACCATCTCAAGCATCCTGACAACACTGACGATGATTTTGAAAGTCTTCCTGATGAACTCTGTCTTCATGTCTCGATGAGTTGTTGAGCATTTATAACAAACTTAGGGAAAAAGTCTATAAATACTCGATGAGAGCACTTCATTTTGCACCCACAATTTGAAGAGAAAAAGTAGAGCAAAAATAGAGCGATTGAAGAGAATTCAGTAGAGCGACCTTGACTCAATCTAGCGCACCCCAATTAGATCATTCACCAGTTCACGGATTGAAGTAAGTACCAAGGGCATCGAAAGAACTCTGTCGTCATTTTCAAGAAAGCCCTAAAAATTGAAAAATGATGGCAACCACCTCAAGAACTGCTAAGATCAAGAATGATAAGAAGAATGTGGTTAAGTTGATTAAGAATAGTACTTGTGTAGAGCCCAAGTATAAGATATTCCTAGAGATTGCATCGTAACCCGATCAAACCAACGCATTTTCTAACACTAATACATTTGATAGCAATTTTCTACCTTTAATTTTGACCAAGGCCTTTTTTGACTTGTTAGATTATTATTTTTTTATTTATGACCTTGATTTCATCAAAATTTTGATGAGCCTAAGGTTGTCAAAAGTTTGACAAATACAAGATATAAACAAAAAAAAAGTGAAAAGTGAAACTCATTTTTGACTTCACTCGTTGGTGGGAGGAGGGCATTTCTGAGAATCAAACGATATTTGTAGGTTAGGGCTTCCCCCCATTTTATTTTTTTCATTACCCATTACTTTCTTATTGTCTTCAATGAAACCTGCAGGTTAGGACTTCCCGTCAAATAAATGAAATATAAGAATCAGTAATCTGAAAGCATAATGAAAGAATATGTTATTGATGAAAAATCATTCTTTGTTTCTGCGATATAATTCCTTGGTCAATTTTTGTTTTATGATGGTGACATAATTCCATGTTATATATCATTCAATTGCTTGTTTTTAGCATAGCTTATAAACACTATTTTGGAGGAGTATATCGAGTTGGGTCTATACTGTCTGAAGACTATTTAATTACCATAATATTAGCATCCCCTGTTTAGTTGATATCATTGATTCTTGTAGAGGTTGGGACTCAATCCTTGACATAAGAAAGAACTAAAGATTGACAACCAAAGGTAAGACTAATACAAATATCAAAGGAGTTTGTTTGATAACGATTTCATTTGCATCGATTTGATGATAAAAAACTACCACAAAGCTGGATATAAGAAAATACCATTGAGAAAACATTACTCTAGACACAATTTTATTTTTAGTGATTAATTTATTGATTGAATATACTGACTACAAGCATCATTTGAGACTCGAATTTCATACCCTAATTATTTCATTAAGCCATCTTTGAATATTTGAACTCAACTTTGGATTAGCATTGGATACAAGAAAAACAAAAAGAACTATCTTGGGTGTTAGCATCAAGATCTATCTTATGGTGAATTTGTCATCACTAAGTTGAAGATAGCGATTGGGATCATTGCCTGCGAAAGATTGATAAAGAGTATTATTGTTTAGTACCGATACATACAATATTATCAAACAAAGCATTTTATGGTGTTGACCATCAATGTCAAATCTTTTCTGGACTAAGATTTTCATGGCATGATTACC
>MU227371.1:1301422-1335267 GCA_018584345.1 Thuja plicata | reverse complement strand
CAAATAGCCTCAGTTTTGGTACTCGGCTTTGATAGAAGATGGACCAATAACAAATTGCTTCTTGCTCTCTAACAAACAAGTCTTGAACCAAGTGAGAAGCTATAAGTTGAAGTCGTGAACTTATAGCTTCTCACTTGGTTCAAGACTTGTTTGCTAGAGACAAAGAAGCAATTTGTTATCGGTCCATCTTCTATTGAAGCCGAGTACCAAAAATGAGGCTATTTGGTTTCAGAATTTGTTTTTTTTTTAAATTCAATTTTCGGCAAAATTTTGACGTTAATTGGTCAAAACCTTGCGTCGTGGGTTTGGCATCCTGGTTGAAATAGAAAGAGTTTGGTCAAAATGTTTTGACCATTCTATGTCAAAAGCTTGCATCGTGGGTTTGGCATCTTGGTCAAAACAAAAAGAGTTTAGTTGAAATGTTTCGACCATTCTGTGTCAAACATTTTCAAACATTTCGACTAAGTTTGGTCAAAAAATTTCGTACATTTCAATGAACATTGGGCACAGTTTTGAAAAATAATATGGGCATTTTAATATGCTTATTTCGATCAAGTTTGTGTAGAAATATCGACATTAACAAGAATGTGTCAATCTTTTGATGATAAAAATACCGACAAAGCAATTTGTGGGTCTTTCGACCAATTTGCGTGGATAATTCGACCAATTTTTGTCGAAAATAGGGGCCAATTTTATGAGTATAAAATTCCACCTAGGGTTTTGTTAATAGAGGATGTAAGGTCCTATATTCACTATAAGATTGTTGAAATAGGTGATCTAGAGATGGATGAAGCTTACAAGAATCTTTGTGATGCAGAAGGAAACCTAAAAGATGAATATAAGCATCTGCGAGTAAAGGGAATAACAAATGCCCTATATTTCCTGAGGGAATTCAAAATCGACTGGATTAGGTTGGTACTTAGTAGAATGCATGACCAGAAGTTGTGGTTGGATCAACCCAAACAAATCACTAAGGATGTCCTTCATGATGTCATTGGTTATCCAATAACTAACAAGCCTAAGGCTCACAAGCATCCTTCTAGGCTAGAAAATGAAAAGCTCACAAAAGCTGAATGGGATAACAAAGGTCTAAAAGTGAACACCATCATCGATGAAGTACTGAGATTTGGTGCATGCATAATTGGGTACAAGATATTTTAGGCAAGAAGGCTAAACATCATATCGTCAACATCAGTAGCACAAATTACAAGATAGTGACCAAGGGAATTCAGATGGATCTGTGTGAGATCCTGCTAAAGCAACTTGATGAGAACATGGACACAATTAGGTATGCAGAGAATAACACATGTAAGTTCGGATCACTTATCATGTGTATATTTTTCTACTTTCAAGAATACTTTCCTTTAGTAGGAAAAGTGAAATGGGACACTACAAAGCCGGTGACACTACAAATTAGTGAACTAATTAAGTCACTAGAAGATAACTTTGACTTAGTTATGACTGTATACTTCCTTGAATTCAAGGAAAAGATGATGGAAAGAACAAGGATCCCTAAGCAATTGATTAAAAAACATAGGGATGAGATATATTTTATTGTGGATAGAGACTTTACCCACATAAAACTGGTTGTACCAAGGACAGCTTGGTTAGCCCCACTTGATTATGAAATCAACATAGATCAAGAAACCAATGCTATTGATGCATTGATCAATGAGCCAATTGAAAGCAAGAAACCAAGGTTTGGAACCTATGAAGAGGTTAGGTCAAAGATAAAAAGAGGCCTAGAAATAACAAAGACTGTCAACAAGAAGAATAAAATGGTTAAGAATCTTAAAAAGATTCTATCAATTAATGAGGAGGAACAAGAACAAACTAAGGAAACCAATGAATAGGGTACCATCCGTGAAGGTCAAGATGAGAAGAAATCATATTCTGAGGCAACTGAGTCTGATACACCTCCACCTCCTACAAAGAAGCAGAGAACAAGGAGTCAAACTGCTAAGACTGATACCACACCTCTTAAGAAAGGTCAAGTAAGGACCTATAAGAGGAAGCAACCAACAAAGAAAACAAAGCAACAAACAAAGAAACAAACACCTACAAAGAGGAGAAAAAGAATGGTCAGGACTAAAGCTGACATAGAGGATTCTAAATAAGATGAGCCTGATGTAGTGAAGAAATTTTTTGGAAATCAAACAATTGATGAGGCTATTGAATCCATTGCTTCATCTAGCACTATGTATGATAAGAAAATCAGACAATGGGATACACTTAAACTAGAGGACCAAAATAAAATACAAGAGGCAATCATTAGGTTAATGGTCAAATTCAAATATGTACCATCTGAATTTGTCAATCAAATACCCAAATATATGGGTAACAAAATATCACAACAGTGGTCATATGATCTACAAACCGAGAGAGAAGCAAGGGAGAGGGTACTTGTCACACGTATGCCTCCTGAATCTAAGATAGAAGAAATCAAACAGATAATGAAGAAGCACTTAAGAAAACTTGTAGCCAAAATAAGAGCTTACAAAGTGCTAGAGGATAAGTTCATAGAGCTGGACACAATGACCAAGACTAAATGGAGAAAACTCCTAGGCCTGCCTGCAGAGTCAACAATTCATGAGGAATAATTACTTCTCACCGACACACCTCATTAAGAGGAGGAGAAAGACAAGGCAAGTCCTCATCACATTGCTTTGGACAATGTTGAAGATATGGAGCCAATAGATTTGGACAAAGTCATGGATGATCTTGACATTCAAGAAATCACACATTATGACTCTGATAAGGATCCTCAGAAAGAAGATGATGTTATATTCATATCACTTAAGGATCAAATCAAGCAACAAAAAATGGATGTTGCTGATGAGATATGGTAGGATACTTTAGTCATGGACATAACAAAACCAGACCTTGCAGAAAAAATACAAAAATATGAGGATGTCACTACTCAAAAGACCAAACCAACGAGAAGGAAACCACTCTAGATACAACACAAGCTAGCACACAAATAAATATGCCAGTATTGATGAAGGCCATCAATATACTAGAAGGTAATGAAGGTAATACTGCAGAAGATACAACAAAACCCAAGGACAAGGGTGATGTAGAATCAAAAGACACCACAGATGGCACAAAGGACACAACTATAGAGCAATCTACTACCAATGATCATAAAGATAAGTCTACTGGTCAAAGTAAAGAAGAAACACAAAAGGTAGAAGAGGAAAGATAGAAATATAAGAGTGAAGAAGAAAAGAAAGATGAGATAGAAAAGAAAATAGAAGAAAAATTTGTAGAGACACCAAAGGTTGATGGAGAGACATCTTCACAAAACTGACAAGTGCACACCAAGTAGAAAACACAAGAAGCATCTTCAACAAAGCCTTCACCAAGCACTTTAGAGAGGAAAAATGAACTAGCAATGGTAGTTCATACATCTACATCCACACAAGTCTCAAAGAAGAAGAAAAGAAAGCATAAGAATCCAGTCACTCTAGATGAAATCATTGAGATTCCAGTTTGTGATCCAAGGACATTGGATCCAATTAAATTGACCAAGTATACAAGACTCTATGAGAGGAAGGAAATGCAAGACAAATTTAGAAAATCCACAAAGGAGGCAAAGGTACTTGAATTAGCAAGAGGAATACTTAAACAAATTGTACCAAATGTAGATGTTGATCAAACAACCCCAATGCTTGATCAACAAGTGGTTCTCACAAGGACAATCACATCTCAGAACATAGATGCTGAGAGGGTCATGGAAGAAATACTTGATCATAAATATCAGTTCAAGCTAGCAAAAAAGATAAGCCAAGAAGTGGCATTGCAAAAGGTAAAGCTTTCTGAATTGGTTAGTACAATAGATCCAATAATCTCATAAGCTATAACCTTGATACAAAAGTTATGCACACTTGATCAACTCACCTAGGAGTATACCAACAAGATAGCACAAATAGATGTTGATCTTCAAACAAGTGCACAAAGTCTGATGAGTAGTGAAGAGGCAATAAAATTGTACAATGAGAAACTCAAGCAAGCTAAAAAATTGAGACAGGACATATAGATTGCAGAGACCAAGTTTAGAGATGAGGTAAATGAGCTTCAAGCACAACTCTTACCGCTACTCTCACTACTACAGAAACATATGACAGAGGAAAACACACTAATTGCCACCCCATAAATGTCTATCCTAAACAACATTTATGATATGCATGCAAGGCTAGAGATATAACACATGGCACTAGAATTACTAAAATAAAAATGGGATAAATTGCTCGAAGACATCAAGAACACCCACTCACATATTCTTGACACATTCTAAGTTACACATTTTTGGCATCTTATAAGTTGTACATTTTTATAATGAGTATCAAATAAAGGGGGAATTGATATGTACATACAGTTCAGTTAGTATAAAAAGGGGAATGTATAGTCAAACATTTGAAATAGAAAAGAACAGGCAATGTATAGTACAAAGGCAAGTATACATGTACATATACTTATACTATACCAATGCATATAGTTAAGGGGAGTCATATAATGACAAGGATATAGACATGGTGTACATACTAAACACTTTAGTATTAGGCACATATAAGTTTTTGATACTAATGTCAAAGGGGGAGATTGAAGGCATTATATTTTTCCATTAGTAGATACAAGGAAAAACATGATCTACACCACCAGTTTACACTACACTGATAGATAGGGTACAACACTACCAGACACCAAGGTTACCCGATACTGCCAAGTACAAAGCATCCCTACAAACACTATTTAGTGTTACTCGATGACAAAAAGGATAAAGGAACCCGACAAGTAAGAATAGTGAAACCTGACAAAAAAACAAAGTGAGGAACCTAACAGATGAAGAAAACTCGATGATCAGTTCAACAAAGGAACACTGGCATAATTTTAGTTCAACCCGATGACCAAGAACTGAAATTCAGTTACATCCCACGAAAAGTGGGTCTCACTTTCCACGTTAGATAAAACACTGAAGTTGTATATTTGGCTTCTTGATTTGTTTTAAATCCATTATGTGTGGAGGAAGAAATGTAATTATTATTGTTTTAATTAGTTTAACTAATTTAAAACATGCAAACTAAAGATCAAGGTCAAGTTATATATCTTAGATCTAGAGTTAACATTGTAATGCATGATTCTAGAAAAGGTCAAATAATTGTATAAATAGATGCTCAATCTATTGTGAACATGTTGTTGTTCAATGATGATTGTAGCCATTGAGAGCATCTAAGGATCAGACAAGAGAATTTATGCAGAAAGATAGAAAATGATCAAATCAGTTTCAAGAACAAGAACACAGGCTACCGACGAGCAAAGAAAAGGTATTAATCAATCACTATAGGTGATATTCATATTATGAGAGCTTTAATGGATATGTGATCAATAATTATAGATTGCATACAGTCAGGTCAAACATATTTTACTCATTCTAACAAGTGTAGTACACTTAAGAAATCCTTTCAAGAAAGGTGGACCTAACAGTCATATTGTAAATCTCTTAACTGAGTGCACACTTAAATCAGTGTTGCTAAAGATCTTAACAGAGTAGATCTTAACCGGTCTCCACTTTAATACTCCTAACAAGGTAGATCATTAGAAGTAATCAATTGTAAGCCTTTACTAGCTCTCTTCCATTCTGCAGACAGTGAAGTTTTGTGGTTGCCATCCCCACCACAGTTTTTACTTCCTAACAGGATTTTTTTGTGATATCATATCTTGTGTTATGTGTTTATTACTTTCATGAATGTTTCTATGAATGTTTCAAACAATTAAAGATTATGAATTAATATTACATGCATAAGAAGAACATCAGAAATGGTTGGTAATACAGTAAAGAATGATTACTAATAATCAAAGGTGAAAAGAGTTAAAAGTTTTAGAGGTACTAATTCACCCCTCCCCTCTTAGTACTACTTCCCATTAATCCCAACATCTTGAGGATGCACAAAGGATCTTGAAGAAATATCACACCACCATAATAGATAGATCTAGGGTTTGAATGATGAATCTTGAATGCTTGAACCAAATCCCTTCAAAGGCTTGAATGCTTGAATCCTTGATCTTCAATGGAGAACTTGAATGCTTGAGAGGAAGACTTGAAAACCTTATTTTCAACTTTTAAAGCTTGAGGACATGTAGAATTATTGATGCTTTCTTCTTAGAGTCTTGGATTGTTCCTTATGCTTGGTTAGAGAAAATGAGAGAAGGCTTCCTTATATACTGATCTAGGGCACAATCTTCTAGACAGGCCTACATAGGAGAATTAAATTCCAATTAGACCTATACCCATAGAATAGGACCTATATTAAATATAATTTAATATTCATTGCTTTGAAACCTAAAATAGCTGACCCAGACGTGGGGAAATGAACTTTTAAATGTCCCCCAGAAGCTGACAAAATTTCCAATTGAAAAGGGGGACCTGGGTCAAGGTCGAGGTCAAACCTGACCTAGGTCAGGGTCAAGGTAGACCTTGACCCAGGGAGTTAGATCCCCTAGAAAATGTGCCAGGTGGGATAAACAGTGTCAGGAGAGGCCCAATTAGGGTCCTAAACAGAAACAGAAGCTGGAGAGGGTGCAGAAATGAGAGGACAATATGATAATGGCCCAAAACACCCTCTAAAGAGGGATAAATATTCTTAACATGTAAGTGCTTCCATTTTAAGATGATACATTTGTAACCACCTAGATTTGGTCTGCTTTGACCATAGACTCTATTTTCCCTTGGTGTGATCATACCCCCAATTATGTCTAGGCAACTCTTCAATCGGCTAGCATAATTCATTCAAGTTGGATTTAATCTCCTAAGTGATTTAATCACTCAATTTTATTAATCACCTTAACCAAAAAATTCAAATAAATTCAATACAATTCAATTCAAATCAATACCTGGCTAAGATAATTAATTTAAAAGGAATTAAATAAATCCCTATTATCACTTGCAAAAACCCTATCTTCTAGCCTAAATTAATCTAATTAATTGGCTATAGTCCTAATTAATTATCTAAATCAATAAAAATATTAAATTAATTAATATTCATATTTTTGAATAAATATATTTAATATAATTCATTTCATTAATATTCCCCTAAACCCCTAACCTAACCTATCTCAACCACCTTAACCCTGGGTTCAAACCCATCCCAAGCTTTTCCCCCCATGCTAAGTCTAATCCTAATCTTAATCCTATCCTGACCCACTTCCTAATGATGTCACATTCCTAATTTTATGATTAGAAACTCTACCCACTCGAGAAAGTCAACTTTCTCAAGCTTGACTCCCTCTAAGTCCACTTTCTCAAACTTGGACTTACACCCCTCACCATGCTTCTTAAATGTTGTCATTAATGCATTATTAATGGAGATTCCTCAAGCCCATGCTTCTTTAATGCCTTTGGCATTTAATGCCTCTTACACCTCATTAATGGTTTTTACAACTCCATTAATGAACCTTGTCCCCCTCTCTCTTCTCATTTCTTCTATAAATAGAATGAGTTTTTGAGCTCAAATGACCCTTAATTTTTGAATGCATTCTTATAAGGCCCATAATTTTAGGATTGAAAGTATTATTATGTTGTTTAGATTAATTGAAAATTCATATTGCATAGTAGTTTTGATATTCACGCATTATTATTATCATGTTTTTTTTAGAGCTAATATGCATGTTTAGTGAGCATTTAGACTAGTTTGGATTCAAATTTTCCATTCTTAGGTTGTATTTGTCACTAATTTGTGCATAATCTGAGGGAAAGATTATGGAATTCTTCAAACTCCTCCTAGATAGGAAGCAATAGATCAGTTTTAGTGTTTATCTTGAAACCCTTGCTTTTTATGCTTTTCTACTAATATAATGATCTATTGAAGTGTTGTGTCGTAGTTAACAGGTGCACTATTTCACACACACATTTCTGGTACCCATGGTGGGGCCTGATTTTGGATTTTGCCTCATTTCAACTTCATTTTTCACTCTAATTTGTCTTCCAAGATTTTAGGTCCAGGATCATTTCTAGTAGTAGAAGCTCACATCCGAGATACTCCCTCACACTGCAGAAATAGAGGCTCGCGTCCAGGATTTCCTGGGTCATTTTTTAGTATAGGTTCGCATCTGGTAAAAACATTATCACATCTGGTAGCAGAGGCTCATATCTGGTAAGATGCATTGTATTCTGTATTTCTAGGATCGTATCTTGGTAAAAGTTTTGTGTACTCCATTGCCTAACCTCTAACAGTTTAACCAATTTGATTTTTGATCTTTTGGACAGCCTAACTAGTGTTTGCAGATTGTCACTAGGGCTGAAAAGAGGAGAAAAATTATACTAACTTTTTTTTTTTTTAGATTACCATCCCCTCATCTTGACCTCTATTTTTGTTCCTTATTTCAAACTAAACACACTTTCTTCTCATTTGTTAAATCGATTAGAGAAGTATGCTCTTTTCCTTCAGAGGAAAATAAAAAAATCAAACATTGATTTAGAATTTGAAAGGAATTTGGGATAAAAGAACAAAGCAAAATCACCGTATAATTCATTTTTGGAATCAGTAATTGAACAACACAAGTCACCTAAATTTTGTGGGAAAAATGAACTTCATCATCTAATTTGGGATTTTTAATTGAACAAACAAAGCACTAAAAACTTTGGTCAACTAAACAATCAAACTTTGCTTTCAAGAACTTGTGTTTTCATTAAAATAGGAATATCTAAATTATGATCAACATAGATTGAGGGAATGAACCTTTGATTGGAGTGTCTTGGGAGAAAATGGCATGGACTAGGAGAGTATTCTCTTCTTCTTTTGAAGAATCAGAAATCTAGACATCCTACGCTCACCAATCCTTTGTATACTTATTTAACAATAGAGGGCCTGCCGGTTGAGGAAAAAATCTCTCGGGAACAATCCAAGAGAGGATAGGTTTTACGCCAATCCTTCCAACTCACTATAAATAATTACTTTCTCGTACGCCAAAGCCTCGGAAGATGGAATCAGTTTTGTTCTCACAATTTTGACATCATTCCTTGAACATGCTTGGGTATGTGTAGAGAAGATCCGCTTGAATCTTTCTTGCGAGACTACACATATTTAAGTACTCATAGGGATATACACCTCAATTTTTCCTTGTGTAATTCTATGGAAGACAGTTTCAAAAAGATTGCCCCATCTTAAATAATGAACTTCATAGACAAAACTATCTGATTCATCTCCGAAAGGGTGATAATATTTGTGCAAGGAAAAAAGTAATTTCCCCAAGACACTCGTCATATCATGCCCTCACTTACATTTGGAGTCAGCTAATACAACATCATGACTAGATCCATTGCTTGCTTGGTGACGGTTGTATTCTGATTAGCATTTGAGTGTGTACCTAAGTCAACAAGCAAGGATTTTCATCATCTACCTATAAAATAGGGCATAAGGATGTGTTTGTTCCCCTAACAATGTAAATCTACTTGATTTATCTGAAAGATCACTAACAAGATAACACCTTCAAAACAAGTAGCAAAATTCAATCCTTGGTCTACACATGTGTTTTTCATGCAACAGCAAGTCTCTAAACATGATCACGGATCAACAGAATTTCACGCACTTCCAGAATGCATTTTACAAAACTGACAAAAATTGACAGAAACATCAGAAACTTGCATCCCAGATTTCCTAGTTTGTATCTGGTATCCTGCATCATATCTAGTAAGCACATAATCATATCTAGGGTTAAATATTGCATCCTGGGTCATCAGAAGCTCACATCTTGTATTTCCTGGCTCGCATCTAGGAGCTCGCATCTAGGACAATGAGCACTTGCAGAATAGTTTCTCAAAAAAACTTAGTAGATTTGGATACCCTTTTGGCTCTTTAGTCTATCCCTATTGTCTCTTCTGGTCTCCCTATTGCTGTGTCAAAACACTTTTTCAGACGTCTACCTTACATGTCCTGTCAGTTTCTCGCAATCAGTCTCAATATGTGTGGTCTATCCGATTTTAAAAAACAACTTGATTCCTAGCTCACTATCAGGGCATTCTAACCCTCTGACACTGGAATCATTTACTTCCACCAAAACATGAATGATACTTCCACCTCGACATACTCACTTGAACGATTTGGGATTCTACTTGACACTATCGGAAAACTTTGATGAAGTTGAGGTACAAACACATGGTTAACACAAGATGCAACAAGTACACATCTAAAGGATCGGGAGTACTTCCTAAATCACTACACTTTCAAGGAGAAACATCTCACAGTTCCCTACTCGATCTAGACTCTCTAGAAATGGACAGGTCCACTCACGGATGGAGTGAGGCTTTTGAGGAATATAACAATAGAAAAAACCAAAAGCACGAAGATATCGATGAAGAAGAAGAACCCACATTTGACCATCCTATATTTGAATCAGGTAGTGAGGAAGACATCACTAAAGAAGAGTACAATAAAATCAAACAGAGCAGTAAGTTCCACAAGATAATGGAAAAGATGATTGATGAAGATAAAGAGAAATACTTTCTCCATCTAGCATCCACTGGGGTAAAGTTACCCGAGGATTATGATGTGGAACAACTAAATTAAAAATAGGTGCCAACTCCTATATCGATTCTCGCCAAACAACTCACCTTGATGCAAACAAAGCTCACGACTCTCAAACAGGAGAAGGCTAAACCTAAGAAAAAATACTCTATGGACTCCATTTGTCCATTTCCTTTCGACAAGAACATCACTATGGTTCCATTTCCTCCCAACATGGCAAGGCCAAAATATGACAAGTATACAGTTTAGATCGACCCACATGACCATGTAAGAGAATTCTATGCTCTGAGTATAGAATATATGCATGAACCTAGATACCTCATGCGGCTCTTTCTTGGAAGTCTAGGAGGCAACACCATGCAGTGGTTCTCAAAACTGACACCTAAGGTAAAAAAATTTGAGGAGTTAATTCAACAATTTATCCAACATTACTCCTATAATATATAGCATGATGTGACTATGATGGATCTATGAAACACCAAAAAAAAGACTAGTGAATCCCTTACACACTTTCTACAAAGGTGGAGGAAAATATTTGCATGGTCTTCAAGAGTTATTCCCAAATCTAAGAAAATGGAAATCTTTATCAATAACTTGGTACCTAAGTTAAACTACACATTACAAATGAAAGACTCCCCTAGCTTTGATAGGATTATCAAAAAGGGAGAGATCACTCTTCAAAGTGAAAACAAATCTAATAACTCCAACTCCAAACCTAAATGGTGGAAGAAAAACAAAAATGTTGTCAATGATGGAGTAGTAGATGCATCACATATTAACCCTAAACCTAAGGTGTTCAATCTAACAAATAGCATGCAAGAAAGCAAAGATGCCAAGGTAACAACCCCCATACCTAAAGCAAACAATGATAATAGAAAGGGTTGGCCATGGAAATCCAAGCCTCAAAGAACATTCACTCCTTTGGGAGAGCCTCTCGAGACTCTTTTGAAGACACTATTATACAACAAAGTTCTCACAATCCCAGATTCCAAACCATGAGAACCAGTGGTCAAACCAAGGTGGTGGGATGATAATTCTTACTTTGTCTTTCACAAAAATAAAGGATACAAGACTAACAACTGCCTTAAGCTCAAACATGTTATCCAGGACCTTATTAAAGGAGGAAAAATCAAAGTGGAAGGACACACTACCAACAAAGATCATACAACATTTAACAAACCATTCCCTAGTTATGAGAAAGGGGAAGCATCTAAAGGGAAAGTAAATGAAGTAAACTACACCTACTCCAATAACGATAATGTGATCAATATGTTAGACATTAAAACTGAATCAATTAATGTGATCACAATCAAAGGTGTTAAAGACACATCTTTCAAATCAAATGCAGTGACTTGGAGCCAAGCACAAGTCACGATCAAAGGACACAATTCCTCACCAAAACTAGCATCAACATCCAAATTTCCTATTGTTACTATCCCCAAACCAACAACAAAACACATGGTTACTATTCATGCAGCAAAGTATGACTTGGTGGACCAATTGCAACAAACCTTTGCTAAAATTTCCATTTTTGAGTTGCTTAATATCTCCACAGTGCATAGGGAAATCCTGGACATAAGCCCTACATGCCGCAAATATCCCAAAGGACCTTGATATAGACAAATTCCAAGCGATGGTTAACCATATCTCAGCACCACATTATCTCTCCTTTTCTGAAGAGGATAATAAATCATTGACACATCCACATAATCAACCCCTTCATATTGAAGTCCTCATTCATAAATCCCATGTTAGACATGTATTGATAGATGGAGACGTAGGATTGAATATTTGTACCCTTAATCTAATCAGGAAAATGGGTCTTTCAGAACAAACCATTGATTCTAGAAGCAAAATCACTATCAAATCTTATGATGAGGAAGAAAGATCCTCTAATGGTCTTATTGTTCTACCTATCAGAGTCATACCAATTGGAAGGAATGTCATATGTCAAGTTTTGGATCTTCCCTTGGCCTACAACATCCTGTTGGGGAGACCATAGATCAACGAAATGCAAGTTGTGCTGTCTACTTACCACTAGTGCATCAAATTACCACATAATGGGGTGGAAGTAACAATTCCTATAGATGCTAATTATACTTGCAACAATATCAAGACAGGCAGTATGATTCCACATAATAAGGAAGATATGGATGAGATTGCTCCTGAGACTACCAAAGACATGGTGATGAAAAGTTTTGGAAAGACCTTAAAACTTGAAGAAATAGGTATGGGAGAATACAAGCTAGACATGACTCTGTCACTGGCAGAATTACCAATATCACCAAGATCCTATGGAAGACCCTCCTCATCTTTCACACCTACCGCATCTAAAGAGCCAGAAATCCATAAAGAAACTGGCATGGTTAAGGAATCCACATCTTCTTTAGATAACACATAAGAACAGGTAGTCTTGGATTGGCTTTACAAAGGAGAACCAAAGGAAGTTGAGGTCAAACATGTAGAAATATCCCCCAAAGAAGTATGGTAAAGGATACGACCTCCTCAAACAAATGGGATACAAAGGAAAAGGAGCTTTAAATGAAATAGGAAGAGGACTTATTGAACTTGTGCACATGGAATTCACAAATACTAGGGACAAAACAAGGCTCTATTTTAAAAATGAATCTAACAAGCCTGCTTCAAAAGATAGTTTGATCTCTGACAAAGGGAGTGATGAAACATAAGAGATAGAACTAGAATAGTGGTCCTACAAGAGATTATTGCATGTTGGCATGGAGAATCCTGAATATTAAGGAGAGCGCTATATACCAAGATTTGAGGTACCACAAGACACTCATATCTCTTTGTTACCACAGGCTCCTATTCAAGAGGTAGGAGACACAACAGAAGATGATCTAGAGGTACCATTGATAGCAACAACTACGGAGAGCACACCCCAACAACAAGATTCACATCCTAACTCGGGGTAGTTAGTCACAATCACACATATCCTTGATTTGCCATACTTTTATCCACGGGTGGCTAATCAGGTACATGAGATAACTATTGTTGAATTCTTAAATAGGTTTGATGAAAAAGTAACTAACTCTCATGATTATGAGTGGGATGAGCTATCTGTCACCATAGAGGACAGTGAAATAGATGTGATTCACATGTTTGTAGCTCCATCAGCACCCAATGAGCATCCTAACACTTCTCCTAACACTATCGATATTCTTGAAGCAGAGGAGGAGTTCCTTCCTCCAATCATTGATGGAGAGACTAGTGTTTTACTAAGTCTAGAAGAACTTCAGAGGCGACAAGAAAGAATCCTCCTTTTACGGAGAGATGATGATGAAATTTCCACTGACAAGTCCCTAGAGTTTGGTCCACATATAACTAATAATGACCCTTTTAATGACGATCTAACTCTCATTGATCTAAACATCGAAGAAATTAACTTAATAGAATATGTCATGTCAGTTGATAGTATTGACATTGATGCGATGTTGTCCTTCCCAAAATATGACTCCTTATCTTTGACAAATCTAGACCTAATTGATTGGAATAATATGGATCCTACTCCCATCCTTGACTTCCCTAATGAATACACCTTGGATTTCTATCTAAATGCTTGTGTACCCTATCCTTCTTCTACCAATGCAAGGAGCGTGAACATGTCCCAAGAGGATATCGAGTTTCTCAGTCAAAAATTGAAAAATAAAAAGAAGAAAAGAACTGATGGTGAAAACCACATTGTGGCAGTATCAGACTCTAAAAAAGTAAAAACAAAAGATGTATCTAATGGAAAAACCCTCTCTGAGGCACCAAAGGATTAGATTCTTGATATCCTCCCCAAACACTTTCGAGAAAGATCTTCGGTTTTAATAGAACCAACATAACCGGTTAACTTGGGTACAGTTGAAGATCCTCAAATAGTTCACCTAGCACAATATTTGTCAGAAGAGGAAAAGGTACAATTCAGTAAATTCCTAAAAGAGAAGAAAATCAACTTCACATGGTCTTATAGTGATATGCCTGGACTAGATCCTGATTTGATAATGCACCATTTATCTATAGCTCCTGGGATCAAACCTGTGAAATAAAAACTTAGAAAGATACATCCTCATGTTGCATTGCTAGTAAAAGTGGAGCTATAAAAATTGTTGAAAGATGGATTCATCAGAGCCATTGCTTACGCAGGATGGATCTCTAATATGGTCCCAATGTCTAAATCTGATAAATCTATCAAGATATGTACATAATTTAGAGACTTAAACAAGGCATGTCCTAAGGATGACTTCCCATTGCCTAATATTGATATGATCATATACCTCACAACAGACTACCAAATGTATTCACTAATGGATGGGTTCTCAGGCTATAATCAAATTAAAATTGCCCCAGAAGATCAAAAGAAGACCGCATTTACATGTGCATGGGGAACCTTTTTTTGGAGCATCATGCCATTTGGGTTAAAGAATGTCGGTTCCACATATCAAAGAGCAATGACCACTATATTCCATGACATGATGTATAAAAACATGGAGGATTACATGGAAAACACCTTAGCTAAATCAAAAGAAAGACATACTCATATTGATGACTTAAGAAAGATATTGGATCGTATGGAGCAATTTCAACTCAACCTTAGTCTAAAGAAATGTGCCTTTGGAGTCCAATCAAGGAAGATCTTAGGGTTTATTGTTTCAACAAAAGGAATCGAAGTAGATCCTACAAAAGTCAAAGCTATACTAGAGATGACTCCTCCATGCAACATCAGTCAAACAAGGACATTACAAGGGAGACTTCAGTCGATCAGGAGGTTCATGTCACAACTTGCAGATAGAGCGCAAGCCTTTACCAAATTGCTACATAAAGGTGTCACTTTCAACTGGGATGAACATTGTTTAACCAACTTCAAAGAATTAAAAGAGTACCTAGCTACTCTTCATGTTCTTATGACACCCATACATGGAAAGCCATTACTCCTTGTAGACACCTAAAAATGGACAGGCTTGCGACTTTACATTAAAAACACTAGTTTTCATCTATTAATTAATGGTTTTTGTAATCGTTAATTAATCATCTTTTTCTTCTAAATTCAATCCCTAAATCATCTAATCAAATTCCCAAAATTAATTAAATAATTAATTTTATTTAATTAAATAACTTTAATTTATTAATTACCATTAATCAATTAATTAAATTCAATTTCCTATAGTTTAAATTCAAATATTTAAGCTTACTAATTAAATTCTTCCAATTAAATTAATTTAATTTCATCAAATAAAGCAATTCTAACTCAAAAAGAATTCAATTATCTCACATGTTGAAAAGATTAATTAAATAAATGATTAAATATTCATTTATCTTCAAAGAGATAACTCCAATCAGATCACATGGGTTATTCCACCCATCTCTTCAGTTCATGTGGGTAACTTCACCTACCTCTTCAATTCAAAAAGGTAACTCACAATTAGCTCTTCAGTCAACAAAATTCTATCTCGTCTTTACTAAATAAAGAGGTGGAGTTTACTGATGGCTTCTCCAGTTCCTTTTAATCTCTACCATTCATCTTCCTATCTATGGGATTGATCTCAACTGTTCATATCATCCTCAATTCCTATATAATAAACCTTCATAACCATTTGAAGGATCTAGGATTTCAAGCTCTCATGCACCATTACTATGTCAATTTGGTTCTAGCATTCAAGCCATCTTGTGATCACACACACATTTCAATTAGCAAATTGTCGACACTTCTCAAGTCATAGATGCTGCCCACACCAATACTGAGCATCAAGAACAACATTTCAGGAGTAGAGAGAGACAATAGAAGCTTCAAGCATTTTGGGGTTTGCATTCATTTGTTTTCCTTTCTTTTCTTGTATATTTTATTGGTTACGTTTCAAGTTATTCATTTTGGTAGTTATTGTGTGCTTGATTTATATCATTTGTGAAACCTTTTCTACTAACCCTTGCCTTTGGAAAGCTTGGGAACCATGAATTCACGATTGAAAGAGGCGGACATTTTGGTGAACTGACATGAATAAACAACTAGAATATCTCTTGCAGACGACAAATAGAATTGATCATCCACGACCGTACAAATGTAGACCTAAAATTTTGTATTTTTTTAATATTTGTGTTATTTTGCAATTGCTGGTATTTTGCCACAATCGACTGGTTTAATACCGCAATAAATTGTAGGTTTCCGTATTTCTTTTCTATCGTCTTATGGGTCTCTATCTTTTCTACATTTTGTCGCAATTGATCCACTAGTACCGTAATCAGAAGAATTGTACCACAATTGACTGATCCAGACCACAACTGATTGTGCATTATCGCAAGTGAAAGTGTTTTGCCACAATTGCTATTTTTAGGCTGCAATCACCTATTATTTACCGCAATTGCCTGTGCATTATTGCAATCACCTGCAAAATTGCTCATTAGTGCCAAATTCTTTATCTTGATATCTAAAGGTCTGATACTTTCTTTATTTTTCTACAAGATGACGAGTTCCCGTGAACAGGAAGGGTAAGTTGTTGGTGAGCATCATTCATTGTTTCAAAGTTACACATACTCTCTTTTTTGCAAAAATCCTTTTGATACTAACTTGTTTAAACAAAGAAAATTAAAAGGAATTCACTTGTCGATTTGGGTTTAAAAAGAATAGTGTTTGTCAAACATCTCACATCTCACATTTCAGATTTGGGCTTAAAATTGACGTGGGGGCTAAAATTGAACAAGGAAAAAAATCTCTTGATTTGGTGCATTAAAATTGAACAAGAAATCAACACCTACTTTTTGGGCTTAAAATTGAACACTTGTGCTTGTATGGTGGTGTAGCTTAGTTCACATTTAAAACTTTTGGAACTAATCAATTTATCTTGTGTCTTGAGTTTTGGGTGCACTTGCACAATTTGTTAGATTAGAAACCTTTATACTTTTTAGAAAGGCCTGTCCGGGGAATGTGCTTCTTCCTCAGAGAATGACCTTAAACTGGTAATCCTTCTGATCGGTATATAAACAAGGCACAAACCAAAGTTCCATCTTATCTAGCCAAGCTCAGGTGAGGCATGTTGATGATAGTCTGGATTGGGTGAATATCCCTAAGGAGCCTGCGTGGTCAACTAGGCTCTTAAGTGAGTCACACACATACAAACCGATTGGATAGACACCACAGACCCTTACTACAACCTTATTAATTAGAGGCCAACCCAATCTATCTCTGAACAGATACCTTATTATAGTGCAAGGGGTTGTATAATTTCCCCCAAGATTCCCAACATATGTGTCCCACAATATTTGTGTAGTGAAAGAGATATTCACTCCACGGCAACAATACCTGGAAACAATAAAAACATGGGCACCTACGTCATGGACCTTCATGTCCTAGTAGTATCACAATTGTTGTGTGAGCTAATGGACATTCAAGCATTGGGCCTATAACATTGTATTTTGAAGCCATTGACCTAGATTAATCTGACTATTCATTGTTGATACCTCGTGATAAACTTGCAACTTGAAAAAGTTGTAGAACATACACATTGTTAGTCTTCATTCTTCAAAACACAGTGTCTATTTTTCTTGTTTCTTTGATCAGTTTCTGAAAACTCAAAAAAAAACATCCAAACTGTCAAAATGAGTCAAACGTGTTAAAGTCTAGGGTTGTCAACATCAACTGCCTTGAAAATCAGAAGCCTTGTTCAAGAATATCAAATTGTCAGACAATGACACTTGTCCTCTAGTCTTTTTGAGACTGTTTCCTATTTACCACAATTGCCTGCACTTTTCCGCAATTGACGGAAGTCTTCCGCAGTTAACTTGTTTATTTCCACAATCATCCTATTTATTACCACAATCGGTGATAAACTACCACAATTGACCATTTTCTTTACCATAATTGGTGGAGTTGTACCACAATTGACCAGAGATACATTATTCTTGTTTTAACCTAAAAACCTTGAAATAACTCTTCATTTGGTGTCCAAAACTAGTGTCTATCCCAGGAAAATGTAAAGAACATTGTATGAATCTCTAAACATTAAAGATCACCCCTTATCTAAAAAGCCCGATTATTGTCAAAAACATTGTTAGTTCGAAAGCTCAGACTCGAAATACCTTGATCTCATTATATCAAACATCATCATCTTTATCAAAGTGACTTTCTCCAAGGCAAAGGTCAAAAAATCTTATCTTTTTACATCATCACCACTTTGAGATCAAGATATATCAAATTATGTCCTTAGAATTACCCTTTTCCAAAACATAACTTGAACTTCCTTAGAAAGGATATTCTTCTTTATTTGCTTTATATTACTTGTTTTAGTTACAAAATTTGGACCACACTATGTCTCAAACACCTCATGGAGGGCCTTACACAAGGTCAAAGGCTAGAATGCAACCTAATGTGTCATATATCAACAGATTCCCCGCTTGAGAAATAGAGAGAGAAGATGACCCTTTTGTAAACACCAATTTTACTCTGTTCATTGAACAACCCCGTGGGGCAGCTCTTTTCCAAAATGTCACAGAAGAGGAACTAGAGGATATAGAGAAAGATGCTTATTACACACAAGTGGTTGACATTGTTGTAGAGAGGAATCCAAAATGCTTCTTAGCCATGCTGATAAAGAAGGGACTCAAACTCCCCGTTGAATTCAATGCATCAACCATATGGCCTGAAAACCCTCTCGCGGGTCAAAACACTACTCAGCCTCCTTAGATACTACTTGTTGTTTCTCAAATCTTCCATCCATTGGTATTACCCACATTGACACAAACGATACCCAGTCAAACCGATGGCATGAACCAGTCCAACACATCTTCCACTCAAATCATGACAGGCTTGCAACTGAGTGCACATGTGGTTACTAGTATGCTCCCACCTTCAGTCACATTGTCGGGGAAATCAAACTCTCAAGCTATGCCTTCCATCACACCAAACACCAACTATTCGAAAACTATGCCATTGCTGTAATCAACTCATACTAGTCTTGGGATCAACACCTAATGCCCACAGGGATCCATCTTTGCAGGTACAACTTACAGTCAATGCCCACCCAAGGCTACACCTTTTCCCATTCTGACATCAATCCAAACTCTGAAATAGAAACCCTAGCTTAAGTTGCCTCAAAACCAACCTCCAAAACAACAAGCCCAGCTTCAGTTGTATCAAATCCTACCCCCACAACAACAACCCCAGCTTCAGTTTCCATAAATCCAACTCCTGCAATAGCAACCCCAGCTTTAGTTACCTCAAATTCAACCCCATCGTCAGTTGCCCCAATTCCAACCTCAGCAACAACAACCCCAACTTTAACCCGAACCTCAGCACTAGCAATATCAACCCCAGCAGTATCAACCCCAATTTCAATCACAACAAAAAATGCATCAAAACCCACCATGGGATACTCATGTGCCCCCATTTCCAAATCACCCAGTGGGAAATCAATATCAAGTCCCTAGGATGATATCCTATGTTCCTACTCAAGGGATACAGAGGCACAGCCTCATACCCACTACAGCATAGAGGAATGTCCTCACACACCAACCTCAATATCAAACGGACATGTTAATTCAACAAATGCAAACCCTTCAAACCCAAATGACAGATATGCAAAATTAGGGGCAAACTAAATCCTACACCACAGAGGATTTATACCCATATCCCTTTGACTATTCTCTCCTCATGTCACCATTCCCAAATCACTTCTCAGTACCAAAATTTGACAAATATAGGGGCAATACCAACCCTATTGAACATATCTGAGAGTTTTTTTCTAGTTGTGTCAAAGTTGCCCACAATGAAACATATTTAATGCAACTGTTCCCACAAAGCTTGGTCGGACCAGCAATGGAATGGTTCTCGCATTTACCTCATGGCATTCAGTCTTGGGGTGAACTGGCTAAAAAATTCATAGCTCACTTCCATCATAACATCGAGTGCAAGGTCAGCATCAAGGACCTTTGCGATATCAAACAGAAGGATGGAGAGTCTTGTGTGAAGTTCCTATAGAGATGGAGGAATATGGAAAACTGCATAAGATATGATGTGCCTGAACAAGACCTAATAGTCATTTTTGTTGAAAATCTAATTCCAGACATGTCATTCACAATAGAATTGTAGTTAGCTCTAAACTTCACACAACTCATTGAATGAAGAGTTCATTGTGAGAAGAACTTAGTCAAATGAGGAATCCTTGTAGATCCAACACAAATGAATACAAATAAAAATGCAACGGACAAAGCTAAGTGGTGGAACAAAAACAAAAATGTCACTAGCGATGGTGTCATTGATGTGAAGATAGTCAACTATGCACAACCTAAGGTGTCACTACAAGGCACACCTATGGCCAACCAACAACCCACAAGGCCAAAAAAACAAGCATACACCCAAAACCAACCTCTCCCTATACAAGTGGCTATTGTGTCAAACAGTCAACAACAGAATCGACACAGACCACAGTTTCAATTCTAGCAACGAGATTTCACACCATTAGGAGAGCTGATAGAATCAGCTTTACGCAAGTTGATATAATCAAACACTATCACTCTCCCTAAAATCAGGGAATTTGAACAAGATGCAAACAAACCAAGATGGTATAATGACAAAGACTTCTACAAGTTTCATCGAGTGAAAGGGCACAAAATGTCTAACTGTTTACGTTTGAAATATGCTATCCAAGAGCTGATTGAAACAGGGGCCATTGATGTCACAAACACCCAAACCAAAGGCACAACTGATCACAATATCTTCAACGATACCTTTCATGATCACAACAAGGGAAAAGCCTTCGGGTCTGGTGGATAGACAAAATAGGTCAACTATACATATGCCAACAATGATAATGTTATCAATTGCCTCAATCCTTCAGATAGCCATGTGGCTACAATCACTATCAAAGACCAAGGTAACAAATGTGCTATAACAATGCATCGTGCTAGAGTCATATTGCAAGGAGTATCATCCTCATCTATTGTATATGCTAATCCTAATGCAAACTCAGATCCACAGTCAAACATAGTGGATCAACTAAAATGCACACCTGCCCCAATTTCCATGTTCAACCTATTACACATATCTCTACAGCATAAACTGGCACTTGACCAAGCCCTTTAGAATGTATTTGTCCCAAGGGACATAACCCCTGAGAGCTTCCAAACAATGGTTAACCATATAGTGCTAGAAAACATGCCACATTCATAGACCGTGATGTACCGCCGCATAAACCCCTGTATTATGGTCCTTTGCACTTACTGGTCCAGGTCCACAAAAGCGCTATCTGTAGGGTCCTTGTTGATGGTGGAGCTGGGTTAAATATCTGTACTCTAAATTTAATCAAGAAACTAGGATATTTAGAATCAAGCATTGATGTCACAAGGAGGATAAATATCAGAGCTTATGATGAAGAGGAAAGGTCCTCTAAAGGTATTATCATTCTACCTGTCTGTATCAGTCCAGTGGTCAAAAACACTCCCTTCTAGATACTAGATCTTGAGTTGGGATACAACATGCTACTAGGGAGACCCTAGATACATGAAATGCAATTTGTACCTTCGACGTACCATCAATGCATCAAGTTCCCACACCAGGGAGAGGAAATCATCATAGAGGGAGATCCCAATCCTTTCCAATACTGTAATGTGGTCCAAATCAGCACTGATAACTAGAAACCCTCAAACCAAGATGTGAGAATACCATCCTCTTCAGATTCAAATCCTAAGGATGTCACACGGAAAGCGGGAAAAATATCCATCACCCACAAAGGCTGTGGTGAGTACAAATATGAAGAGGCTTTCACTATCACACACATGCCTCAGAGCTTGAGAACTTATGGCATGCCACAACTTGTTATTATAACAGAAACTCCGCAGCTTGTTCTATTCAAATGTCTGCCCACAACATTCATCAGATGGGGAGACATAGCAGAAGAAAAGCCATTTGAACAAGATATCAGTACATGGTTATACCAAGACCCACAAGAGAAATCCAACAAACCCTACCCCTGTCAAACTATGGTAATGGTTATATAATGTTACAAAGATTCGGGTATGATGGTACAACCGGCCTGGGGGAAAGACAAAAAGGCATAATGGAATTGTCTCTCCCGCCAACCCAGAGAAACAAAAGAGGGTTAGGCTATGGGGAACAAAGATCCAGTCCTATAATCCAAGACATCCAAGTTGATCAGGAAGAAATAGAAGATATGCACCGGGGGCACAACACAAAACATGTCTTAATAAGAAACATACTAGCACAGTTGTTTCCTATCGAAGAGGGAACCACACAAACCTGAATAGACCTCCACATAGTAATCAATGATAATGAAGGAAGTGAGACATCTGATGAGCATTCTATTGAGACCGAATCCAACAAGTATGAGTGGAGATCCCTTCGCGACTCTGAACCATCGACCCTAGATTATTCCCCTTAGTCAGACACTATCATAAACCTAGAAGACTTATTTGATCAACTATCCATTGCTGAACAACCTTGCATAGATAAGCATGTCATTTATCATTCCTCAAGTGGTGCATCCAAATCACAGTCCAGTTTTGTAGGAACCATATATGTAGTCCCTTTTAACCAACTGGAGTCAAACAACCATGAAAGTATTTTTCTTGTACACCAAGAGCTAATAGAGTGGGATAAACAAGGACCACCTGATTTAGATGTCTTCAAGAACAATGAGGCTATCACTAATTTCATGGGACTTAGGGAAGGCATGCCATCAGGAGACCACAAGGAAGGCTTCTGCATTGACCTCAACAGAGTGGCATATTTCAGGAAGGCAGCTCCTCTTTCTAGTTAACAAGGAAAAAAAGAACAAAAAATGATAAAAAGCTAAAACAAGACGTATCTTCTAGCGAAAACCTCATTGAGGAGCTAGAAGATGGAAAGAAGGAACTCCTCCCCTTGACAGAGGAGAAATCAACATTACTAGCAGAAGAAATAGAGGAAGTCAATTTGGGAGATGACAAGAACCCAAAGAACATATACTTGGAAAAATCACTCACCCCTAAGGAGAGAGAACAGTTTATCAGCTTCTTTAAAGCAAGGATGATCAATTTTGCATGGTCCTACTTGGATATGCCAGGGTTAGATCCAGAGATAGTACTACACCATCTCCCATTCCTACCCAATGCCAAACCAGTCAAGCAGAAGCTGAGAAAGATGCATCCCCATGTTGCATTGCTAGTCAAGGCAGAGTTAAAAAATCTCCCAGATGCCAAGTTCACAAGACCAATACCATACTCAGACTGGATATCTAACTTGGTACCAGTTAAAAAGCATAGTGGTCAAATATGGATTTGCACAGACTTTAGGGATCTCAACATAGCTTGTCCCAAGGATGACTTTCCTTTACCCAACATTGATATGATAGTAGATCCAACTACTGGACATCAAATGCTATCACTCATGAATGGCTTTTAAGGTTATAATTAGATAAGGATCGCACCAGAGGACCAACATAAAATAGCTTTCACATGTCCTTGGGGCACTTACTATCGGAACATCATGCTGTTTGGTCTCAAAAATGCTAGTGCAGCATATCAAAGGGCTATGACAACTATATTTCATGATCTCATCCACAAAATAATGGAAGACTATGTGGACAACATACTAGCCAAGTCAATGCTTTACAAGGATCATCTACAAGTATTGGGACCAATCTTTGATAGAATGTAGGAATATAAAGTCCATTTAAACCCAAGGAAATGTACATTCGGTGTAACACCAAGAAAGCTACTAGGGTTCATAGTGTCACATAGAGGCATTGAAGTAGACCCAACGAAAGTCAAAGAAATATTGGACATGCATCCACCATCAAACTTAAGGCAACTAAGAGGGTTACAAGGAAGGCTCCAATCAATCAGGCGCTTCATAGCTCAGCTAGCAGATAAGGGTCACCTATTCCAACATCTACTACATAAAGACACCAAATTCATATTAACAGAGCAATGCAAACAAGCATTCCAAATATTCAAGGACTACCTCTTCAAGTCTCCTATATTGGTGCCACCAGTCCAAGGTAGACCATTTCTTTTGTATATCTTAGCAATGGAATCAACATTAGGTGTACTCTTGGCACAACATGCTAACACAGGTAAAGAAAGGGCCATCTACTATCTAAGAAGAACATTGGTAGGATATGAGCTCAACTATATGTCAATTGAAAATTCATGCCTTGTAGTTGTCTTCACTTCCCAGAAGCTAAGATATTATATGTTGAGTCACCAAACAAAGTTGATCGCACATATTGATCCTTTAAAGTACCTCCTAAGCAAAGCAACGCTCATCGGATAACTTGCAAAGTGGGTAATGATCTTAAGTGAGTTTAACATTGAGTACATAGACAAAAAGGCCATCAAAGGGCAAGTGATCATAGATCAACTAGCAGAAGCACCCATTCAGAACCATCAAACTATTATCTCTGACTTTCCTGGCGAATCTATTATGACACTACAACCAGCGATCAAGGTATGGAAACTATACTTTGATGGGTCGTAAATGAACCATGGTGTGGGGGTAGGAATAGTGCTTATCACTCCAGATCATGATACAATTCCAAATTCTTCCAAACTCAATGTCCCATGCACAAACAACATAGAAGAATATGAAGCACTAGTCATCGATCTAAAGTTAGCAATTCAATGGAGAATCAAGAACCTTAAGGTCTTTGGAGATTCACATTTGGTCATCAGTCAAGTTAACAATGATTATGCGACCAAAGATGAGAAGATAATGCCATACAGAGCACAGATGGAAACATTACGTACCAAGTTCCATTACATCTTCTTCAAGCAAGTCCCACAAGCACAGAACAAAGCTGCAGATGCGATGGCTTCCATAGCATCATTGATTGATATGCCAGGAAACAAAACAAGATTCCAGTTTCTAGTAGAGCAACTATTGGTGCCATCACATCAAGCATCCATCATAGAATCAACATGCATCCTTGGTCTTGAAAACCCATGGTACCAAGATGCATACAACTACCTCCAAAATAGTGTCTTACCTCCCAACTTGTCTAGAAACTAGAGAAAGTCCCTCATCTTCCAAGCCTCTAGGTATACCATCCTCTCAACTACTTATATAGACAAAGTCTAGATGGAACACTACTATGATGTCTCACTTCCATAGAATCCCAGAGAGATTTGTATGAGGTACATGAAGGAATTTGTGGAACCCACAGAGGTGGCAACAACTTAGCTAAGAAGATCATCCACATGGGATACTATTGGCCCACAATAGAGACAGATGCACACAAACATGTACAAAGGTGTAGACAGTGTCAGATTCATGGAGACCTCATCCATGCACCAACCTAAGAATTAAATCCTATCACATCACCATTTCCATTTTCCATGTGGGGATTTGACCTAGTGGGAAAAATTACACCTTCTTTAGCAAATGGACACAAATACATCATATCAGCAACAAAGTAATTCACCAAGTGGGTGGAAGCAATTCCACTCACTTACATAACTGGAAAGAAAATAGCAATGTTCATACTTAACCACATTATCTATCGATACAGGATCCCTCAAACTATACTAACAGATCATGGTACACCTTTCCAAAACAAGGATGTTGAAGAGATATGTGAAAAATTCCATATCAAACAAGGGTTCTCCTCATTTTATTATCCTCAAGTGAACAGGCAAGACGAAGCTACAAAAAAAACAATCTTGAAAATATTGAAGAAAACAGTGAACAAATCAGGACAAGACTGGCATTTATAGCTTAGTCCTGCATTATGGGCATACAAAACTAGCATGAGAACACCTACAGGATCCACTCCTTTCTCCCTAGTCTATGGATCAGAGGTGGTAACACCCCTTGAAATGGAAATCCCATCCCTAAGGATATCATTGAAGAACCTAATTACAGATGAAGACTACAAAGTAGCAAGGCTCAGTGAATTGGAGTTAGTAGATGAAAGAAGACAATATGCCTTGTAAGTGGTTGAAGCCATGAAGACAACAAGAAGGTGAAGCCATGAACATTTGAGGTAGGAGACCTTTTCGTCTTCGAAAATCAAAAGAACCAAGTAGAAAGAGTGAAACTAGGAAAGTTTGATCCTAACTGGCTAGGCCCATTTGTCATTGTCAGCTCTACTCACAATGGGGCATTCATACTAGCGACACCAGAAGGAGATAAGTTCCCCAGATACATCAATAGCATGCACCTAAAGAGGTTCTACCCTTGAGGTCTCTATGGTTAAGGCACCTATCTACATATCCAGAAAATACCAAAAAAATTAGAAAATACAAAATGTTACCTTGGTGAAAACCTAGCAAACAGGCTCCTTGGCAACAAAAATAAAATAAAAAAGAAAAAAATTAAAGAGAAACAAAATCACTCTCTCAGTGAAAACCTGGAAAATAGGTGCTATTGAGTAGGCACCTTGGTAAAAACTTGGAAAATAAGCACCAAGTGTTCTGATCCAGCTTCACCATCAATGAACTCCAAGATCAAAAGCTTGAGCACACTTCAAATGCAAGACTGACTACCCAAGCTATATCCAGAAGCACACTCCCCTCTGAGCACCAAGTACTTACCCATGGTTAATACTAGTCCACCAAACTAGGGGGAAATTCTAAATGTCCTGAAAAAATCCAAAAAAAATAAAAAACTCATCAAAATCCTAAAAGGATCAAAATGTTCTGAGAAAATCAATCTTCATAAAAAACATTCAAAAGATTACAAAATCTCAAGAAATAAAACCAACTCAGTTATCAAGAGAAAAAAGGGCGATCACGCCCAGTAAATCAATGTCACAATCATAAGCTTTGTGAATCATCATTGGGCTCATCTGACACAACTTTATCAATCTATCAAATCAATCAGCAAGAAAACTGGCGACCAAGTCAAGCTATCAATTGTCACAATCATGAGGTTTGCGAACCAGCATGGGGCCCATCTGACATAGCTTGATCAGCTTCCAACACAATCACAATCAGTCAATCAAATCATATCAATTATCTTACATAATGATGGATACGCTCAAACCAGACAGGTCATTCTTATATGAGTAATCTATTACCGAAACTAGACACACTCAAACAATCAAGCCAATCAAGCCTATCCAAAGATTTGAGCCAATCAAGAGAATCCAACTGCATCAAGGAACCATCCAAAAAATGTTGACTAGGTTAGTCAGTCAGTCAGATGTTAGTTTATATTTCACGGTTATTTTCTTACGCTACTCCAGGATCTACCATGTGAGGAGAGCAGCTATGATAGATCATGACTTATTTTCTTTGATTGCTATATGTTGAATGTTCCCTTCAATTTTAGGGCCATGATGATTTAGGATAAATGTGGTAGGCGTTGTCCTTTATCTGGCAGGCGCGCAGTTCCAGAATCTGAGCTTAACCCTGGGAAAGAATTGGACATTCCTTCTCTTTTATTTTCTTGTTTAGTTTATAGAATCAAGAGCTCGCAATGCTATTCAGATGGACTCTGAGTGCGTTGGAGTTCTATCTTGGTTTCCATGGTCTTTCCTTTTATGTTACAATCAAGAGCTCACGATGCTATCCAAATGGACTCTAGGGGCATAGGAGTTCTATCTTTTTTCTCTGGCTTTCCCTTTTCAGAATCAAGAGCTCACGGTGGTATACAGATGGACTCTGGGTGCATATGAGTTCTATCTTGGTTTCTTTGCTTTAGTTTATTCAGAGGACAAAGAAGTATCTAGATGGTCAATATCTGGGTTCTTTTGGCTCTCTTTCTTTTTAAATAGGTAACATGGCTGAACCCAGATGGTAAATATTTGGGTGCACTAAGTTCTCTTTCTATTCAATCTCTCTACTCCTGCTTATCAAGAGGTCGTGGTAGTATCCAGGTGGTATGTGATCTGGATGCATTGGACACTCTTCGGAATTTCAAAAAACAAAAAAAATATGCAATGATGACAAATATTGGAAATAGGGGCATCGACTTGGGACACTCATCCTTTCTATCAATTCATATCTATCTAACTGTATACACCCTAAAATGGACAGGGTTGCGACTTTACATTAAAAACACTAATTTTTCATCTATTAATTTATGGTTTTTTAATCATTAATTAATCATCTATTTTCCTCTAAATTTATTCCCCAAATCATCTAATCAAATTCCCAAAATTAATTAAATAATTAATTTTATTTAATTAATTAGCTTTAATTGATTAATTAACATTAGTTAATTAATTAAAATCAATTTCCTATAGTTTAAATTCAAATATTTAAACTTACTAATTAAATTCTTCCAATTAAATTAATTTAATTTCATCAAATAAAGCAATTCTTAAATCAAAAAGAATTCAATTATCTCACATGTTGAAAACAATTATTAATTAAATGAATTAAATACTCATTTATCTTCAAAGAGATAACTCCAATTACATCACATGGGTTACTCCACCCATCTCTCCAGTCCACAAAAGAAAAAAGAACAAAAGAGTAAAAAGCTAAAAGAAGACGTATCTTCTGGCAAAAACCTCACTGAGGCTAGAAGATGGAAAGAGAGAACTCCTACCCTTAACAGAGGAGAAATCAGCATTGTTAGCCGAAGAGACAGAGGAAGTCAACTTGGGGGATGACAAGAACCCAAAGAACATCTACTTGGCGAAATATCTCACCCCTGAGGAAAGAGAAAAATTCAACAGTTTCTTCAAGGCCAGAATGATCAATTTTGCATGGTCCTACTCAGATATGCTAGGGTTGGATCTGGAGTTAGTACTACACCATCTCCCACTACTACAAAATGCCAAACTTTTCAAATAGAAGCTAAGAAAGATGCATCCTCACGTCGCATTACTAGTCAAAGCAGAACTGCAAAAGCTCCTAGACGCTAAATTCATCAGACTTATACCATATGCGGATTGGATATCTAATCTGGTACCAGTTACAAAGCACAGCGGTCAGATACGAATTTGCACGGACTTTCAGGATCTCAATATAGCATGTCCCAAGGATGAATTTCCTTTACCAAACATCGATATGATAGTGGACCTAACTGAAGGGCATGAAATGCTATCACTTATGGATGGCTTCTTAGGTTACAACCAAATAAGGATAACGCTAGAGGACCAACACAAAATGGCTTTTGCATGTCCTTGGGGAACATATTGTTGGAATGTCATGCCATTTGGTCTAAAGAGAACTGGAGCAACATATCAGAGGGCAATGACAACCATATTTCATGATCTCATCCACAAGACAATGGAAGACTATGTGGATGACATACTAGCCAGATCAATACTCTGAAAGGATCATCTACAAGTTTTGGGACCCATATTTGACAGAATGCAGGAATTCAAAGTCTGACTAAATCCAAAAAAGTGTGCCTTCGGTGTGACAACAGGAAAATTACTAGGGTTCATAGTATCACACAGAGGAATTGAAGTGGATCCGACAAAGGTCAAGCAATATTGGACATGCCTCCACCATCGAACCTGAGATAACTAAAAGGGTTACAAGGAAGGCTCCAATTGATCAGACGCTTCATAGCTCAACTGGCAGACAAGTGCCACCCATTCCAACATCTATTGCATAAAGATATCAAGTTCATATGGACAAAGAAATGTGAACAGGAATTTCAGATATTCAAAGACTACCTTCTTAAATCTCCTATATTGGTACCACCAGTACAAGGTAGATCATTGCTTCTATATATCTCACCGAGAGAATCAGTGTTAGGGGTCCTTTTGGCACAACATGATGATGCAGGAAAGGAGAGGGCTGTCTACTATCTAAGCAAGAATTTGGTTGGATATGAGCTAAACTACATGCCAATTGAGAAGTCATGCCTGGCAGTTGTTTTCGCTTCCCAAAAGCTAAGACACTACATGTTGAGTCACCAAATGAAATTGGTTGCACATATTGATCCTCTCAAGTACCTCCTGAGCAAAGCAGCACTCACTAGATGACTGGCCAAGTGGTTAATGATCTTAAGTGAGTTCGACATTGAGTATGTAGATAGAAAGGCTATCAAAGGACAAGTGATCGCCGATCAACTAGAAGAGGCACCAATTCAAGACCACCATCCTATTGTTTTAGAATTTCTTGATGAATCTATCATGACACTACAATCGACAATTGAGGTATGGAAAATTTATTTCGATGGATCGTGTACAAACCATGGTGTGGGGGTAGGGATATTTCTTATCACTCCAGATCATGATACAATTCCAAAGTCTTTTAGACTTAACTTCTAATGCACCAAAAATATAGTAGAATATGAAGTGTTGGTCATCGGTCTAAAGATAGCCATTCAATGGAGAGTCAAGAATCTGAAAGTCTTTGGTGATTCATAGTTGGTCATTAGTCAAGTTAACAATGATTACATGACCAAAGATGAGAAGCTCATACCTTACAGAGCACAAATGGAACAACTGTGCACAAGGTTTCATTACATTCTCTTCGAGAAAGTCCCTAGAGCATAGAACAAAGTGGCAGATGCGATGGCTACCATAGCATCACTGATTGATATGCTAGGTAACGATACCAAATTCTAGTTTCTAGTGGAGCAACTTTTGGTACCATCACATCAGGCATCTATCACAGAATCAGCGTGTGTCCTTGTTGGTCCTAAATCCCCATGGTACCAAGATGTCTATAGCTATCTCCAAAACAATGTCTTACCCCCAAAATTGTCTAGGAACTAGAGAAAAGCCCTCATCCACCAAGCCTCTAGGTATACCATCCTCTCAACTACTCTATATAGATGAAGTCTAGATGGAACATTACTACGATGTCTCACTTCCATGGAATCCTAGAAAGCTTTGTACGAGGTACATGAAGGAATATGTGGAACCCACAGAGGTGGAAACAGCTTAGCTAAGAAAATAATCTGCATGGGATACTATTGGCCCACAATAGAGATAGATGCACACAAGAATTTTCAAAGGTGTAGATAGTGTCAAATTCATGGAGACCTCATCCATGCACCGGCCCAGAAACTAAATCCTATTACATCACCATTACCATTTTCAATGTGGGGATTTGACCTGGTGGGCAAAATTACACCTTCTTCAGCCAACGGACACAAGTACATCATAGAAGCAACAGAGTACTTCACCAACTGGGTGGAAGCAATTCCCCTCACTTACATCACTAGAAAACAAATAGCGATGTTCATACTTAACCACATCATCTGTCGATACGGGATCCCCCAAACAATCTTGACAGATCATGGTACCCCTTTCCAGAACAAGGATGTTGAAGACTTATGTGAATAGTTCCGCATCAAACAAGGGTTCTCCTCATTTTACTACTCTCAAGGGAATGGCCAAGCTGAAGCTACAAACAAAATGATTCTGAAAATCCTGAAGAAAACAATGAGCGAATCAGGGAGAGACTGGCATTTACAGCTTAGTCCCACACTATGGGCATATAGAAATAGTGTGAGAACACCTACAGGAGAAACTCCTTTCTCCCTAGTCTATGGAGTAGAGGCGGTATTACCCCTCAAAGTAGAAATCCCATCCCTGAGGATATCATTGAAGAACCTAGTTACAGATGAAGACTATAGAGTGGCACGGCTCAGTGAACTAGAGCTACTAGATGAAAGAAGGGAACATGCCTTCGATCACTTATAACGCTATCAGAATCACCTTAGAGGGAACTATCATAGAAGATGAAGCCACAAACATTTGAGGTAGGAGACCTCGTCCTCATGGAAAATCAGAAGAATCAAGCAGAGCGAGTCAAGCCTGGTAAATTTGAGCCTAACTGGCTAGGACCATTTGTTGTTGTCAACTCTACTCAGAGTGGGGCATTCATACTAGCAACACTAGGAGATCAGCTCCCTGGCTACATTAACAACATGCACCTAAAGAGTTTCTACCCTTAAAGGTCTCTATGGTTAAGGCATTTATCTACATATCCAGAAAATATCAAAAATATAAAAAAATTACAAAATTTACCTTGGTGAAAACTTGGAAATTAGGCGCCTTGGCGACAATCAAAAAAAGAAAAAAAGAAAAAAGGTAAGAAAACAAAATTGCTCTCTTAGTGAAAACCTGGTAATCAAGCGCTATTGAGTAGGTACCTTGGTGAAAACCTGGCAAACAAGTGCCAAGTGTTCAAATCCAGCTTCACCATCAATGAGCTCCAAAAGCTTGAGCACACTTTAAAATGCAAGACTGACTACCCAAGCAATATCCAGAAGAACAATCCCCTCTGAGCACCCATCACTTACCCATGGTTAATACTGGTCCACCAGACTAGGGGGTGATTCCAAAAATATTAAAAAATCCTAAAAATTGGAAAACTCATTAGAAAATCCTAAAAAGGTTAAAATCAAGAGAAAATCAATCTTCATAAAAAACATTCGAAAAAAAAAATTGCAAAAATCCCAAAGCAATAAACCCAATTTGGTTATTAAAGAGAGAAAACGACAATTACACCTAGTCAATCAATGTCACAATCATGAGCTTTGTGAACCAGCATTGGGCTCATCTGACACAGCTTGATCAGCTGCCAACACAATCAAATCAATCTATCAATTGTCACAATCATGAGCTTTACGAACCAGTATTGGGCCCATCTGACATAGCTTGATCAGCTGCCAACATGATCAAATCAATCTATCAATTGTCACAATCATGAGCTTTGTGAACCAGCATTGGGCTCATCTGACACAACTTGATCAGCTTCCAACATGATCAAATCAATCTATCAATTATCATAATCATGAGCTTTGCGAACCAGCATTGGGCTCATCTGACATAGCTTGATCAGTTGCCAACATGATCAAATCAATCAATCAATCAAATCATATCAATCATCTTAAACAGTGATGGATACACTCAAACTAGACAGGTCAGTCTTATATGAGTAATCTATTACTGAAACCAGACACACTCAAGCAATCAAGCCAATCAATCCTATCCAAAGAGTTGAGCCAATCAAGAGAATCCAACTGCATTGAGGAACCATACAAAAATGTTGACTAGGTCAGTCAAGTTAGTTAGATGTCAGTCTATATTTCGGGGTTATGTTCTTACGCTACTCCAGGATCCACCATGTGAGGAGAGTAGCTATGATAGATCATGACTTATTTTCTTTGATTGTTGTCTGTTGAATGTTCACTTTGATTTTAGGTCCATGATGATTTAGGATAAATGTGGTAGGCACTGTCACTTATCTGGCAGTCGCGTAGTTCCACAATCTGAGCTTAAACCTAGGAAAGAATTGGACATTCCTTCTCTATTATTTTTTCTTGTTTAGTTTATAGAATCAAGAGCTTGCAACACTATTCAGATGGACTCTGAGTTTGCTTTGGAGTTCTATCTTGGTTTCTATGGTCTTTCCCTTTATGTTGCAAACAAGAGCTCACGATGCTATCCAGATGGACTCTAGGGGCGTAGGAGTTCT
>MU227371.1:1282391-1295533 GCA_018584345.1 Thuja plicata | reverse complement strand
AAATAAAGCAATTCTAAATAAAAAAGAATTCAATTATCTCACATGTTGAAAACATTAATTAAATAAATGAATTAAATATTCATTTATCTTCAAAGAGATAACTCCAATCAGATCACATGGGTTATTCTACCCATCTCTTCAGTTCACGTAGGTAACTTCACCCACCTCTTCAGTTCAAAAAGGTAACTCACAATTAGCTCTCTAGTCAACCAAACTCTATCTCCTCTGTACCAAATGAAGAGGTGGAGTTTACTGATGACTTCTCCAGTTCCTTTTAATCTCAACCATTCATCTCCCTATCTACGGGATTGATCTCAACCATTCATATCATCCTCAATTCCTATATAATAAACCCTTCATAACCATTTGAAGGATCCAGGATTTCAAGCTCTCGTGCGCCATTACTATGTTAGTTTGGTTCTAGCATTCAAGCCATCTTGTGACCACACACACATTTTAATTATAAAATTATTGATGCTTCTCAAGTCATAGACACTGCCCACACCAATACTAAGCATCAAGAACAACATTTCGGAAGGAGTAGAGAGAGACAATAGAAGCTTAAAAATTTTTGGGGTTTGCATTCATTTGTATTCCTTTCTTTTCTTGTACCTTTCATTGGTTACGTTTCAAGTTATTCATTTTGGTAGTTATTGTGTGCTTGATTTATATCATTTGTAAAACCTTTGCTACTAACCCTTGCCTTTGGAAATCTTGGGAACCATGAATTCATGATTAAAGGAAGCATACACTCCTGTACATTTCAGCTACAACCACATCATTAGTATTATTATTGGCACAAGAGGATGAAACAAAGAAAGAAAGAGCAATCTACTATATCAGTAGAACACTAGTGGCCTATGAACTCAATTACAACATAATTGAAAAAGCATGCTTATAAGTTGTCTTTGCATCACAAAAATTGAGACATTACATGTTGTCACATACACTGAGGCTCATTGTAAAGATAGGTCCTTTAAAATACCTCCTAAGAAAGACAACATTAACAGGACGATTAGCAAAATGGGTTTAGATTCTAAGAAAATTTGACATCGAGTATGTAGACAGGAGGGCTATTAAAGGACAAGTCCTTGCAGATCAACTAGCTGATTCACCGCTCCAAGATGATGAACCTTTAAGGATTGAATTCCCTGATGAGACAATTATGCACCTAACCGAGTATCCATGGAATATGTACTTCGATGGTTCTTTCACACAAGGCCTTGGAGCAGGAGTTCTGTTCATAACTCCTCAAGGCTACAAGATACCCAAGTCCTACAAATTGATGTTTCCATGCACTAATAACATTTCTGAATATGAAGCATTGGTAAATGGTCTTAAACTTTTCATGGAATGGAAGATTGTAGAGTTACATGTGTATGGTGACTCCCAGCTCATTATTAATCAAGTCAACAGAGATTATCAAATGAAAGATGAGAAGTTAATGACCTACAAGAAACTGGTTGATGACCTAAAGAAGTACTTTGTCTTCATCACATTCCAACAAGTACCTAGAATGGAGAATAAGGCTACAGATGCTATGGCTACATTGGCATCCATGTTACAATTGGAGGAACATTAATTTTTCTATGACTTCTTGGTAGAAGAATTATCCTACCTAGCCTTTGAAACCCCTGAATACCAAGTAATTTATACTTTAAACACCCAAGACCAATCTTGGTATGCTAGAATCATTGCTTACCTAACTGACCAAACCATTCCTAATGACCTATCTAGTAATGAAAAAAGAGCCTTGATTAGGACAACATTGCGTTATGTCCTCATAAATAATAACTTATATTGACGAGGTCTCGACGGTGCACTTCTTATATTTTTAGAACACGAAGAGTTAGATCACGCATTAAAAGAAGTCCATGAAGGTGCATGTGGATCACATTCGAACGACTTTTCATTGGCAAAGAAACTGCTTAGAGTTAGCTATTACTGGCTTAGAATGGAAAAGGATGCTATTCAATTTTCAAAAATGTGTCATAAATGCAAAACACATGGAAATGTCATCCATGCTCCTGCTAGAGAACTTATACCTTTCATAACACATTGGCCATTTCAGCAATGGGCCTTTGACTTGGTTGGACAAATATATCCTAATTCCTTAAATGGACACAAGTTCATCATTACGGCCACTGCGTATTTATCAAAGTGGGTTGAAGTTGTGCCGCTAATCAAATCCACTAGAAAATAGGTGGCTATGTTCATTCTGAACTATATTATCTGTAGATATGGGATACCCTCTTCAATTGTAACAGACAATGGGGGCCAATTTAAAAACTAAGACATTGATGACCTTTGCAAACAATTCCACATCACTTAACATTGCTCCTCAATCTATTATCCTCAAGGTAATGGACAGGTTGAGGCATCTAATAAAAATATTCTCAAAATCCTACACATAACTGTGACTAATTCTGGTAGAGATTGGCATTTACAACTAAATCCGACACTATGGGCCTATAGAACAAGCATCAAAACACCAACTAGAGCCACACCATTTTCTCTTTTCTATGACACTGAAGCAATACTACCTATTGAGTTTGAAATCTCATCTTTGAGGGTATCTTTACAAGGTCTTATTACTGATGAGCAATACTGCATTGATCGGGTGAATTATTTAGACCTACTTGATGAGCGTAGGCAACAGGCGTTCAATCATCTGAAAGTGTAACAAGCATAAATGTCTAAAGGGTACAATAAAAAGGTCAAACCATGACAATTTCAAATGGGGGATCTCGTCCTAAAGGAGAATCCTAAGAACGAGCCTAACAAAGAATAGAAAGGAAAGTTTGAACCTAATTGGTTGGGGCCTTGTGTTATAACTGCAAGTTTTGGGACTAGAGCTTATCAACTAGCTACACCTGAGGGGGATGTCCATCCGAATCCTATCAATACTCTAAATTTGAAGTGGTTCTATGCTTAATTTTTGGCTAGCAGAGCCTGTACAGTGAAATTGTTCTCAAAAAAATATCAAAAAAATTCAGAAAATTGATCCTGAAGAAATCCAAAAATAGTGGAAACAATCTTGAAGAAAGGTATCCTTGGTGAAAACCTAGAAAATAGGCACCTTGATACTACAAAAACATTTTAAAAAGCAAAAATAGCAAAAAAATTGAAAAAGAGAAAAGTGCCTTGATGACAACCTGGTAAAACAGGCATCCTGGTAGCAAAAAGAATAAGAAGTTTTTACAAGTGGTGAAAACCTGGCAATCGGGCATCACTTGTATTCTGCGCTCTATCTATGAATACATTGCCGATACTAAGCCTTCACAATTACACCTGTGATAAAGTTGAATTTGTTTCCATACAAAAATCTTATCCTTGCTTGGGATTTGTCTGTATTTCTGTCTTAGGGTCAAGTCATTTTGCATTGGGGGCATCTTTTCCAGTATGATAGGTTGCATCTGCTAGGTCATCATAGGATGGTTTGTCTCGTGATAAAATGCTTATTGATACTAGCACCAAACTCACTTTCACGAAACAATGATGATTATACACATACATGGAGCACATATTTGCTTGAATTCCAACTTTTTGATTGATGAATCTATATTGCGCTTGAAAAATGAATCAATAGTATTTCTCGATACTACTTAATCACAGTTTTATCTTGGTTTGATTATGACTCTTTTATGCATTGATGATGTTTTAACTAGGGGCATCTAACAAGTTATGAACTTTATTTAATTGATTCACAATTGATAGTTTTTATTTCTTTCGAGTTACTCCATGACGTCTGTGCAAAGACATAGAGTCGCAAGGATAGGGGGCATAACATTTTTCTTGGTTTTCTGTGTATGGTGATTGTTCCAAATGATCCTATAAATTTTACCTAAATTGGATATTTATGATAAGAGCTTCCACCATGAGTGGATAGCCGCATATATCTCTATCTTTGTTATGTGTAAACTACGGTGGGGTTGAAACAATTTCCTTGTCTGTTTTCTAAATTCAGATTCTCACTAAGGTATATAAAGCATAATGTACCCAAGAATATGAATTTTCAAGGTCATTGCGGGTCCAATATCTTACCTTACACTGATTTTGATATAATAAATGGAAGGTGACTAATTTGTTATCATGGCTTCTATGCCTTGATGCCTAAGTCTGTTTCTGACATTCCAATAAAAATAGTATTCATACTTTCATAATATCAGTGGGTATTACTGATTGTTGTACTATCAGGTGGTATCCATTCTGAAAAGTGCCCAATGATCATAAAAATGTTCCAATATCTACAAATCAGTGACAAGTCCTAAGAGTCTGCATATAACTGCATTTAGAGATTTCATGATGCATTTTTCAAGGAATGTGAGCTCAAAAATGATTTCTAATTTCATTCAAAATCCAAGTTAATTACATAATCCATGATTCCCGAAATATCTGATCTATCAAGAACAAAATCAAACTCACATTTTTCACGTAATTAACTTGGTACCCATGTGTTTACTCTTAGCACACCCCCATTTCTTCACTTCTTCTACTCCATTATTTCTTGCCCTACCCGTTCTGGCAAGTGATACATCATTTTAACAGAGGGATTTTATTTCTTTCCTTCGATTTCATTCTCGAGGGGACATGATCACACTATCATCAATCAATTATTGCGTGAAACAACATTAAAATGACTTTGTTATCAAACAATTAGGGGCATGACAATTTCCTTGACTAAGTCGGAACTGTTGGATAGAAAGTTTTGGTTCTCATAAACTGGATATCTTGTGTTCCCTCATTTTAAAATATTCTTACTAAGCTCCTAGCAGCTTCATACTGACTTTTGAATGACAACCAAGTTCAGAATCAGTATTATCAATCTTTGGATGACAACCAGGTTTAGAATTGGTATCTTTAAGATATTTTATTGACCATTGTACGACAATCAAGTTCAAATTCAATTCTATTAGTTTAGTTCAATCAAGTGCGAGACTGATCTCATCAGGCATTTCGTTCGATCATGAGAGAAATTCTTAAAATTTCTGAAGTCAAAAATTAAAAACTTTCTTTGAATCAATGCACTGCTCGCACATCAATTCAAAGAGGGGCAAATGTAACCACCTATATTTTCTCCTCTCTGACCATAGACTCTATTTTTCCTAAGTGTGATCATACCCCCAATTATGTCTAGGAAACTCTTCAATTGGTTGGCATAATTCATTCAAGTCATATTTAATCTCCTAAGTGATTTAATCACTCAATTTTATTAATCACCTTAGCCAAACAATTCAAATAAATTCAATACAAATCAATACCTGGCTAAGGTAATTAATTTAAAAGGAATTAAATAAATCCCTATTATCACTTGCAAAAACCCTATCTTCTAGCCTAAATTAATCTAATTAATTGGCTATAGTCCTAATTAATTATCTAAAGCACTAAAAAGCTTAAATAATTAATATTTCTATTTTTGAATGAATATATTTAATATAATTCATTTTATTAATATTCCCCTAAACCCCTAACCTAACCTATCTCAACCACCTTAACTTTGGGTTCAAATTCATCCCAACCTTTTCCCCTCATGCTAAGTCTAATCCTAATCTTAATCCTATCCTAACCCACTTCCTAATGATGTCACATTCCTAATTTTATGATTAGGAACTCAACCCACTTGAGAAAGTCAACTTTCTCAAGTTTTACTCCCTCTAAGTCCACTTTCTCAAGCTTAGACTTACACCCCTCACCATGCTTCTTAAATTATATCATTAATGCATTATTAATGGAGATTCCTCAAGCCCATGCTTCTTTAATGCATTTGGCATTTAATGCCTCTTACACCTCATTAATGGTTTTTACAACTCCATTAATGGACCTTGTCCCCCTCTCTCTTCTCATTTCTTCTATAAATAGAATGAGTTTTTGAGCTCAAATGGCCCTTAATTTTTAAATGCATTCTTATAAGGCCCATAATTTTAGGATTGAAAGTATTGTTATGCTGTTTAGATTAATTGAAAATTCATATTGCATAGTAGTTTTGATATTCATGCATTGTTATTATCATGATTTTTTTAGAGCTAATATGCATGTTTAGTGAGCATTTAGATTAGTTTTGATTCAAATCTTCCATTCTTAGGTTGTATTTGTCACTAATTTGTGCATAATCTAAGGGCAAGATTATGTCATTCTTCAAACTCCTCATAGATAGGAAGCAATAGATCAATTTTAGTGTTTATCTTGAAACCCTTGCTTTTTATGCTTTTCTACTAAAATAATGATCTATTGAAGTGCTGTGTCACAGGTAATAGGTGCACTATTTCACACACAACATTAAGCCCGCACTTTAGCAGGAGTATGGAAATCGAACATACTCAAGGTAAAGTTAGAAGAAAGACTGGTGGATCACAACAAGGTAGAACATCTCTTAGTCAAGGACATGAGCCCCCAAGCCAAGGATTCTAACTCAACATACACGCACAAGGGTACAAAAGCAAAGAGAAAATAATCATAGAAAGCATAAATGACTACATAAGAAAGACAAGAGAAACACTATAAATAACATAGCTTCATGATCTAATCCTACTAGCATGAAATTGAAAGAGAGAAAAGAGAGAGTGATTACCTCACCTAGTAAGATGCCCACCTTACCACGAATCACCAAGGAGGGAGAGCTCAATAGGTTCACCCATGAATTGTGCTTTGTAATTGTAATGCATCTTCTGACGACTTTTGGAGTACTTATAAATCCACATTCTTGTATAACTATGGAATATAAATCCTATCTTTTCAGGATTTAGCAACTTATGTGCATTACCTTCCAAGGACTTAGCATATTTGAATTTTGTGAAATGCGTATCTCTTCAGGATTTAGCAACTTATGTGCGTTACCTTTTGAGAATTTAGAAAAAATAAAAGTAAAAATGTGTGTCTCTTCAAGATTTAGCAACTTATGTGTGTTACCGTCAAAGGATTTAGCATGCTGTAAAATTTAAACTATAGTATAAGGGAGACCCCATATATATGCCCCCCTCCTTATCGTGGCTACCTAATAGATAGGATAAGTTAGAGAAAGGAGGGTACCTACTTCACAAAGCAAGGAGATATCCTTTTAGCAACAATGTACACTATAATCTTAGTGAAGAGTATTTACCCTTACATCTAAGAGCATAGATAATCATGAAAAGGATATGTCACTTATGAAAACATGATCCTCAAAGAGGAAGATATCTTATCAACGTGATTCCCACTGTAGAGGAGTGCTTAGGATAAAATATCATCTTACAAAGAAAAGGAAAGAGGGGTCCAAGATTCAATCATCAAGTCCCCTGCGATCAAGAGGAAGAGGAATCTTTGAATGAAGGAAGCAAACTTTAACCCAAAGAAAGGGCAAGTGTTTATAAAGAACATAATTTGAAAAATAAAGAAGAGGTGATGACCAAGGACAATCACCTCTCATATAAGAGGGTATCCATAGCCAAAACATAAGTCTTTATAAGGAATAATATTGCAGAATAAACAAATGCCACTAAGCTAAGGAAAGTAGATCCTTAGATAGAGAGAAAGAAGGAAAAACCTTGCCCCCCCAGGGATGAAAGCAAGGGATATATCAATCATATCAAGAGATTTTGTAGCAAAGAGATATATTTGCAAAAAAAATGTCTTAGAAAAGATATCATGAATACTAGAAGAGAGCTATGGATGATTATGAGAAAAGGAAGGAATGTACCATAATAATAAACCATAGAGATAGAATATAGAGAGGATAACCAATTAAGTTCAAAACAAAATACATGCTAAGAGCATAATGGATCCTAAAAAAATGGAAGAAGTACCTCTTTCCCCCTGGTGAAGAGACAAGAGGGAGAAAAAAACTATATTATTGAAGCATGAGGGGTATGCCCCATATGGAAATTATGAAGAAATTGTAATACTGCAGGAAAGTGAGATATAATTCCTAAAGCAACTTTATCTCTAACATACATCTTGAAAAGCACACAATCAGCAAGTAAATGTGTATTACTATAATGAAAAGGACATTTGTATTTGGAAAGAACATATTTCGGCATAAGTTTAAAGATTTCTTTCTTAAAATTCATTAACTGAACATATACCTTCTTAGCCACATCTTGAGGAGTATCTGGGTAATCTAAGGAAGGTGATGGAAGGAGAATATGAAGAGGAGGGCAATGATCAAAATCAACCACCTCAAGTTGAGATAGCAGAAAACCTAGACCATGCTTATCTTTTTTAAGGGATAGATGAACTAGATACTTAATACCATGTTCATTAACACCAAGCCATAAACCCTTGTAACCTTGTTTAGCCACCATATTGTATCTAGTAGTGTACATATCTTGTAAAGATTCTACATGAGGTGATTGTTTACGGTGATCATGATAAAATGTTTTGTAAGGTGGAATGATAGGTTAAGAAGAAGTTTTGCTTCTCTTCCCTTTAATATCATCATGGATCAGATAAGAAGGGGAAGGTAAATCAAAGAATTCTTGAACATTTGCATCATGAACCATAGTTTGAGCCCCATCATGAGTGTGGGAAGAAATATGGATAGAAGATGGACAAATAGGAGTGGGAATATTAGGAATTGGATTAAGAAGGATAGGATTAGGATTAGGAAGATTAGGAACTAGATTAGGAATGATAGGATTAGGATTAGGAAGATTAGGAAATGGGGTATCATCTACCAAATTCTTCATAGAATCCAAAAAAGCAATAAGTCCGCTACAAACATTCTTAATGAAAGTTTTGAAAGTAGGAAGACTAGTATTAGTTAATCTCAAAATATCATAAGAAAGTGAAAAATGAAGAGTAACAAACATGATGAAATGGATGATAATCTCAAAAACATCATAAGTACTATATAGAGATTCTAAGAGAAGAATAATGAGGAAAATAACCATACCCCAAAGCATCTTAAAGATCTTCACAGTGAATGAAATGCAAGAAATGTTTGTGTATTTTGATGATTTTGTAGATTTTTTTGTATTTTAAAATGCAAAATCATAAAAGGAAACTAATTTAATATGTATGCAAAAGCTATTCTCTATGGAAAAGAGGCAAAGCATCTAACACAAAAAAAGAAAGAGTTGTCTATCGCGGGTTCACCAAAATGTAAGATATAAATATATATATGGGTGATACCACAATAGTGGGTTACACTTTTTTGCCTAAACGGGCATTGAAGTCTACATTTTGATAAAAACATTCACATTCGGATGCATATTGTCGTTAAACTATTTGAAATCGGAAGATGAAGTAAACTAGAGTCTTTTAGGATTTTCTGTCTAGATTCTAAATATATTTTTTAATTGATTTTAATGGTTTTTTTTTCTCCCACTAAAACTGCTATGTTGCTGAAAACATCATTTTCAAAAAGGTACAATGACTTCATACAACATAACTTTTTTTCTAAAATAGATATCAATGCGCTTCTTTCAAATTTGGTTTTGTAACATCCATACAGAGGGCATGCAATTGGTTTGATGACATTATCATGATTATTGCATATTTTATGAATGTTTGAAGTAGAGTAAACCGCAATTGTGACATACATTGACTGCGTAGCTAATAACTTGTTGTGTATTTATCAAAATTCAATTATTATTTTTTTGATAGAAAGAAGACTCAAAGCTGGAGGGCACTATTATTTTTCAAATTTTTTTTTTCTCTTTTCTACTATTTTTCATTGAATGTCAAACATGGAAGTTTATATTAGATAAAAAACCTACATCCGATGCACGTCAAAATATATAGACCTAATTAATTCAAAATTTGTCAAATCTATATTCATTAGAAAGCTCGTTCAGAGTACTTGTTTGATGCAAAAGGAGGTGTCCCTATTCTTCCATTTGAGCCCCGAACTTGAGCCCCGAAGCCATGAAAACTGTAGATTTCTGTTAGCCTTTGCAGATAGCCTCAATTTTGGGGGTTTCGATAGAAAGTACTATCGATCGAAACTAATTAGTTTCGATTGAAAGTAATTTCTATCGAAAGTACTTTCTTAGTTTAACATGCGTATGGGTCAAAATCCCACTAAAATCTTTACTAGCTTAGTTTCAATCGAAACTAACTTAGTTTTGATCGAAACAATCAGGTAATTTCTATCGAAAGTACCTGACTAAATCCTCCCACCTCATGGATTTGTGAGGAATTTCTTCCTCCAAAAAAGTGTAACCCACTATTGTGGGATCACCCATATATATATATATATATATATATATATATATATATAATAGGTGGTTGGTTTGGATGTGTGTGATGTGTGACCTCCTAATCCAAGACAAGGAGATCCAAATTGATTAATCAAAAGGAGATGATCAATGTAAAAAGGAATCAAATAGTTGTGGATAAGGAAGGGAGATCTAATTATTATGAAGTGAAACAATAGATTTAAATTGATTAAATCCTTAATTGAAATGAAACGTTTATCTTGGAATTTAGCAGATCTGGAAAATCCTATTTTCTGATGTCTGTGTCAGGTTTTGGGAAATTCTACAACTGAATCTAGAATAGAAACATAAATAAAGACAAAACCCATAAATATTTTCCTTTTCTGATTCAGGTCAACCTTGACCTCTTTTTTGAGGTGTAATTGTGCCCCAAAATGTCGACCTTGACCTGCACAACTCTAATGGAAATTTTGTTTGCAGATCCCAAAATTTATCCAAAAAGGGTATCTGAATATGCTCTTAGATTCAGTGTCATGTACCTGTATCTACAAGAAAAATGGTTTTGTTTGGTGGGTGAGGGGTTTGCCTTAGTCAAATCTTGATTTAGGAATTAACCTTGAAATCAATAATTGAAATAGAGAATGCTAGCAAGTAGTAGAAGTAAATCTAATAATGAAGCTATGATATTTAATAGATATGCAATTGTATTTAAATCTAATAATGAAGCTATGATATTCAATAGATATGCAATTGTATTTTGAATGTAAACAAGTATGTAAATATGAAAGCTTGGAATCAATATTATAAACCATAAACCTCCATGATTCTAGGCTTGGAATCCACCTTGAAGAAAGAATAAATGAATCTTGAGGATGCACAAAGGATCTTGAAGGAAGATCACACCACCATGATGGATAGATCTAGGGTTTGAATGATGACTCTTGAATGCTTGAACCAAATGCCTTCAAAGGCTTGAATTCTTGAATCCTTGATCTTCAATGGAGAACGTGAATGCTTGAGAGGAAGATTTGATAACCTTAGTTTGAACTTGGAAATCTTGAGGACATGTAGAATAATGGATGCTTTCTTCTTAGAGTCTTGGATTGTTCCTTATACTTGGTTAGAGAAAATGAGAGGAGAAGGCTTCCTTATATACCTTTATCATCTTAAAATTGAAGTACTTCCATTTTGGTATGTTTATCACCTTCATTTAGTGCACTTACATATTAGATTTGCATTTAGGATGCATTTGTGTTTGATTATTCATGATTAGGTGAAATTAGGGTTAGGATCTTATGGATTCTCCTTGGTTTCCCTCTCAAAGACTATTTTCTAAGTAGGACCTATGTGTGGGCCCTCCTATGCCTCATCATACTCTCTCTAGGCCTTCTTCCTAGAATTTTGGAATGTTCCATCACCTTCCTAGGTCCCCGGATAACTTGGAAATCTCACAGACATCACTAGGTGATCTCCCTGGAACCTTAGGTCAGGGTCAAAATCAACCTTGACCTAGGTCAAGGTCAAGGTTGACCTTGACCTAGGTCAAGGGTGAGGTCAACATAGACCTCTGTCAGGTGTTGGTCCCTGCTTTCAATTCTGGAGCTTATCGGGGTTCTAAACTTAAAATAGGTCCTCGGGTTTGGATGCAGAAGTGTTTTCTCTGATATCTAATTTAATTCATTCCCTCCTTGGTTGGTGATTGTGATTGAACCATAATTCAAGGTGAAATTTTAATTTGGGTCCCTCACATTGCCCTAGGAGACATATATTGAGATCTCTATATAAACACTCTCTTTGCATTCATTTGGTCATGAAATGAAATCAGGAGATGACATGATGCAATGATGATGCAAATAAGCAAGAGGATGATATAGAAGGACAAATCTATGAGGACATGTGGATACATTCAAGAATTTTTGTGGACAAGCTATTGTAGATCTTCATTGAAGCAAGAAGGTGCTCTTTTCTAGTAGATCTACCATTCTCAACATTCAAGCATTCAAAAGGACATTATCATGGGGTAGCAATTACAGATTGTGAATTGGTAGGAGTACTTTAGCCTTGGGTGCTTAGTATGCTTTCTTTATCATATTCAAATCTATGAATTTCTTTCTCATTTCCATGTTATGTTATGATTATTAATCTAGAAGATTAGATCTTGATATTACATGTTCAAAGACTCTTCTCAAAGAGCAAACACACACATACATACATTCTATATTCGTCTATTTGTGGAGGTGGAGATCACAAAAATGGGGGTTTGAATAAGGAAAAAACCTATATAGCCACCCTAAAACCCTCTTTTTAGATATTTGCAGGTTCTATTTTTAGGAGTTACAGGTATAGGACAATGGATCTGAGACCAGATTTGGATACCCTTTTCAGCGAACTATCAGGATCTGAAAACATATTTTTTATCGAAGCAGCACAGGTCAAGGTCAAGATTATTGGTTCAAGGGTGAGATTAGTGGGTCAAGATTGACCTTTTCCATAAGACAGTGTTAGAATGGAAAAATATTTTTGGGTTTTGTTCATCTCTGCGTTCCAGTTCTGGATCATACTTCATATTTTCCAAAAATAGAGTACAGACCTCATAAAACAACATTCTTCAGATCTACTATGATATGAGGTAGGTATTTTACTCCTTAATTCTGTACAACTATTCTCAATTCAATATCATGATAATTAAGTGTATTAGACTAAAATTGGACTTAGGGTCTCTTTTCATGTGCAATTCCTATCATCTAGAAGTCCTCATGTTCAACACCAATTTTAGATCTTACATTTTGGTGAACCTGCGGTAGACAACTCTTTCTTTTTGGTTTTAGATTTACATTTCATATTATATATTTCATGCATATAGAGGTAGGTTTTCTTTTATGCTCTTGCATTTATACTTCAAAATTCATAAAAATCATAAAATTTCTTTAAGAAAACACAAAAATATTTATATGCTTGTTATTTTATTTTTGTGCTCAACATGTATGATTGTTGTTTAGAATATTTTGA
>MU227371.1:1255628-1282341 GCA_018584345.1 Thuja plicata | reverse complement strand
CATGGATCCCATTCCCACTTCATCCTCCTCCACAACCTCTCCAATTGAATTTTACCATAGAGTGTATGCATGGTTACCTTCATACCCCTCTATTTGCAACATTGAGATACCTAGAATGGTATTTCCTGAACCTTTGATGATGGTAAAAGGATGTCCTTGAATAATTGTTAAGGGTAAACCTAGAGATCCTTTGGATTTATTTGATAACATGGATTCCTTTTTGCATGATTATCGCACATGAAATAATCCCCAACCTACAGTCCCAACTACTTTACCTCCTTCTCAACCTGTGCTTCCTCTAGCACCTAGGTTACCTTCTTCCTTTAAGGAATATGATTTAGTTGAGAAGTTACACACTACTCCAACTAAGATCTCTTTATGGGAATTACTTCAGACTTCTCGTACATATCATGAGGTGTTGCAAAAAGATTTATCCACTCTTCCAGCTCCACCTCCTAACCAAGAGAACATTAATTTATTTTTGGAGTGCATGCATACTATGCCTTTTGTACCTCCTATTGTGTTTTCTAATAATGATTTACCTTCTTTTGAGGTGTAAAATCAATATGATTCTCTTATGGTTGTTGTCTCTATTAATCAGAATATCATTTGTAGAACACTAATTGACAATGGATCTGGGCTTAATGTTTGTAGCATGGATGTTCTTCAGGAAACTAAAGCCGATCTTACAACCATTCAACTGGATAATATTCCTATTCGTGGCTTTGATAACATTGCAAAGAAAACTTTGGGTATTATTATGCTACCTATCAAGGTTGGTCCTATTCTCCTCTACACTCCTATCCATGTTATGCTAGGACCGCTCAACTACAATATTTTATTAGGAAGACCTTGGTTACATACTATGCATGTGGTTCCTTCTACTCTTCATCGTAAGGTGAGGTTCATTTATAACAATATGATGTACACATTACATGTGGATGATGTGCCAAATCCTTGCCTAAATGTGTAATATGCTAAGGTTCCTGAGCCCATACAACCCAGTGAAAAACTTGAGCAACCACTTGAAGTTAAACAAGCTGAAATTCCATCTTCTTCTCTGACGGAAGATGATTCGGGAACATTAGATTTCAATCCTTCTTTCATAGGGGAATACAAAGTCTCAAATTTAGAATTTATGAAAGAACAAAGTCAATTTTAAAATTAAGTGTTTATCCCTTCTTCGTTATCTGAGGAATTAAAAAGCAACTTTGTTGCTGCTTCAGGTAATGAAACAATTGAGACAAACAAACTAGATTTCTATGACATTGTGACATATGCTGCTCCTTTAACTCAATCTGATATGGATGACATATATGGTTCTGGCTATCATTTACTCAATAAATTAGGATTTAATGGAAAAGGTTGTGGTAAATATGAGCAAGGTATACAAGTACCCTTAGACAATGAAGGTTGTGATTATACTTATGGGTTAGGATTCAATCCTTATAGGCAACCATCCATTTTCCCTCTTAACGTTAATCATATTTGCAGTGGACATTTGAAATTGGTTAATCCACTTCTCCTTGACATGGATCAAAAACCTAGTTTGGATATCTTCCCTCAAGATGAAGCCCTCGCTGATTTTTTAGGGGCTTACCAAGATCTACCTAGGTTTCATCACAAAAGAAGAAAACTCTATTGTCTGACAAATGAAGCCTATTTTGGAGAACATGATGAATAGGATATTTCTCCTTTGCCAATGGATCCTCCCATACAAAGAAACTTATTAATAATAGAGACCATTGAAGTTCAATTAGATGAGCATGATTCTAAAAAAATAATAAAAGTTGGAAAATGTTTGAGTCAAGATGAACATGATCAATTGGTTTCCCTCTTGCTTGAATATAAAGATATTTTTCTTAGACATATTCGGATATGCCAGGTATAGATCCTAAGATTGTTACTCACAATATTGTTCTTAAACCTAATGCTAAATCTATAAAATAAAAGATCCACAAGATGAATCCAGCCATTGCCTTACTAGTAAAAGTTGAAATCGAAAAACTATTAGGTGCTAGGTTCATCCGTTCTATTGACTATTTTGAATGGATTTCTAATATTGTGGTTGTTTCCAAGGGGGAACATAAGATCAGAATGTGCACCGATTTTTGAGATTTAAATAAATCATCATTAAAAGATGACTTCCCACTACCTAATATTGACATTATTGTGGATTCAACAACAAGACATGCTTTATTATCTTTTATGGATGGTTTTTCGGGTTATAATCAAATATTTATTCCTATTGAGGATCAACTTAAAACCACATTTATAACACCTTGGGGGACATTTTGTTGGGTCATTATGCCTTTTGGATTAAGAAATGTGGGAGAAACTTATCAACGTGCCATGACTTTGATTTTTCATGATTACATTCATAAAATTTTGGAAGATTATGTGGATGATATCCTGGAAAAATATATACAAAGAGAGGATCATGTGTTCATTTTAAGACAAATATTTGAAAGAATTAGGAGCTACAATATGAGATTGAATCCTAAGAAATGTGCTTTTGGAGTAGATTTTGGAAAATTAGTAGGGTTTATAACCTCTAAGCGAGGCATAAAGGTCGATAATGAAAAGATTGATGCTATTGTTAACATGCCTCCTCCTAAGAAAATTTCTCAATTACGTAGTTTACAAGGTAAAATACAATCTATTCGTTGCTTTGTTTCTAACCTAGCCGATAGGATTGTTCCTTTTACTTCTTTACTCAGGAAAGAAACCATTTTTTCTTGGAACCAGGAATGTAAGCAATCCTTTGAGAAATTTAAGGAATATCTTGCTAATCCTCCTATCTTACAACCTACTCAATTTAATAAACCCTTTTATCTATATAATTCTGCTACTTCCAATGTTGTAAGTGCATTGTTGGCTCAACATGACAGTGAAGGAAAGGAAAGACCAGTATATTATATTAGTCAGACCTTATTGGACTACAAAACATGATATAGTCAATTACAAAGACAATGTCTGGCTTTAGTTTATGCTTTTCAAAAACTTTGGCATTACTTGTTGAATGTTGAGGTCAATGTGAGTGTTCCTCTAAAACACCTTTTTTCAAAAACTGATCTCTCTAGCTGTCTGGCAAAGTGGGTGATGTTACTTACAAAATTTGATCTCAATTTTATTCTTCAAAAGTAAATCAAAGGGAAAGATTTAACTGATTATTTAGCTAAAGCTCATTGTCCTCATTCTGATACGAGTGTTACCTCAGTAGAATTCCCTGATGAGAATATATTTGTAATTAAATAGGAAGACATTTGGGAATTATATTTTGATGGTTCTAGATGTAAGACAGGTTCTGGGGTGGGTATGATCTTGATCCCTCCTACAAAGAAACCAATCCCTGTGTCATATAAACTAACTTTCCCTTGTACTAACAACATAGCAGAGTATGAAGCTCTTATAGCTGGCTTACGAGCAGCTTCATCCCTTCATATTAAAAATTTGGAAATTTATGGGGATTCACAATTAATTGTTGAACAAATCAAAGGAGGTTATCAGACTAAGAATGATAAAATGACGTAATATCGAGATTTGGCTCTAGATATTCTTTCACAATTCTCTTCTTATACAATTCATAATTTACCTAGGAAAGATAATCGATATGCAGACACCATGGCAAGCGCAACTTCTTTGGTTTTTCTTGAGAATAATGATGAAGACTTTCAATTTACTATACATACTCTTAAAAATCTTGCAATTTCTGAGGAGGTTACTGCTGATTGTTTTAACTTGCATCTTGATGAATGGTATTCACAAGTCTTTCATTTTTTGAAAGATAATAATTTTCTGGAATTAACAACAAGGAAAACGCATAATCGTATTATAAATATTGTAGTCTGTTATATCATTTTAGGAGATACACTTTACAAACGATCTTACAATGGTTTTCTATTAAGATGTCTTAACAAAACCGAAGTACCTATAGCTTTAGCAGAAGCTCATTCTAGTTCTTGTGGAGGGCACTTTGGTGGAAAATATTTAGTTAATAAACTTCTTAGAATGGGATACTATTGGCAAACGATGGAGCAAGATTCCTTTAGGTTTGTTAAAATGTGTCCTCAATGTCAACAACATGGTAATTTAATCCATGATCCTGCTCACGAGCTTCAGAATCAAGTCACTCTGTGGCTTTTTAGCATTTGGGGTTTTGACCTTATTGTCAAAATCTCACTAGCTTCTTCTCAAGGACATGTGTATATCCTCATGGCTAAAGACTACTTTACGAAGTTGGTAGAGGACATTCCCCTACATTCTACTACTATGGATGTTATTTGTGATTTTATCCTTAATCATATTATAGCACAATTTGGTATTCCTTCAACGATAGTTTCAGATAATGGTACTTATTTCAAAAATAAAGAAGTCACAAAATTCATCAAGAAATATCGCATTCAACATAGATTTTCTAGTCCCTATTACCCTTAATCTAATGGTAAATCTAAAGCATCGAATAAGGTTATTGAACAAATATTAAAAAAAATGGTTGACAAGATGCGAAATATTGGCATACCCAACTTACTTATGCTTTGTGGGCCTACAGGACTAGTGTTCGTACGACCACCAGTACTTTTCCTTATAATCTTGTTTATGGTACTAATGCTATTATGCCTTTGGAATTAGAAATACCATCTTTGCATGTTTCATTTCATGGGATTATTGACAAATATACTTTCTGAGAACAACGATTACAAGAATTAGAAATGTTGGATGAACAATGGATAAACGCTTTGGAACATATTAAAGCCTATCATAAATCACTCCAGAAATAGTATAATCACAAGGTGATTGAATGGTCATTCTTGGTAGGTGATTTAGTCTTATATGAGAATCAAAGGAATGTGAATGCTCTACTTGGTGAGAAAGGGGAGTTTATCCCAAATTGGCTTGGACCTTTCGTGGTTATTGAGGAATTTACTTTAGGTGCTTATAAAATTGCTGATATGAATGGTGTCCCTCTTAAGGAACCTATTAATATTATGCATCTCAAATGTTATTATCCTTAACTAAACCTTTTTATGTATGTGTGTGTTCCTTATAGAATAATCATTTTATAAGTTATATAAATCAAAATGCATTCATACACATTTTATTTCTATTAATTTTTTTTGTGCATTGATGAAAATATAAGTAATCAACCATAAAAATAATTGTTCAAACAAAGTATTTTTCATAAATAAACTTCTAAGTTTGGTATGTATATGGCACATGCACCATATCTATCAAACTCTATCTCAATGCTATGAGGGTCGATGGCTCCCAGCTCTCTTTGATCTATGGTTTGAGGCTGAGGATCTCAGAATGGTAGTCCGTGTGTGGCTCCTTGATATACTCATCTCATGGTTATGCTCCTGGGATCTCTGTAGATCGGCCATCAACTTCTCCTCTCTTTCTTTACATAACTCAATTCTCATTGTACACATAGGAAGATATTTGCATGTATTCCGAGATCCCTTTGTCTTATAAGGGACTCTCGCTCACTAGCTAGCAGTCGGTAGGATATGCATGTATCCTTTAGAACCTCAGATACAAAAATCCTCCACTCTGCTATGCTCGCTAAAAAAATTCAAGAACTTTCTTTCAATAATTTTTTCTAGAAACATATTCATTTAAACATTCTAACTAAATTACATATGTCATACTTGGCTCTCCCTCCTGAGTATCACCGAAGGATCTAGATGGTGGGGGCATGGAGCGGCTACTCTCTCCTCTCTCACTATGCTTGGGTTTAGGTGGTGGTGTCTCTGTGTGCGCTCGGGGAGGTCATCATGATCTCAAGGGTGAAACATAGACGCATGATCACTGGTACCTGTATCAGGGCTAGGGGGTATCTCCTCTGCTCTCTCATCTTCCCTCTCCTCTACTCTCTCCTCTGGTCTCTCCTCTTCTCTCTCCTCCTCCATGGGATCCCCCTCAAGAATGGGCTCCTCCCCATGATCCTCCTCCTCCTCTGATATATCACCACCCCGGTGCATCCTCTCTGAAAGACCTGGATCACCTGTAGAGTAGTCATCAGGGAAGATAGGATGGGTCCCTTGTAAACTCCAATATCTGATATAATCTCTGCTAGCACCCACATAGGATGTCTTAGGGGCTACCTATGTATCCTTGATCTCATCTGTCTCACTGTCTACAATGTCTACTACTATAGGTCAGTGTATGGCGCTGGGTCTCTGATAGTACCTCATCAGGTATGTGTACCAAGGAACTATTTGGGGGAATCCCTGTATCAAACCAAATTGTCTCATCACCCTATCATAGTAATATGGCATCACAACATGATTGGTGGGACCCTCTAGCAGTTTGCGCTGCTATGAGTATCTCAACTGATATTGTGTTTTTGGCCATTCTATCATCTAACAATAAGGTCTCCATATCACATCTATACCTGGTACACGGTCAAGGCATACTCTCCAAAAGAGGATATCCCCATACTTCCAGACATCTTCTATTAGATATGCCAAGGATCTCGGTGTGCTCACATCTATCATGACTAGAACACTCTTTGGTCATGTACATGTGTAGTGCTCAAACATTCAGACCTGTAACAAGGTGCATACTGTAAGACTCTTTCATTGATATCTCACTAGCTGACTCAAATCATGGTAAAGATGGGCTAACATGTTGCACCCCCATGAGAAAACAACTCTATCACCCTCCATCCTATGCATGAGGTTGGTAAATGGTGCTAATAAAACTATACCCTTCGTGTTTGTTATCACAACCAATGAGAGTATACATAGCATCACTTTTCGTACCAAAGGTGTCAGACCCATTAATATGGATGATAAGGTGATCTGATCTAATTTGGTCCTCATATATAGTACCCATCCCAAGAAATACTCTCCATCTACCAACACCTTAGGTGGACCCCGCAGTCCTCTCAATTTGAAAGGCTCACCTAGGACCGAAAGCCATAGAATCCTATACACATCCTCTAGTGTGATCTTGATCTCCCCTGATGGAAGATGGAAGGAACAAGTATTCTCACCCCACCTCTCTACCATGGTGGAAAACATGGACCAATGGAACCTCATCTATGGTAGGAATGCTACCTAGTATAGTCCCACATCTCTCAAAAGTTGTATCTCATCTGGCTATAGCTCAGACATGCTCTCTTTGACAGTCAACAATAGCCCTCTGAAGGGGTGCTATCCAAGATAGACAGGGTCTTGTAAGCACAGAAAGATATCATATCAGTACTCTATCATCAAAAAAACACTATTCCCACTTGAATTGGTCAAGGTTGACCTTTTTGGTTTAGGTTTGACCTTTTTGGGTCAGGGTTGACCTTTGTGGGTTAGGGTCAACATTCACCCCAAAAAGGATAGAACCTCCCAGTTAGGGCCAACCTTAGAAGGTCGAGGTCAAAATAACTAGGTCAGGGTTGACCTTTCTTGGTCAGGGTCAACCTTCCCTATAAAAACATGAATTTTTCAATCATAAACATAAAAATAGGAAACCTACCTTAGGCATTGGTTGTCCGCTGTCTAGGCACTCTCTCAGGACCTCCATACGGCTTGCTCAAAATTCTCCTCTCTTTAGAATCTTGTCTCCTTTTCCAAACTTCTGTAAATGGTAAGAATAAGGAGGTAAGTGTCTCTTTATATTATTTATAACTTAAAATTAGGGTTTCCTTAGGGTTTTTCTTAGGGTTTCATTTGAATTTGCTTAGGTCAAATTCGAATATCCTTTTACATGCATTTAGATAGACATTCACTCTCTTCATCATAACTTGAGTTTGGTAGCTCCGTTTCTACTTCCGTAAGAAGCGTTGGAATTTTGATTCAGATACCCAACCTCTTGAATCAGTTTAGGAAGGTTTAGGAACCTTATAACTTGTTTAGGAAAAGAATTTTCAATAAACTACATATTCAGTGTATAGAATTTACCTTATCACCCTGTTTCACCTTTCAAAAATTAGTAAGCCAAAACATGGGGGGGAATAAGGGGATTTATACACTTCTCAAGATCATTGTACTAAGGCTTAGTTTCTCTATAGATTTTTCATTAACCTTGTGTTGCAGGTTGTAGATACTAATGGTTTCTTGCAGGACCTCTACATTGAGGACTTGGCTATATCCTTTTCACTTTCTAATGTTTTCTTACTTTAGCTTACATACTCATGTAGTGTCATATCTAAGATAAAATGGGGGATAAATTTATCATCTTAAAATGGAAGAAATTTCATTTTGGTATGTTTACCACCTTCATTTAGTGTGCTTGCATATTAGATTTTCATTTAGGATGCATTTGTGTTTTATTCTTCATGATTAGGTGAAATTAGGGTTAGGATCTTATGGATTATCCTTGGTTTCCCTCTCCATGACTCTATTTTATAGGTAGGACCTATGTGTGGGCCCTCCTATGCCTCATCATACTCTCTCTATGCCTTCTTCCTAGAATTCTGGAATGTTCCATCACCTTCCTAGGTCCTCGGCTGACTTGGGAATCTCATAGACATCACTAGGTGACCTGTCTGGAACCTTAGGTTAGGGTCAAAATCAACCCTGACCTAGGTCAAGGTTGAGGTTGACCCTAACCTAGGTCAGGGTCAAGTTTTACCATGACCTAGGTGAGGGGAAATTTTGACCTTGACCTAGGTCAAGGGTGAGGTCGACATAGACCTCTGTCAGGTGTTGGTCCCTGCTTTCAATTCTAGAGCTTATCAGGGTTCTAAAATTAAAATAGGTCCCCGGGTTCAGATGTGGAAGTGTTTTCTCTGATATCTAATTTAACTTATTCCATCCTTGGTTGGTGATTATGATTGAACCATAATTCAATGTGAAATTTGAATTTGGTTCCCTCACATTTGTTGGAGATTTACTTCTGGTAGCTAGTTGATTGTATGTTTGTCATTGATGAAAACATATAATATACATCAGTGATCTATATGTACTTATAAGAATGATGATATCAAGCCTTGTATAGTTATATTCATGTTGTATACATTTTGTTTATGTTTTGTTCATACACACAGACTCAGATATGAAGTATCAGTTATGCTGTGCAATTCTGTTTGTGGCAGTTACAGTTTCTGATGATTGTCTGTATAGAGCCGACGTATTGCATTGGTTATTGAGTTGTGCCTATCTTCGGGATATGCATGTGTATATTCAAGTTTAGTTATGATTTAAAGACATTTATCTAAAGGTGACAAACATGTTTCAATAAGATTGCAAAGTTAGAGTTAATTTGGTGAGGCCGACTTAGTGAAGCGTTGCGTCTATTCAGTTTATATTACGCAGCTGTAATTATGCTTGCGTGATTAGTAAAGCTGACAAGGATGTTATGAAGAGCTGTCTAACAGGTCCCATGATCTCATACTTTGAGGAAGATACTTATAGCAAGTCATTTTTGAAATGCTAAGTGTGAATGATAAAAAAAGATACAGGAAAAGAGCAGAGCAGAATATCAGATGTATTTCATTCATCAAGGATCTATGTGAAGAAGTAGTAAAAGATTAAAATACATTGGAACTGATCAAGATAGCAGGTCTACTCTATAGTTCATCATCAGATATAGTGTATATTTATTCTATAGAAGGTTGTAGCCTTCACCATTGAAGCAGTGAGCTTTTGGATAGTGAGTCCTCACCCTTAACTGAGTTATTTGTAAAAGACTCCTAACAGGGTCAGACCCTTAACCAGGTCACTATACTTATTGCATTGTAAAGTACAACTCCTAACAGGGTTGCAAAATCTTCTAAAAGGGATTATTATAAACAAGTATAGTTCATTATGGGTGTTAATTCCCACCAGTTTTTTTACCATTTGGTTTCCCCGTAACCAAATTGTGGTGTTGTCTATTGTGTTATCTCAATGTGCATTTAATTTATTGTATTCTGGAGTTAATAAAAGAAAAGAATTAAATTAGCTAATAATTGATTCACCCCCCCTCTTAGTTATCCTTTGGGACTATTCTAACAATTGGTATCAGAGCCAAGTACCTTGAAGAGAAAGCCTAATAGCTTAAGGTAGATCAGATGGCATACTTTAGAAAAGAGAGTCCTAAGTTCGATGGAGAAAATTATCTGGATTGGAAGAACAAAATGATAACACATCTAGAGTGTGTTGGTTTTGACACCTTTGAGATAGCCACACAAGAAGTTGTTATTCCCTCTCTAAAATACCTATCAAGAGATCATGCTACTAGTAAATAGAAGGATACATTCATAGCTAATGCAGTTGCCAAAGAAGCCCTTATAAGTGCACTATCTAATAGTGAATTTTTTGGGATCAAGAAAGTAGACAAGGCATACACAATATGGAAGTATTTAGAAGACATGTTTGAAGGAGATGTTCAACCAAAGAATGCGCATAGGAAAACATAGAAAAATAAATACAACAATCTTGAGATGTTACTTGAAGAAAACGTTAGAGCCTATAATCAGAGGATAAATGATGCAGTTTTTGGAATCAGAAATAATGGTGGAGAAATATCAGAAGAAGATATAATGGACAAGTTGTTGACTACTTTAACATCAAACTATGAGAACAAGATTAGTATTCTAGAGGAAACCATGCAATTTTCACAAGACTTCAAGAGAGAGACTTTGATCAGTAAAATCTTTGCATTTGAGATATCAAGATTGAAGGCATGAAGTAAAATTGGACTATGTGAGCACCAAAGAGTAGTTGGCAGATATTTTCACAAAGCCTTTATAAAAAGATACTTTTGAGTATCTTAGGGAGAAGCTGGGATTAATTCCCTCTCCTAAGTCTGATTAGATAAAGTAGGAAGAACATCAGTCCAGAGTGACTGATGAATGGTTGACTACTCTAATTCTGGAGTAGTACCTGTGCCTAATTTTTTATGGCACCCTTTGCCATTGATGTCAAAGGGGGAGTATATAGTAAGGGGGAGCATATACTCTAGAGGAGTATAAAAATAGATAGAGGAGCTGTAGCAGTGTAGAGGAATCTTTGATGAGGATATTGAGAAGATTGTAAGAAGAAAGAAGACACCATGTGCTGAAGATTTTTTTAATATCATATGTTGCCATTAATGTCAAAGGGGCAGATTGTTGGAGATTTACTTCTGGCAGCTAGTTGATTGTATGTTTGTCATTGATGACAACATATAATATACAAAAATGATCTGTATGTACTTATCAGAATGATGATATCAAGCCTTGAATGATTATATTAATGTTGTAGACATGTTTTTGATTTTTTGTTCATACACACAGACTCAGATATGAAGTATTAGTTATGTTGTGCAATTTTGTTTGTGGCAGTTACAGTTTATGATGATTGTCTGTACAGAGCCAATGTATTGCACTGTTTCTTGAGTTGAGCCTATCTTCAAGATATGCGTGTGTATATTCAAGTTTAGTTATGAGTTAAAGACATTTATCTAAAGGCGCCAAACATGTTTCAACAAGATTGCAAAAATAGAGTTAATTTGGTGAGGCCGACTTAGTGAAGCATCGCGTCTATTCAATTTATATTGCGGGGTTGTAATTATTCTTGCATGATTAGTAAAGCTAACAAGGATGTTATGAAGAGCTGTCTAACAGGTCCCATGATCTCATACTTTAAGAAAGATACTTATAGCAAGTCATTTGTGAAACGCTAAGTGTGAATGATAAGAAAAGATACAAGAAAATAGCTGAGAAGAATATCAGATGTATTTCATTCATCAAGGATCTATGTGAAGAAGTAGTAAAATATTACAATACATTAGAACTGATCAAGACAATAGGTCTACTCTATAGTTCATCATCAGATATAGTGTATATGTATTCTATAGAAGGTTGTAGCCTTCACCATTGAAGTAGTGAGATTTTGGACAGTGAGTCCTCACCCTTAACTGGGTTATTTGTAAAAGACTCCTAACATGGTCAGACCCTTAACCAGGTCACTATACTTATTACATTGTAAAGTACAACTCCTAACAGGGTTGAAAAATCTTCTAACAGGGATTATTATAAACAAGTATAGTTTATTTTGGGTGTTAATTCCCACCAGGGTTTTTACCATTTGGTTTCCCCGTAACCAAATTGTGGTGTTGTCTATTGTGTTATCTGAATGTGCATTTACTTTATTGTATTTTAGAGTTAATAAAAGAAAAGAATTAAATTAGGTGATAATTGATTCATGCCCCCCCCCCTCTCAGTTATTGTTTGGGACTATTCTAACAACATTGCCTTAGGAAACCTATATTGAGATCTCTATATAAACACTCTCTTTGCATTCATTTGATCATGAAACAAAATCGGGTGATGACATGATGCAATGATGATCCAAATAAGAAAGAGGATGATATAGAAGGAAAAATCTATGAGGACATGTGGACACATTCAAGCATTTTTGTGGACAAGCTATTGTAGATCTTCATTGAAGCAAGAAGGTGCTCTTTTCTAGTAGATCTACCATTCTCAACATTCAAGCATTCAAATAGACATTATCATGGGGTAGAAATTAGAGATTGTGAATTGGTAGGAGTAATTTAGCCTTGGGGGCTTGGTTTTCTTTCTTTATCATATTCAAATCTATGCATTTCTTTCACATTTCCATGTTATGTTAGGATTATTAATCTAGAAGATTAGATCTTGATATTACATGTTCAAAGACTCTTCTCAAAGAGTAAACACACACATACATACATTCTATATTCAGATATTCATGGAGGTGGAGATCACCAAAATAGGGGTTTGACTAAGGAAAAACCCTATATAGCCACCCCAAAACCTTCTTTTCAGATATTTGCAAGTGTTGTTTTCAAGAGTTACAAGTACAGGACAGCAGATCTGAGACCAGATTTGGATACCCTTTTCAGTGAACTATCAGGATCTGAAAATAGATTTTCTATCAAAGAAGCATAGGTTAGGGTTGAGATTATTGGGTCAAGGGTGAGATTAGTGGGTCAAGGTTGACATATTCCATAAGATGGTGTCAGAACAGAAAAATATTTTTGCGTTTTGTTCATCTCTATGTTCCAGTTCCAGATCATACTTCAGATTTTCCAAAAATAGAGTACAAACCTGAGAAAAAAACATTCTTCAGATCTGCTATTATATGATGTAGGTATTTTACTCCTTAATTCTTTACAACTATTCTCAATTCCATATCATGATAATTAGGTGTATTAGACTAAAATTGGACTTAGGGTCTCTTTTCATGTGCAATTCCTATCATCTAGAAGACCTCATGTTCAACACCAATTTTAGATCTTACAATACTGATCTAGGGCACAATCTTCTAGAGAGGCCTACATAGGATAATTGAATTCCAATTAGAACCTTACCCCTAGAAGAGTACCTATATTAAATATAATTTAAGATTCGTCACTTTGGAATCCAAAACTACCAACCTAAAAGTGGGAAAATAAACTTTTGAATGTCCCCCAACAACCGACAAACTTTCCAATTGGAAAGGGGACCTGATTTGAGGTTGATCCTGACCTAGGTCAATGTCGTGGTCGACCCTAACCTAGGAAAAGGTAGAGGTCAACCTTGGATGAGGAAGTCATAACCACTGGAAAATGTGCCAGGTGGGATAAACAGTGTCCGGAGAGGCCGAATCACGGTCCTAAATAGGCACAAAAGTTGGAGAGGGTGCAAAAATGAGAGGACAATATGACGATGGCCCAAAACACCCCCTAAGGAGGGCTAAACATTCTTAACATGGAAGTTCTTCCATTTTTAGATGATACAGAAACAAAATTGTATATCAAAATCTACTGTTGAAGCGGAGTATGTTGCTACTATTTTTAATTGTACACAAGTGATATGGATGAAAAAAATATTGAAAGATATAAAAACATGCATTGATGAGCCTATTTCTATATATTGTGACAATTCAAGTGTTCTCAATATTTCAAATAAATCTATGTTCCATTCAAAGAAAAAGCATATTTCCATCAAATATCATTTCTTGAGAGACAAAGTCAGTGAGAAAGAAGTCAGATTGGAATATATATCTATTAAAGAGAAGATTCTAGATATTTTCTTGAAGCCCTTTTCAAAGGATACTTTTGAGTATCTCCAAGGTAAGATATTGACGGGACTTTGTGACCGGTCTCATCAACAGATGAAGAGTTGTCACTGGGTACCAGGGTACCGGCCAAATTCACCTGTAAAGGTTGTTTGGGGAATAAATTCTCTTGTCCTTCAAGCACATGAGTGTCAGGTATTGATGGTGTGAGAAGCTAAGGTGGGAAAGTGACTATTTTTGTTTGGAGGGATAGCTAGTTTTGATTCGTCTTGTCCAGGGATTTTTTTGGTAAGTCGAGGTTTCCTGCAAGCACGCATTAGCTTACCAAATAAAAAAAAAAAGATAGATCAAGGTTAGGATTTTGTTATTCTACTTATAGTCATGCAATATATATTTAACATCAACAATTCTCTAATGAACTATAATAAATACTAAATGCATACAAAACCATTAGCTCATACATATTCAATAGCAAGGTTAAATGAGATCATCTAAGCTAACAAAACATCAAAGAAAAGGACATTAGAAACATACACCACAAAAGAGATATAGCTAACTCAGAGATCAGAACACCAACAATGTCATTGCCAGAAACTCTTCCTTCTTCATTAACAAAATTTTCCAGTAGCACTGGTGTGTACATCAATGTCTCCAAGGAAGCATCTAACAATTAAGGACTACTGAGCAATGAGATTTGCAAGTACTAGAAATGAAATGTCAAAAGTATTAGACTAAAAAATAATGAATTCTGATAACCCTTGAAATGAGGTCAGAATTATTATTTATACATATAGTTTTCCCTAAAACTAACCTAATCTAACTGTACACTCAACATTAAAATACAATATCCGGTGGTCGATACTACCTGCACCACTTACAATCACCTCGAAAAGAGTAGAGGTCTAATAGAAAGAGGAAGAAGACAAGAAGAAAGGATGGAAGAATCAGCCTTGAGAAGAGTGCTGGATAAAGAATAGAAGAAATCTGATCTTCCCGGAGTTCGAGGCTACATGCCTCATTAATGAAAAATGCAGCTCATTGTCTTCGATGATCCAGGTAGTTAATGCTAGAATGACGCCTTGGGAAAATCACCCATCAGAGCCATCCCTTTATCTGACATGCCTTATCGGGATCACCTACCTCCTGACCCCTTTATTAACTGCTAGATAATGACTAGTCAGCTCTGGGGAACCTGGACATGGGTCATCGAAAGAATACAAAACTATTGGATCCAAAATTTTGGAGTCCGGGAGCTTACACTCAAAGAATAATGAATACTCAAAAATGCACCCTCTAGGTAAGAACCTCTAGAGTCTGGAGAGATTTATTGTCCCTTATTGTTTTTGAATGCCTCCAAAAATTTTCTAATGCCATCTCCATCTATATCTTTGATAGTGTTCCACTGGTCGTAGATAATTTTGAACTTTTCTTCAATGTCTCTAGCCCTATCCTAGAATTCTTTGACTAAATTCACTAAGTCATGAGCCCGAAGCATCAATTTAGATATTCTTGAAAAATTTTCCTCTATCAAAGTCTTCGGTAGACTGATACTGGGACTCCATCAGCTCATCAAATTTTCTAAGGACGTAGTCCTCCGGGGCACAAGTCCCGATGGTGAAGGGGTCAACTTGTGAAACCCTTCCAATAAATGCTTTGTATAGGTCTAAAGGATACTAGACCACTATGACCTTCTCTTTGAGGATCAGGAGAACTTGCTTGCATACCTAAATCTTGATGCCAAGTCTGGAGTACTGCGCCTGGAGGAATTCGAAGGATTCCTCTCCCAAAATTCCGACCTCGGTGATGGCCTCTTCTTCAAAGTTAATGACTTCATCTAATCCGCTACTCCACTCTTCATATTTTTCTATGTTTCCTTCCCACAGGATGATGACACCATTTACCTGGCCCAAGAGATTATTGACCAATTAAAGGTCTGGGAGTGACTCTTCCAGGAATTTCCTTACGACCCTGATCTGCTTCGTGATCCAACCATCTATAGCCCGTGCCTTCTTCTTCATGGACCTAAGAGCATCAGACGGATCTCGGACAGTGGCTGTGTAAGTTCAGAGAGAAGTCTGAGGAGATTTTCATTTTTCTCTCTTTCCTCCTTTAACTTCAGTGCTTTTTTGTCGTACCGGGCTTCAACTGCCCAGGTTTCCTCTCTTAACAGGTCTAGCTCACCTTGCTTATCTCTCCTCCCTAGAGGCACTTCTGTAATTGTGTATTCTTTGAACCTTACTTTTCCCACATCTGTATCTAGGGGAGGGGTTGCAACCACTGCAATTGTATTTCCTCCCGGAACAGTCTGAAGGGTATGGATGGTCCACATCTTTTTGGGATTCTTAGCCTCTGTATTCTGAGCCATCATCTTGGCCAATGATAGGGGAATGCCTACCGGTGTCGAGGTCTTTCTCTTTCTGGATTCCACCAGCCCTTGTGGCAGCTGGGGTGGTATTTTTTCTAAGGAATGAGTATCAAGGCCTTCTTCAAAGTCTGGTGGTGTATCTCTGGTATCCATGGTTGCAACATAATATTTTTCCTTTTCTTGTTCCCTGGGGGTTTCGATATTTTCTACCCTAGTGGCATCTTTGTTTGTGGTGTCAAGGACCCCATCTCTTCTGGCACCAACATTATTTGTATCATCAGGGTTTTCCCCATCCTTCTTAGCATATGTGGTTTCAGTGTCCACATTATCCAAGTTATCCCTCCCATCTTGTTTTTTCTATTGTTGTTCATCCCTGACGTCATTCACTGGGACATCCTTCTCCATGAGCACATCTTCTAGATGAGGAGGAGGTGTTTGGCCAATGTTTAGTTGTTGGGCCACTGAGACCACCTCGCCGAATGTCGTGCTTTGGGGCACTTGATCACCTGGAGTAACTGAAGGCATTTTGAGTGTGATGGCTAGGGGTACAGTTGATCCTTTAGGTTTGGTTTTCCCAGTTGTCAGTTGCTCATCATTTTCTTGCCTTGAATCTATATTAGTCCCCTAGAGTGGTGTTTTCTCCACATCTTGTGGATCTTTTTGTGCTACTTCTTGTTCTAGCTCCTTTTCGAGTTCTCGGACCCCTTGTTCCAGGACCACTTCCTTTTCTAGTGTCTCCTCTTCATCAAGGATTATCTCCACTTCTTGTGCGGCTATTTCTTGTACCACCTTATCTATCTCCCTATGTAGATTCATGAGTTCATCTATCCCAAAGATGTTATCAAAGTTGTCATGCGGAGGGGAGGTCTTTGGAAGATCATCCATTTCAGGGGATTTTGAATTGACCTCCACTGGGGGAACATTGGGCATGCTAGGGCCCATGTCTGTACTCGAGGGATTGTCTACCCTCTACTTCTTCTTTCTTTGTAATGGGGCCCTGATATCCAAAATTTCTATGGACTATGCCTTGGCCTCTATTTTCTGGCACATGAGAGCTGCTAGTGAAGGGGATCCTGTCGGGTGAGAAGATCCCACTAGAGTCACCAGGAGACCATGGGAGAGCTGGGAGCTTATTTTCTAGTCTCTTAGTCAAGACACCTCCATCTAATCATGAATTTTATCCAAAATGGGGAGTGGACCTTGGGGAGTAACCTGGGGTGGGACATCTTTCTTCTCCTTCCCCTTGTCCTTGCTTTGTCCTACAACTCCAGAGGTCAAAGCAGACCCCCATAATAATGGACCCTTACTAATTCTCCTCGGACACACCCTCTCAAAATATTTATGACTATTATCAATGATGTGTCAACTCACATCCTCAATTGTTATGTTCTCTAGGGTGTCCTAATCCATCGGATGGAGATCCAACTTGTTGATCCCCTATTCTTTGTATGATGGGTTCTCCAGAGGCCCATCTTCTATAAAATATTTTGAGAAGCACCGAAGGTTGAGGGCCTTTATCAAACCTTTGGAAATCCATGAATGTTGTCAGGCTCGGAGATCAAAACTATCCTGAAAATCCACCTAGAAGTTTTCAATGTGAACTTTATGAGGTGCGGATGCCTAGGGAAACACCTCTCTTATCTTGTCTACTAGATCAAAATTATTTCTGGTAAGGTGAATTTTGCCAGTCCCAGACTCTTTAGCTCATTGTCGACTTCCTTAGCTGCTATGAGACTGCAAGAATAGTTCCCACAAGTAATTTGGAATGGAATAGATGTAACCTTCTTCACACCAAAGAATGCGTGGAGTTCCAAGATTTTCCTGCAGAACTCTAAAATAATTATCCTATCCCCACAATGCCTAGGGAGTAGGCAGGGTTTCCTAGAGAAGCTAGTCACCTGAATGTAAGTATGTTGCTGAAATTGAATGAAATAATTTTCATATGTGCTTACCAAGTTCATCGCCTCTTGCGACAACCGGTACTCGGTGTCCCGAGTGAGTGTCAAAATGTTATGGTAAATGAACATGTCATTTACCCTGCAAAAATGGGGCAAGGAGGCTTCCCATTGGATCCAGGGATAATGATCCCATGGGGAAAGCTGGTCTGGCCCATTCTCAAGAACTCCCACTATCTGGAAACCCCAAAGAGCAGGTCTCTATTGGGCCAATGCCCACAATACATATGAATTCATGTAGAACTTCAGATTCTCAAGTACATTCTTTATCTGGGAGTCTACATGATTGGCGATGATGGTCGCCCAGTCAAAGGTCTGACTGTAGGTGGTGATGTAGTAGAGAAAATAAAAATTCCATGTTGAAAAGTCTCTAGAATGGGGCTCTCCAAAGAGCCTGCATAAAAATATGATTCTCACATGAATGCATTCTTTAAAGTCTCCACGGGGAATCTCCAGCTTCATCTTCTTATAGTCCCTTCTCAGGGACTTCAGCCAATGAGTATTGAGATGTTGTCGGGAAAAAATGTAAATTTTGTCAAATTCCTTCAATTATACAGACCAAGAGATAACAATGGATCCCTTGAACTGGGGGATTCCCATCCCTGAAGCAAAAGTGGTGGCATCCAGGTTGACAATGTCCGCCGGGTAATGTAGTGGTAGAGGATCAGCCAGAAAAACAACCTGGGAAGGAGCGTTGTAGTGCGCCACTAGTTGAAGGATCAGTTCTAGTCCTTGAACTAAGTAGGGGAAAATTGCATCTTTGATGATGTCAGAGGTGGCCATGTTTTTTTCCATATCATCTCTGGTAGCCCTCTGTTGGTTTATTGTTTGAATGAGGATCTACATTTCAGCCCATAGTCTGGGCTCAGTATCTATGATCTCCTATAGCTTGGAGTCCACTTTGGACCCCACAAGAACACCCTCCCTCGGGTACTTGGAGGTTAATGGGAGCTTGGCCAATATATTTTCTGCCTTTATTTTTGTGTTCACCCGAGTGGAGGTAGTTGCAAGATCTAGAATTCCAAGTTGAGTTGTTACTTCAGAAATCTTGTTGGATAACTTGCAACCTGAAAGACTGGAGAACCGTCAATACATATAATATGGTAAAAATAAAACATTTTTAGGGACTTCAGGGAATTCACCACCATCTTTCACCTGCTCAAAGAATATTAGTTTATGCGACACCTGAAGGTCCTAGGGAATTAGTTTATTTGACAAAATAGGATGAAGACCCAGGGACTTCTCAGGACCCGGAGTCTGGAGAAACTAGCCATTATCGACATGACTAGGCAGCGAGCCAAACTTGGCTAACATGGGTTGTCATGTGGCCACCCGACAGATGATGTAATGGCCCTTAATGGAGACAGGTGTGTTGACATGAGGGATATGAATGCCAGATGGGATGTATTTTTAATGCTCACTCATGGGGGAGTTAATCCTACCATTAAGATGAAATGACAGAGGAGAGAGAAAACCACAATGGATCAAACAGGCGTGGTGCTGAGTTCAAACTGGGTGGACACCATGTGGACAAGATCCAAACTTGGTGTAAATGTGTAGAGAACAACGAGCTCACCATGGGAAGGGTTACCAGGACAACATATAGACTAAAAATATATAGGGGAAATATGGAACATGACATAATTTATAGGAGCTATCTACAACTAAGGATTACCTACAATTTAAAGCAAGGCTCTGACACCTTTTTACATGAACCTTAAGAATTTACAACATTTACAACTTAAATACATCATTTACAGGGCCGAGAACAACACAAGGAAGGCAGAAAAACTTCCTATGGAGCCATCCCACCAACGGGAGGTGACAACAAACCAGCAAGCAAAAAAACCAAAACTAAGATGAAACCAAAAGAAAATAAGCAAACACGAGCGAAACAAAGGCAAACTGGGAAAGACAAAACCAGGAAGAGGAGAGTTGAAGGGCCTACCTTAAAATAGGAAGGAATGCAGGAAGAGGAGCATGTGAGGCACTCTACAATTGATGGAGATTTTATAGACCACGACAATGAACGCACCACTATTAATCACCGTTTAAGCACTGTTGTACACCGAAAGCAATTCACACTTAATTGCTATATAATCACCTTAATTACTCTGGGTAATTTCTCTTGATAGCTTGTTTGCAGTAAATGTGAAAGTGACAGGTGAAACCCATTTATATCCTTAGGGTAAAAACATGTTGCTTCCTTCCACAAACCCTAGGAAACGTAAACCCTTCAAACTTCAGACCCAAGGATTCTAAACAACTGCACCCTCTAGCAAAAGAGGAAGTGGTGAAAAGGAATCCCAGAGTCCGATAATCTAGCCAAATCAGAAGAGAAAAACACTCCGGAACCGGGTCCGAAAGGAAGGACCAAAAGGAAAAGAAAATGACCCTTGTAGAAGAAAAGGCTGAAGAAAGACAAAGAGAAAGGAACAAGGAAAAAAAAAAAAAGGGGGACCCAACATTTTGCCTACAAAATGTAGGGACAGGTATGAAGGGCATAACAAATGGAGACTCACTGGGATGAATGCCTTAGCACATTTGAGAACTTTAAAATCTCTGTTTAGAAAAACTGGAACTTATCTTTATCTGGAGCATTCTTTTGGCAAGGCGCGAGGTGTCTGAGAAAATCTGACTCATCATTGATTCAATCGTTCAGTCTTTCATCAGCTGTGAGGTGTATTCTTTGAAAGAAAATCAAGCTGATAATTTCTAGGAGAAGCAAAGAGGAGGCACTAAATACATCAAACCAAAATCAACACATCTTACATGTTCCCCCCGGATATCAAAATTATCTATTCTTCAGATCCTTTTCTTTTTTTTCTTTTGAAGATGGAAAGGTGGTACTCCTTTCACCATGAACCTTAAGCTTAGCTAATTTTCATGGCAGTACTTCTTTCACCTTGCCACCTGCTTTGAATTGCTGAATAGGAGAGAACATTCTAGACCTGAGATATTTTATGATTCCCAGACTTGGCCAATTACTAGTGCCACCAATCTTCCCTCAAGGACCACACATTTACTTTCTTCTTAGATTTTTTGTTAACCAATGTCGAGACTATCAAGATATGAATCTGATGAAGAACACTCATAACCTTTCACCATATGTACAAAACAACTCTGAAGTGTGGATGAAATATACCATGATAACAATAGATTCCAAACTACTCAAAATGCATAAGGTACCATTCCAGGGACTAGATGTCATGCTAACCATACCTATCTACAAGAAGAAGGAAACATGCTAGGGACCAAGAAAATAGAATGCAAAACAAAATAAAACAAAAAAAAAAGCAGACAGGGAAAGGAAGGTAGTCTCGGTGGAATGCTGACAAACTATTTACAAGGCCAAGGCACTCCCAAGGAGCATTGAGAAAGATATTTACAAGAAGGAGATTTTTACATATAATACAACTTTGAACAAACTCACCACCTACCTTATTAAAAATAGTGCTTGAGGAACTATCCATTGACAGGCAATGGGATGACTTCTTTGGTCATAGTATTGAGGCGATAAGTATTTTCCCCACAGATCTCATATATCAAATATGGTCCGAGCCAGAGCCTTTGGAATGAGGTGTGCTTCCTTTTCATTTCCCAGACCTTGTCCCATAGGAGGACCAGGTCCAAAATATGAAAGGCCTTATATTGGGCTTTCTGCTCAAACCATCGCTTAACTACTGCTTGATGATGCATGAAATGTTCCAGCACCGCATCTCTTTGTTTCTCCATTTTCACCAGGTTCAGAAGTTAAACCTCCACAATATTGTCCCAGTTGTTAAATTCCTACATAAAATGTAAGACTGGGATTTGTAATTTGATAGGAAACACTATATTTTGGCCATAAACTAGATGGAATGGGGAAGTCCCCAGGGCAGCCTTTATTCTGATACGATTCACCTAGAGGGCGAACCTAAGCTTTTGGTGTCAATCCTGGGCGTTTTGTTCTAACATATGTTTGATCACCTCCAACAAATTTTTATTAGTGGATTCAGCCACACCATTATCCTGGGGGTAGTAGTTGTTGGAGAACTTCAAGGTGATCCTCCTTTCATAGGCCCATTCAAGTAACTATGCCAAAGAAAATGCTAGACCGTTGTCACACACTATAGTGAATGGCATTCTGAAATGGGTAACTATGTTTTCTTCAATGAATTTAATAACTACATATGCCATGTTGTTTTTATAAGGAATTGCTTCAGACCATTGCGTGCAATAATTGGTAGTAGTCAGAATGTAACGGTGGTTGGCAGACAAGTTGGGTTTGATTTCCCTGATAAAATCAAATGCCCATTAGGCAAAGGGTCTAACTTCAAAGTCCGGGTGCAAAGGCATGGCTAGGTTCCACTCATGATGTGCCACTATTTGGCAAGTGTGACACTTTCTAACATGAGTGTAGAAATCTTTAGAGATGAAGGGCCAATAGTATCTGGCCCAAAGAATCTGGTAGGCAATGGCATTCGCTAAGCCATGCTCGGTTCTGAACTTCCCATGAAATTCTTCAATTATTTTAGTAGCTTGGTCCCGATCAATGCACTAGAGGTAAATCCTTTCATAGTTCCTATAGAAAAGCATTCCATTCTTGATCATGAAATATGTGGTTTTCAGCCGTAGGCATGACGTTTGTTTGGGGGAAGCCCCTCTGTGCATCTGTTATTTAGAAATAGGTACACTAGATCGGCATACCATAGATCTTGGGTGACGGACTCCACTGTGTAAGTTTGGCATTCTATATTTGGAGTTCCTTGCATTATTTCTCTACATAGTCCCTAGCCTTGGACTATCTTCATCGGTTGAATTTATAGATCATACTCTTGGAGGATGGCCATCCATTTCCCTCGACATTTTCCCAGTTCACTTTGCAGTAGTAAAGATTTCATAGCCTGGTCTAGAATGATAGCATGCACTTTTCTCCAGAGAATATAGTGCCAGAATTTCTTCACGGCCTGGACTAGAGAGAAATCCTACTTTTCCAAAGATGAATATTAGACTTCAGCATTTTTGAAGGGGGAGCGCATGAAAGAAATGGGTCGTTCTTCCCCTTCAACTTTCTAGGTTAGGCCTGCTACTGCGAAATGAGATGAAGTGAAGGAGTATATGTGAAATGGGAGGGAATAGTCTGGACTTGCTAGGACAGGTGCCTCCACTATGGTTTTCTTGATCTGAGCAAACAATCACTTCACTTCAGGGCTCCAGTCAATCTTTGTGTCTTTCTTCATCATTTCATTGAGTGGTTTTACTATCTCGGTGAATCCAGTGATGAACCGCCAGACAATGTTTATCTTTCTGAAGAAATATCTCATTTGTTTCTTACTATCGGGTATCTGTAGATTCAGAAGTGCTTCAACTCTCTCAGGGTCAAAGGATATCCCCTTCTTAGAGACGATATGCCCAAGAAGCTTCCCTTCAGTGACCTCGAATATACATTTCTTAGGGTTGAGGGAAATACCATACTAGTGACATCTCTCACAAATTTGGGAGAGGTGGGTGGAGTGATCACACCTATCCCGAGAAAAAATGGTCAAATCATCCATGTAGATGATTATGCATCTGTTTACTAGACCCTCTAATGCAATGTCCTATTAGTAATAACTGAGAGGGGGGGTGAATCAATGGCCTCAAATTTTTATCCAATTTAAACTTTAATCCACCAATCAATACTTCTCAAATTATTAAGTCTCAACAAGATGCATGCCTTTGAAATATTTGAAACAAATAACTGTCTGTCAGTTTACCTTGTCTGTCTTGTTTCTCCTTGATAACCGATAAGCAGTAAACTATATTTACTGATACTCAGTAAATATGTAGAGTATACCAGTCAATCCATAAATGATATGTAGAATGTAAAACACTAAAGTAATTAACCATACACACATAACACAAGGATTTTAATGTGGAAACCCTATTAAGGGAAAAAACCACTAGGACCGGTACCCCAAATTTTTACTCTTCTGAAGTGAGCTCTGTTAGGAGCCAACCCTGTTAAAGGTTACAAACACACTGTTAAGTGAAACCTTGTTAGAGGATTTTCAATACATAGGTTGTCACTAAGTATCTGGTATCTACGCTACCATCCTTGAATCGGTCTCATGACTGTCAATAGGCTTTATGCAAAATATTACTACCATCCTTGAATCAGCCTCCTTCTTAGACTGTCAATAGGCTTTAGGTAAGACCGGTGCTACTATCATGAGTCAACCTTCTGGTAATCTGTTAGGATATACCTTAATTACAAAATACTGTTAAGTCCTACTCTGTTAAGATACTTTAATGCGTCAATGGTTAAACTGAAACAAAATGACCTGTTTCTAATGCAACTAAATTACAGATTTTCAGATCTATTTACTTACAATATCTTTCTGATCAATGTATCAATTCAATTCCTTTGTACTTAACTCTTTCTACTCTGTGATGTTGTGATTCAGTGTTCGTTGGTGTCTACAGAATTCTTTAGCTCTCCCTCAGCTTGATTGATCAGGACTGCATGAAGTTAATCCTTCATCAGTTTCTCTTCAACATCTTCTATCAGTTCACTCCCACGTGTATCTGATTGTGTATTGACCACCACGAGAATGAATTATGCTTGTCTCTTAAATAGACATGATTTTCCTTAATTCTAGGTTCTTTGATTCTTGATTCTTGGCATGAAAAACAATCCAGCCAAATTGATTTATGGCTTTAACTCCTAATTTATCTTGTAGTTATCTTCTTGCCAATTGTACAAATCACTTACTTAACTATGGTCAAATAAAACAAATAAAACAACCAGTTAATTCTATCCTTTAGCTCTGCCAGCTAGATATTTTTTCATTTTCTGATCTCTCTATTCCGTCGATTAATTTTGTAGTTCATCACTGGTGACAACTGCCAGTTCCATCAGTGTCGCTTCAGTTAGCTTTGGGATCTCTGTCCGTCGGGCATCATTGGATCTTTGTTCATCGAGAAACACTATTTTTACCTTGTCGGGTATCATGTGATTCTACTTCATCAGGAAACACTGTCTTCTGCTCATCGAGCATCACTATGACTTTAATCTCTATCTTTATCGATGGTGTGCACTCCGCTGGTGTAGTCTGTCACTTAGTGAATACTAGAATTTTATGCATTGCTAGAAGCATAACCTTTATTCCATTGTTTCTTTGAAGTCTTTGGCATGATCATACAGATGATATCAAGTTGACATCAATGACAATACAAACCATTAACTGATTTAATGTCTTGCATCATCTTCAACTTAATATAGTCAATCATTTAATCAGATACATGTCATTAATCTCTCCCTTTGGCATTGATGGAAACATGCTATATTATCATACTATACTATTTCTAATACAATATGAAATACAATTGTTGAGATTCATCAAATTACCAAACAATTTTCTTTGATAACTGATAAAATGTCTGACTGCCGGTAAGCTCTGTGTAAGCTTAGATTTGATTCTTGCAGCTTTCCTTTTTCTACTTTTGATGTGTTGTGACCTCTGTTGGTGTCAATTTTCTCTTTGACTATTCTTCATCTTTGATGTCACTGTCTTGTATTTGCAACTTTTATACAAATACTCTCCCTTTGGATATGATCTCTCCCTGTTTGGAGTAATCTGATAATGAATAGTTTCTGATGATAATATGGAAAACATTCTCTCCCTTTGACAACAATGCCAAAATAATATTTTACAAATATCTGACATTTTGTCAACTAATTCCTTCTTTCCATAATATATTCTTTGAATTTCCCTTATCCATTGTCAATATAACAATCTTCTCTAGTGCCTGGTTCTGATATATACCTTTCTGTATATAGATGTAGCATTGAAGTTCAGCTTCTGCTTGCATCAATCATGATTGATATTTTGATAATATATAGTTGATGCAGCCTTCATTTTTTTTAGTGACTGTTAGACATGGGTTTGACCCCTAGTCTCTTTCTCAGGTACTCAAATGTATCCTTGGGTAGTGGCTTGGTGAATATATCAGCCAATTGTTCTTTTGACTGCACATATTCAAGTATCACCTCTTTTTCTTGGACTTGTTCTCTCAAATAATGATACTTGATGGAAATGTGTTTAGTCTTTGCATGCATGACTAGATTCTTGGAATATTTATTGTACTGGTGTTATCACAATAAATAACTACTGGTTCTTTGATCTTCATATGCATACCTTCCAGCAGCTATTTGGTCCATGCAATATTTGAGCATTTTGCAGCAGCAGCAACATATTCTGCTTCTACAATAGACTGAGAGATGCATCCTTACTTCTTTCTAATCCATGTGACAAGTCTGTCACCTATAAAGAATGCTCCTCTAGTTGTGCTCTTTTGGTCATCAAGATTTCCAGCCCAATCAGCGTCGGTAAACACTTTTAGTTCAAATTTTCCTTCTCTTCTATACCATAAGCCAAATTCCTCAGTATTCTTCAGATATCTTAGTATTCTTTTCACAG
>MU227371.1:1227617-1251985 GCA_018584345.1 Thuja plicata | reverse complement strand
TTTATCCAATTTAAACTTTAATCCACCAATCAATACTTCTCAAATTATTAAGTCCCAACAAGATGCATGCCTTTGAAATATTTGAAACAAATAACTGTCTGTCGGTTTACCTTGTCTGTCCTATTTCTCCTTGATAATCGATAAGAAATAAACTGTATTTACCGATACTCAGTAAATATGCAGAGTATACCAGTCAATCCATAAATGCATATGTAGAATGTAAAACACTAAATTAATTAACCATACACCCATAACACGAGGATTTTAACGTGGAAACCCTGTTAAAGGAAAAAACCACTGGGACCGGTACCCCAAATTTTCACTCTTCTGAAGTGAGCCCCAACCCTGTTAAAGGTTACAAACACACTATTAAGTGCAACCTTGTTAGAGGATTTTCAATACATAGGTTGTCACTAAGTATCTAGCATCTATGCTACCATCCTTGAATCGGTCTCATGACTGCCAATAGGCTTTATGCAAAATCTTACTACCATCCTTGAGTCAGCCTCCTTCTTAGACTGTCAATAGGCTTTAGGTAAGACGGGTGCTACTATCATGACTCAACCTTCTGGTAATCTATTAGGATATACCTCAATTACAAAAGATTGTTAAGTCCCACTCTATTAAGAGACTTTAATGCTTCAATGGTTAAACTGAAACAAAATGACCTGTTTCTAATGCAACTAAATTGCAGATTTTCAGATCTATTTACTTACAATATCTTTGTGATCAATGTATCAATTCAATTTCTTTGTACTTAACTCTTTATGATTTGTGATGCTGTGATTCACTATTCGTCGGTGTCTGCAGAATTCTTTATCTCTCCCTCAGCTTGATTGATCAGGGTTGCATGAAGTTAATCCTTCATCAGTTTCTCTTCAACATCTTCTATCAATTCACTCCCCTGTGTATTTGATTACGTATTGACCACCATGAGAATGAATTATGCTTGTCTCTTAAATAGACATGATTTTTCTTAATTCTAGGTTCTTTGATTCTTGATTCTTGGCGTGAAAAACAATCCAGCCAAATTGATTTATGGCTTTAACTCCTGATTTATCTCATAGTTATCTTCTTGCCAACTGTACAAATCACTTACTTAACTGTGGTTAAATAAAACAAATAAAAAAACCAGTTAAGTCTATTTTTTAGCTATGCCAGCTAGATATTTTGTCATTTTCTAATCTCTTTGTTCCGTCAGTTAATTCTACAATTCATCACCAGTGACAACTGCCAGTTCCATCAGTGTCGCTTCAGTCAGCTTCAGAATCTCCATCCGTCGGGCATCATTGGATCTTTGTTCATCAGGAAAAATTGTTTTTACCTTGTTTGGTATCATGTGATTCTGCTTCAACAAGCAACACTATCTTCTGCTTATCGGTATCACTATGACTTTAATCTCTGTCTTTACCGATGGTGTGCACTCCGTTGGTGTAGTCTGTCACTTAGTGAATACTAGAATTTTATGCATTGCTGGAAGCATAACCTTTATTCCATTGGTTCTCTGAAGTCTTTGGCATGATCATATAGATGATATCAAGTTGACATCAATGAAAATACAAACCATTAACTGATTTAATGTTTTGCATCATCTTCAACTTAATATAGTCAATCATTTGATCAGTTACATGTCATCATGTCCATGGCCTTTTGAAATGTTTCCCCATTTTTATAAGGCCAAATGGAATTCTCCAGTATGAAAACATTCCCCACTTGGTGGTGAACATTGTTTTATCTCTATCTTCATACTTAACCATGACCTGGTTATACCTGGAGTACCCATCTAGGAAGCACATCATTTGGGATCCATTAACAATTTTTAATACCTCATCCAACGAGGGGAGAGGGTGAATGTCCTTCTTTGATGCCTTGTTCAAATTGAAAAAATTCACACAAAGGAAAATTTTTCCATTTTTCTTTCACATGGGGACAAGCTTGGAAACCCAAGTTTTGTTTCAGATAGGAAAGATAATCTAGGCTGACAACAGTTTCTGAACCTCCAGATGAATTAGAGGTTCGATCAATGGGTTTACCGACCTTTTCTTTTGCCAAAAGGGCTTAGAATCTAGTTTTAGTGGGATGGTATGGGCCATGATGGATGTGTCATAGGTTTTGAGATCCTCATACCCCCATGCAATTACATCAATGTATTCTCGGAGAACTATGAGAATCTTCTCCTTCTCCTCTGGCGAGTAGGAGGTGCCAATGTGTACAAATTTCTCTTCATTGGCCTGGCTGATGTTAACCTTTTCAAATTTTCCTCTCTCAAAGGAGGATGATATCTCCTCTCGGCCCTGGGGGTCTAAATCAAAGATGCGTTCAAGAGCTACCATCCCCTTTGGGATGGTGTTGGTTGGTAAGTCGATAATCCCATCATCTTCTTCACCATGTCTAGTATCGTCATGATCTCTTTCTTCCACTATCTGGTCCTCAAAGAGGCCAACATTGGCCATGAAGGCTAGAATATGTTGTTCATCCTCAAAGACTTGAAAGTGAGTGATATTGTTCAGGATGGACAGGGTGGGAACCATCTCAACAAAAAATTTCTGGAGCTGGGAGCTAGCCATTGGCTTAAGGGTGGTGGCAAACATGGCCAGGGCATCCGAAACATAATTTATTTTCTAGGGAAGAAGCTCAATGTTAAAAGAATTGAAATATTTAATAAGGCTCCATGCCCGGTTGTGGTATGCAGCCAACCTTTTATCATGACAAGTATATTAGCTCCGAACCTATTTAACAATCAACTCTGAATCACCCACTGTCTGGAGGTGGGCGATTCATTTTCTGAGTGTAAACAGGAGTCCAAGGACCAAGGCCTTGTACTCTGTGACATTATTTTTGAAGTTAAACTAAATCTTGTAAGATGCGAGGAAGTATTTCCCCCACGGGTTGATCAATTCCACTCTAGACCCGCAACCTTGCTTAGACTGAGATCTTTCAAACTTTAGGGTCCATAGGTCATAGTTCATTTTCTAGGGCTAGGAAGGCGGAGTGGTGTTTGGATTGATTTTGGGAGGGTTGGGTGGTGATTCCTCTAACTTTGATGGCATGTGGGTGATTTTTTCCTCTGGATAAGCCTTCGGTTGGGATTCTTGGACAAGCGGCACCTTGGGCATACTACTGGAATGATTACTAGGTCTAGAAAAATCATCTTTGTGTTTTTTCTCCTAGAGGGCGTTGATATGGTGGGTAGCAGTGGAAACACAAGGCTCACACTTCAGTTTAGAATGTTTCTGGTAGTGTACCCAGCACCAAGTGCCATACAATAGTGTGGCGGGAGTTTCCATGTTACCTTATGAGTTTACCTCATCCCTCAATTTTTTGTCTAGGTCCTGAATTCTCTGAGAGACTATGGGATCCTCCCTGGGGGTGAAATCAAATGTTAAGATCTCTAGGGGTCGGTACACCCTAGGGGAAGATTAAGAGAATAGGACTTCATTCACCCTCCCAACTTTGGTGAGGGCTTCCTTCATCCTGGGTTCACTCTCTACCCAGATTTCGTTTGAGTGCCCCTCCCAGGGGAGCCACAAGTGAGAGAAGTCTATGGAGAAATACCCATTAAGGGCCTTAGACCAATTCCAACTTAGCAACATCCCATAATTTTTGGGGATGTCCACCACTTGGATGTCTATTATGCTTGATATGCGGGGGTCTTGGATGAGCTGAATCTGGATGTTCTTTAGCTCACCTACCATTTTTATAGTAGTTTTGTCCAATTGGACCATAGTGCCTTTGGATGGAGTGGGAAAGAGTCTGAGCTTCTGGCATATAGACAAGGGAATTAAATTTCCCGAAGCACCAGAATCTAGTAAGTAGTTGTGTAGGTTCTTACCTTGTATGTTCAAGCCTAGTAAGAAGGGAGGATCCTCTGTATTTTCTTGGAAGACAGCCGAATTGGCATCATCAAATGTGACAACCTTTGGTGGACGATTGATGGCTTCTGATTTTCACAAGAGCTTCAGAAGAGACTTCCTCTACTTGGGAAAATTCAACAAAACCTCCATCAAGGTCATGGAGGTGGTGGTTCTCTCTAATTCCTTAGTGATGTCAAACCTTCCTCCCGAGTAAAGTTGGCTTCCCTTGGCCAGATCCTTAGCGTGGTTAGATTCAGGTCCTTTTGGTGGGAAGGAGCGATTAGTTGTGTTACCTTGGGGGGAGGTATTATTGGGAGGTGTTGGTGTATAAACTGGCCCTTTTCCATCCTAACTCTAAGTGTTGTAGAGAGTTCACAGGCTGGTAAAGGCATTGGCCTCAAAGGCCGGAATAGATTCATCAAAGAACCCCTACAATTTGGGATCTTCTTCATCCTCTTCATCTGTCCTGAAGAAGATGGTCTCACAGGTGAAGGAACTATGAGTAGGGTCTTGTGCGGGTGATTCTAGGGGAGTAGGATTGATAGGTTATTATCTGTTTGACTGGGAGATCATGATAATCTTCTCCAGTGTGGTGCAGTTCAGCTCAAAATGAGAGCTAGTGTCATGCAATCTACACCAGTTGGTTAGGGGGTGGAATTATGTAAGCTTCATAGAATGACTGGGTCCAGTACCTCCCTAAGTGGTGTTTTAGTTTGGAGGAGGACCTCCAACACTTGCATTATTATTCCATTATTTTTAGTTGGGCCGAGGCCCATTGTAGTTTCTACCTCCGAGGTTAGAATTTTGTTGTCTAGAGAAAACATTCCCTCTCTGGGAATTGGGGTTTTGGGGCATAGATGGCCCCACCTTTAGCTGTCCCATGTCCACAATCAGGGAGGACACCAATTGCTGGAGGGATTCAACCTCGGTGGATAGCTGGGTGTTCACGTCATAGTGTGATGGTTGTTGTTGTTGGTTCCTGGGAAAAGTGATAGCAGCTCCCAAAGTCAAAGACTACAATCCTCCAGCTATAGGCAACTGAAAGAAAGTTACTCTAGGGGGTTGTGTCAATGGTTGTTGCATTTACAGTGGTTGGTTCTAGGGAATGAATTCTAGACCTGATATTGTCTAGGCTTTTGATGGATAAACGTACTGGGCCTGGTCGTCTATCAGTGCTGGCGGGCATATGGCCATCATCAGGGCACCCATTTCTGGATTGGGGTTGTATCCCCTGACATAAGAAGTTCCACCAGGTATCATGTTGAATGGTGTGCTCTGTCCAATCCCTCAGGGAGCTTTTCTCAGACTGCGGGACAACTCCAGGGCCAGGTTGTAAGCCTTTGCTAGAGTATCCTGGTCATTTGTGGTGGTGGTTGTACAAAGGAGAGTGGAAACAATGGGGTCTAGAGCATTTAGGTATGTTTGGATAGTGACATATATGGATGGGATGAAGGGGTCAGTGCACCGCTTCAAGGCACATAGGAATTGATGGTTGAATGTGGCAAGGGGTTCGTTTGGTTCCTTCTTGATGGAGATAAACTAGTTGTGGGACCATGCTGGGTTCACATGAACACAAAAGGCCACTAGGAAGGCGTCTCCATATCCTACCAATTGTTGATGGAGTTGGCTGAAAAGTTAAGGTACCAGTTTAACTCATTCTGTCCCAAGGAGAGAGGGAACATCTGGGTCACAACATCTTGATGTTGTACCCGATGTCAGTTCATGGCATCCTTGTAGGCCTGAAGATGTTCTTCTATAGTTCTAGGGCCTAGATGCTCATATCTACAATAGATCTCTGGATGTAGAGGAAGATCATTGGTAGTACCGGGGAACTGCCCCATTAGGGACCCATTGTTACCAAAGTATTTTTCCATTAAGGCTGCTAGATTTTGGCTAGGTTGAGCGTTAGTGCCCGAGGTTATCTGAGGGGCTTGGGTATTCTGAGGTGTAGTGAATCCCCAGACAAGGTTGGTAGGCTTCTTGGTCTTCGGGTTCCTTTTATTTTGAGAAAGAGGCCCGAGTTCAATAAACTTCCTAGGATTCGGGTTTGATCAAAGGATTCTTTCAAAGCGCTTGTGCAAAAATGACCCTATCCCGATAAAATTTTGACTCCTAAAACCATGGCTTGGGGAACCCTCAGGTGGTGTGAAATCAAAATCTTCCAAAGGGGATGAGATCATGCCCTCCTTCTAGTGCCATTTTCTATTGACAGGACTCTGTGACCAGTCTCATAAATAGAGGAAGAGTCGTCACCGGGTACCGGGGTACAGACCAACTTTTCCTATAAAGTTTGTCTAGGGAATAAATTCTCTGTCCCTTCAAGCACCTGAGTGTTGGTTCTCGATGGTGTGGGAAGCTAAGTTGGGCAAGTGACTATTTTTGTTTAGGGGGATAGCTAGTTTTGACTTGTCTTCTCTAGAGATTTCATTGGTAAGTCAGGGTTTCTTGCAAGCACGCATTAGCTTACCAAATAAACAGCAAAAGATAGATCAAGATTAGGAGTTCATTATTCTACTTATAGTCATGCAATATATCTTTACCATTAACAATGCTCTAATGAACTATACTAAATACTGAATGCATACAAAACCATCAGTTCATACATATTCAATAGAAAGGGGAAATTAGATCATCTAATCTAACAAAACATTAGAGAAAAGGACATTAGAAACATACAACATAAAAGAGATATTGCTAACTCAGAGATCAGAACACCAACAACATCATTTCCAAAAACTCTTCCTTCTTCATTAACAAAATATTCCATCAGCACTGGTGTGTACATCAATGGCTCCAAGGGAGCATCTAACAACTAAGGACTACTGAGTATTGAGCTCTGCAACTACTAGAAATGAAATGATAAAAGTATTGGACTGCAAAATCATCAATTCCATCGACCCTTGAAATGAGCTCAGACTTATTATTTAAACATATAGTTTTCCCTAAAACTAACCTAATCTAATTGTAAACTCAACATTAAAATACAATATCCGGTGGCCAGTACTACTTGCACCACTTACAATCACCTCAAAAATAGTAGAGGTATGACAGACAGAGGAAGAAGACAAGAAGAAAGGATGGAAGAATCAGGCTCGAGAAGAGTGCTGGAGAAAGAATTAAAAAAAACTGATCTTCCTAGAGTTTGAGGCTACATGCCTCATTAATGTGAAATGTAGCTCAGTGTCTTCGATGCTTCAGGTAGTTAATGCTAGAATGACACCTTGGGAAAATCACCTGTCAGAGCCATCCCTTTATCTAACATGTCTTATCAGGATCACCTACCTTCTAACCCCTTTATTAACTATTGGATAATGATCAGTCAGTTGTAGGGAACCTAGACATGGGTCATCGAAAGAATACAAAATTATTGGATCCGAAATTCCAAATTCTGGGGGCTTACGCTCAAAGAATATTGAATACTCAAAAATGCACCCTACAGGTAAGAACCTCTAGAGTTCGGAGAGCTTTATTGTCCCTTGTTGTTTTTCAATGCCTCCAAAATTTGGCTAATGTCATCTCCACCTATATCTTTGATACTGTTCCACCGGTCACAGATAATTCCAAAATTTTCTTCAATGTCTCCTGCCCTATCCCAGAATTCTTAGACTAACTTCACTGATTCGTGAGCCCAGAGCATCATTTTAGATATTCTTGACAATTTTCCTCCGTCAAAGTCTCCAATAGACTGATACTGGGACTCCATTAGCTCATCAAATTTGTTGAGGACGTATTCCTCTAGGGCACAAGTCCTAGTGCTGAAGGGGTAAACTTGTGAAACCCTTCCAATGAATGCTTTGTATAGGTCCAAAGGATATCGGACTCCCTGACTTTCTCTTTGAGGGTCATGACTAGTTACTTGCATACCTCAATCTTGAGGCCAAGTCTGGAGTAATGGGCCTGGAGGAATTTTAAGGATTCCTCTCCCAAAATTCCAACCTCTTCGATGGCCTCTTCTCTGGAGTTGATGACTTCATCTAATTTGGTCCTCCACTCTTCAAATTTCTCTATGTCTCATTCCCACAGGACGACAACACTGTTTACCTAGCTCAAGAGATTATTGACCAACTAAAGGTCTGGGAGTGGCTCTTCTAGGAATCTCCTTATGACCCTAATCTACTTCACGCTCCACCCATCTACAGCCTACGCCTTCTTCTTCATGGCCCTAAGAGCATCCATGTCACCTTACAGAAGCAGTGGTCTGGAGGTGGAGGCTTTCGAATAGATCTTGGCCAGAGGCTGTGTAAGTTTGGCAAGAAGTCCAAGGAGATTTTTATTTTTCTCTCTTTCCCCCTTTAACTTTAGGGCTTGTTTGTCGTACCGGGATTCAACTGCCCAGGTTTCCTCTCTTAATAGGTTTAGCTCACCCTACTTATCTCTCCTCCCCAGAGGCACTTTTGTGATTATGTAGTCTTTGGCCCTTACTATCACCGCATCTATATTTGGGGGAGAGGTTGCAACCAATGCAACTGTATTTCCTCCTAGACAAGTCCAGAGGGTATGGATGGTCTAGGCCTTTTTGGCTTCTTAGCCTCTAAATTCTAAGCCATTATCTTGACCAATGATAGGGGAATTCCTACCAGTGCTGGGGCCTTTCTCTTTCTGGATTAGACCAGCCATTGTGGCAAATGGGGTGGTTTTTTTGCTAAGGCATGAGTATCAGGGCCTTCTTTAGACTCTTGTGGTGTATCTCTGATATCCATGGTCGCATCATACTCTTTTTCCTTTTCTTTTTCCCTAGGGATTTAAGTATTTTCTACCCTAGTGGCATCTTTGTCTGTAGTGTCAGTGACCCCATCTCTACCGGCACCAGCATTATTTGTATCATCAAGGTTTCCCCATCCTTCTCAGCATATGTGGTTTCAATGTCCACATTATCGAGGTTATCCCTCCCATCTTGTTGTTGCTGCTATTGTTCATCTCGGGCGTCATTCGTCAATACATCCTTCATCATGAGCACATCTTCTTGAGGAGGTGGAGGTTTCTAGCCAACGTATAGTTGTTGGGCTACTAAGACCACCTCGCAATGTCATGCTCTGGGGAACTTGATCACCTAGAGTAATTGAAAGCATTTGGAGTGTGACGGTTGGGGGTACAGTTGATCCCGTAGGTCCGGTTTCCCCAGTTGTCAGGTTCTCATCATTTGCTTGCCTTGAATTTTTCTCGGTCCCCTAGATCGGTGTTTCCTCCACGTCTTGTGGATCCTTTTGTGTTGCTTCTTGTTCTAGCTCCTTTTTGGGTTCTCAGACCCCTTGTTCTAGAACCACTTCCTTTTCTAGTGTCTCCCCTTCATTATGGATTATCTCCACTTCTTGCGTGGCTATTTCTTCTATCGCCTTATCTATCTCCCCATGTAGATTCATGAGTTCATCTATCCTAAAGATGTCATCAAAGTCATCATAGGGAGGGGAGGTCTCTGGAAGATCATCCAGTTCAAGGGAGTCCAAACTGATCTCCACCGAGGGAACATTGGGCATGTTAAGGCTTGTGTCTATGCTTGGGGGATTGTCTACCCTTTGCTTCTTCTTTCTTTGTAATGGGCCCCGACATCCAAAATATCTACTAACTGTGCCTCGACCTCTGTTTTCCTGCTCATGAGAGCTACTAGTGAAGGGGATCCCATCGGTAAAATAGATCCCACTGGAGTCACCAGGAGACCACAGGAGAGTTAGGCACTTATTTTTGGGCCTTTTATTCAGAACACCTCCAACTAATCATGAATTTTATCCAAAATGGATAGCGGACCTTGGAAATTAACCTAGGGTGGGACATATTTCTTCTCCTTCCACTTATCTTTTCTTGGTCCAGTAGCTCTGGAGGTCGAAGCAGACCCTCACAAGATTGGACCCTTACGGGTGCTCCTCGGACACACCCTCTCAAAATATTTATGACTATTATCAATGATGTGGTGACTCACATCCTCAAGTGTTAAGTTCTCTGGGGTGTCCCAATCCACTGAAGAGAGATCCATCTTGTCGATCCCCTATTATTTGTATGATGGGTCCTCCAAAAGCCCATTGTCTATAAAATATTTTGGGAAGCCCCAAAGGTTGAGGGCCTTTATTAGACCTTTGGACATCTACAAATGTTGTTGGGCCTGGAGATCAAAATTGTCCTGACAATGTGCCCAGAAGTCTTCAATGTGAACTTTATGCGGTGTGGATGCCTGGGGCAATGCCTCTCTTATCTTGTCTACTAGATCAAAATTGTTTCTGGTAAGGTAGAATTCTGCCAGTCCCAAACTCTTTAGCTCATTGTTGGCTTCCTTAGCCACTCTAAGACTGCAAGAATAGTTCCCACCAAAGAATATGTGGAGTTCTAGGATTTTCTTACAGAACTCCAAAAGAATGATCTTATCCCTGCAGTGCCTGGGGAGTAGGTAGGGTTTCCCAGAGAATTCTGTCACCTGAATGTAAGTATGTTGCTAAAATTGAATGAAATAATTATCGTATGTGCTTACCAAGTTCATTGCCTCCTGCGACAACCGGTACCCGGTGTCCCGAGTGAGTGTCAACAAGTTATGGTAAATGAACATATCATTTACCCTGCAAAAATGGGGGAAAGAGGTTTCCCATTAGATCTAGGGATAATGACCCCATGGGGAAAGCTGGTTGGGCCCATTCTTGAGAACACCCAATATCTGCAAACCTTGAAGAGTGGGTATCTGTTAGGCTAGTGCCCATAATACATATGAAGTCATTTATAACTTTGAATTCTGGAGGACATTCTTTAGCTGGGAGTGTACATGATTGGCGATGATGGTCTCCCAGTCAAAGTTCTGACTGTAGGTGTTGATGCAGTAGAGAAAATAATACATCCATGCCAAAAATTCTTTGGCATGGGGCTCTCTAAAGATCCTACATAAAAATATGATTCCTACCTGCATGCATTCTTTAAAGTCTCCACGGGGAATCTCCAACTTCATCTTCTTATAGTCCCTTCTCGGGGAGTTCAACCAGCGAGTATCGAGATGTTGCCGGGCAATAACAAAAATTTCCTCAAACTCCTTCAATGATACAAATTGGGAGATAACAATGGCTCCCTTGAACTGGGGGATTCCCAGCCCCAAAGAAAAAGTGGCAACATCTAGGTTGATAATGGCCGTCGGGTAATGTAGTGGTAGAGGATCGGCCAGAAAAATAACCTGGGTGGGAGCGTTGTAGTGTGCCGCCAGTTGAAGGATCACTTCCAGTGCTTGCATTGAGTAGGGGAAAATTGCATCTTTGATGATGCTGGAGGCAACCACATTTTTTGCCATATCATCTCCAATAGCCCTCTATTGGTACATTATTTGAATGAGGCTCTGCATTTTAGCCCGTAGTTTAGGCTCAATATCTGCAATCTCCTCTAGCTTGGAGTCCACTTTGGAACCCATAAGAACACCCTCCCTTGGGTACTTGGAGTTTAATGGGAGCTTGGCCAACATCTTTCCTCCCTTTGTTTTTGTGGCTGCCCGAGTGGAGGTAGTTGGAAGCTCTGGACTTCTAGGAGGAGTTGTTACTTTAGACATCTTGTTGGATAACCTGGAAGATCGGAGAACCATCAATACATATAATATGATAAAAATACAACATTTTTAGGGACTCTGGGGAATTGACTGCCATATTGTACCTTCTCAAAGAATATTAGTATGCATCAAAATCCTGAAATGCAAAATTTAGTAAAGATTGGATTCTAATTGACACCCATAGGTCCTAGGGAATTAGTTTATGCAACAAAATCGGATGAAGACCTGGGGACTTCTCAGCACTCAGAGTCCAGAGAAACTAGTCGTTATCGATGTGACCCGATAACAAGTCATACTTAGTTGACATGGGTTGTCATGTGGCCACGCGACAGATGATGTAATGGCCCTTAATGGTGACATGTGGGTTGAAACAAGGGAAATGAATGCCAGATGGGATGTCTTTTGAATGCTCACTCATGGGGGAGTTAATCCTACCATTAAGATGAAATGATAGAGGAGAGAGAAAACTACAATGGCTTGAACAGGTGAGGTGTCGAGTTCAAGTCAGGCGGACACCATGCGGACAAGCTCCAAACTTGGTATAAACATGCAAAGCATGATGAGCTCACCATGGGAAGGGTTACCAGGACAATATATAGACTGAAAATATATAGGGGAAAGCCGGAACATGAGACTATTTACAGGAGATATCTACAACTAAGGATTATCTACAATTTACAACAAGGCTCTGACACCTTTTCATAGGAACCTTAATAATTTACAACATTTACAACTAAAATACATCATTTATAGGGCTGAGAACAACGCGAGGAAGGCAGAAAACCTTCCTACAGAGCCATCCCACCAACGAGAGATGACAACAAACCATCAAGAAAAAAAAAACCAAAACAAAGACAAAACCAAAAGCAAAGAAGCAAACACGAACAAAACAAAGCAAAAACAGGAAAGACAAAACTAGGAAGAGGAGAGCCAAAGGGCCTACCTTAAAACACAAAGGAACGTGGGAAGAGGAGCATGGGAGGTTCTCTACAACTAATGGATCTTTCATAGACCATGACCATGAATGCACCACCGTTAATCACCATTTAAGCATTGTTGAGCACCAAGCGCACTTCACACTTAATCATTGTTTAATTTCCTTAATCGCTCTAGGTAATTTCTCTTGATAACTTGTTTGCGGTAAATTTAAAAGTGATAGGTGAAACCCATTTACACCCTTAGGGTAAAAACATTTTTCTCCCTTCCGTGAACCTCGGGAAAGGTAAACCCTTCGAACTTTGGACCTGGGGATTCCAAACAACCGCACCCTCTAGAAAAAGAGGAAGTGATGACAAGGAATCCTGGAGTCTGAAAATCCAGCCAAATCAGAAGATAAAAAAACTCTGGGACTGCGTCCCGGAGGAAGGAGGACCAAAAAGAAAAGAAAATGACCCTTGCGGAAGCAAAGGCCAGAGAAACACAAAGAGAGAGGAACAAGGCAAAAGTGAAAAAGGGGGACTCAATATTTTGCCTACAAAATGTAGGGATAGGTATGCAGGGCATAACATAAGATTGGGGTGATTTCCCCTCCTAGTTAGAGCTAGAGATGCATCAATCTAGTGTGCTTACAAAGCGTTCATTCCTTTGCATTGATGTTTTGTTGGCTTCTCCTTAGGGGGAGTAGCGTGTGGTAGATATTTCATGAGATGTGTTGTTCATTTTTTGGCCTCTATGAATTAGTGCATACATGTTCCTTTGTCATTGATGTTTTCAAAGGGGGAGAGATATTATGTATGAGGGAGAGATTGCAAAATAGAGATTTCATATTGTGGATGTTGTTGATATTGTTGTTGGTATTGTTTCTTTGTGCATTAATTGAATTTTCACATCATATGTTGCCATCAATTCCAAAGGGGGAGATTGTTGGATATTGTTGATATTTTGTTAAGATTATGCATATATATGTTGGCATTAATTTTTTTTCATTGATGTCAACATATTTCTATGGTTAAAAGAAGTGTTCTAGATATGTTCAATAAGATTGAATTTCTTGGTATGGATACTACATAGAAGATCTATAATTGCAATCATACAAAATTGTTCTCATATTTCTTTATTTGATGCATGTCCATTCATAAATGTTACAGTGATGATTTGTGATATTTATGATAAATTTATCAAATATAGGTACTTTGGTTGTTCATGAAGTGACGAAGTTTTAGTTTTTGGATCGGTATGGATTGGTGTTAAAGAGTTGTTAGTTCCTAACCTGGTAGTGAGTTTGGGGCATGCATATGTGTCCTCAACTAATGATTCAAGGATGGAGGATTAAATAATGGATAGTCAAACCTTGCACCCAAACAACAACCACAATGGAAATCACATATAATATAGAGGTAGAAAATCAACATAGAAGTTTTATTATCTCCAACATGAAATTACATCCAACATACCAGGATGTAAGGCTTTCCCTATTATGGCCACACATAAAGGAATTACATTAATATTTATCATAGATATCTTATACAATGATCAGGCCACATAACTTCTACTAATTACACAACACACCACCAAACTCTACCCCAAATTCTCAGATATAACACCTAGATCCCTTATAGAATCCCCCTCCTCTAAAACTAAGAATAGAACAATACTTAAAAATAAGAAGAAAAATAGGCCGGCCTAAATGATCCAAAAAATTTAACATTGGAAAAATCACTGACCCAGATTTAGGTCCACACAATCCCCAATTAGAGATCCATAATAAATTTTGCAACCAAAATTAACTACGAAAGTCAGTCTCTAAACCCCACAAATAAAACACAGTCGGTGAGATAATTCACCGAGCATCAAAAGCCCACTTGGTGAAACATACCACCAAGCAACAGAAGAATCACTCGGTGAAACCACCAAGTCAACAACAACCCACTCAAAAGATCGAGCCATCAACACCTTGTTGGTTCTTTTTTATTCTGAGATTACTAATCAACAACCTTTTCACTTTGCAATAGATCTTTAAGAGTAGCCAACTCCAAGTAGTTCACAATATAGTAAAAATGAACAATTAATAAGGATGCGGACCATCCTTCTATGCTTTAGGTTCTGCAAAACCAAGGGGGGACACCCTTTAAAGCCTTCAATATTCTGTTTGGCATCAATCACCAGAGATCTCACAAAGTCTCAACATGACCAGGAGATACTAGGTGATCGGCTAATCACCCATTGAACATTGAACTTGAAGTGGAGCACGAGATTAGTACAACATCACAAACCACATAAAACCTTCATAAATTCATATTTTATTTTTTTAAATGCAAAATATAGCAAGACCCACCATATATGCATCAATATGGAAAGACTAATCCATGATCAGTGCCTTATCCATTGGGAAATATTCCAAAACAAACACAATACACAACAATAAACTATTGTCAATGATTCTAAGCCATGAATACAATTAATATAGACCATTACTTCTTAAAAAAAATCCTTATGCAGACTCGATGAACTTATGTCATATCTATAGCTTCATTTAATCTAATCCTAGATCAGAACTAAGGACTAATAACATATACACAAATGAATCCATGTAATAAATAAAAAAATTCATAACCCATAAGAAAAAAAAGGAGGAGAGATGTGAATCTGGAACTCTCATATTAAGTATGAAGAAACACACTGATGTGTAAAATCTTCTTCAGATAAAACCACTTCAATAATTTGCAAAATACCAAAGAAAACTTCTATTCTATCTAATAACAAAACTGGTACAATCAATCATCTATACCCTAATGGAACCACAAAACAACTAGAAACTCCTGGAGCCAATACTCTACAACTCTTTGTGGAGACTAGGATTTGGAACCATGTAATAATAGAATAAATATGAATATAAGGCCCAAAGATAAAGGTTTCCAGATATTTTCTTGAAACACCACCTGTCTTCTTTCCTTTAACCAATTTTGAGCTGAGTCATTCTTTCTCCATTCTGTTCAAACCACTTTGATTCAGCACTCAAATTGATTGCAAAAATGCAATCCTCATTCGGAGACCTTTCCAATGGTATATTACACTTTCTACTTTGATAAAATTTTCCCCCCTAAATCATTAAATAAACTTTTCCTTCCTGTGCACATCTACATTCTTATATTCTGCACTTTAATATTGCATTTATACTTTCTGTAAAGATTTTAATATCTCCTTTCAAATATTTTGGGCACATTTATTTATCTTTGTTTAAATATACATTTCCTTTATTTCACCTTACTCTGCATAGGAAGCACCATATTGTGCCACATGGCATCCTCTGACTGGCTCTATAGCTCCACCTAGGTGCCTATGTTAACTACATCATCCTGACCTGCCACCTGTCCAAGTGCCTGCCACTTGTCCAAGGGCCACATGTCATGCTATCACATTGCCTCTATGGTAACTAGATTGCATCTTTTTCTTTGAGGCTTTGTGACATCCATCCATCTTTCCTTCCTGAGGATTCATGTCATCTCGAATGCTTTCTTACGTGGCCGCCACCTTGAACGCACTGCTGTCAGCCCTGCCACATGTCACGCTGGTGCAATCTCTTGATGATATATTTCTTGCATCTTTTAGATCCAGGCATCACGCCGACTATCGATCTCCTACGCCTCAGGATGCGTACCACATTTTGTTGCCTCTGTGCCACATCACCTGCCAACTCATCCTAGTAGGCCCCACCAAAATTTGATTTTCATCCTCCGTCATCACTGGATTGGCACATTTTTTTAGGCACTCCCTACACACATGTGTAGAGCCTATGGGATGCTTCTTCAAACTACTAACTATGGCTTTAACCTTATAAACACTTGATATTTCCCTTTCCTACTAAATGTGGGACTAAATTTTTTTAGTTTTTTAAAGCTTTCTTTGCTCTGGCACCTAAAATATCAGGTCCACCATCACCTGCATGCCACTCACCAAGAGGCCCACTAATGGGCCTCTTGTATTTTTCTTCAAAAAACAATACAATTGTTTCCATATTTAAACACTAATTGTTCCTCACCCAGTGAATGTGGGATTAATGCCTTTTCTTTCAAACTTTCAAAATGAATCTCCAACCTCCTTTACTACGCAGGCCTCTCTGGTTTTTATTGCAATGTAATTGAATGCAATGCGTAGGAGAATGCTTCAATGCTACATAGGATGGTAATCACACCTTTGGTTTATCATAAACCCCTTCTAGACAGCCTGCGTAAGGTTTAAAACTTGCATCTCAAAATGTTTCCAAATGTTCCCTCACCCGCACTTTAATGGCTTGGTTTATAAAAAATGCCAATCAATATTTAAACTGAGGCCTTTAATGCCTGTTACTCATCCTACATGGGGTCTCATCTTATCTCCTATGTAGGCTTAAAAAACCTATCAATTGCTATGCTTAGACAATGAAAATAGTTCGCGCGCCTTGGTTACACTTCTCTTTTTTTACATTGCATGTTGCGCAGCCCTCGCTCCTTGCAAAATGTGCACAGGTCTCTTGTGGTTGTATGCGATGAAACCTAACCTGTTGGGAGCACGCTCAGACATGCAAACGTTAGAGATAAACATCAAATAATGACATTATACATATCTAAAAATATGCTACTAAAAATAAGAAGAGATTCATCACAACCTCCGATGAGCCAAACAAGTGCACCCAAGCCTTGTTGATTTGCTCTTAGAGAGGTTTGTGGGTGTGCTCTCCCAACACAATATTATAAATCTCACTATTGATAACAATGCAAGCTAAGAGAGTGAAGAACTCAAGAACAAGTATGAGGAACTTATCTCAAGCCATCACAATGATTTGATGAATGCAAAAGCTAATCTAAATTGATATGCAAGACTAACTAAGATTCATTCCATTATAAACCTAAGATGTGATATCTAGATTCAACAATGAAATCAATATAAACTAAGAACTACAATTGCTATGAAAAATGCTAAATTACTCAAGAAAATCTAGAACTAAATTAGCATGATAACAATGCATAAATAAGAGATGATTTGCTCTTGAGAAAGGCCTCTATTTATAGATTTTTTGGAGGAGAGAGGGGTTGGATGAGGTGGAGCTCATGTGGCATCCACATAGGTGCCACATGATGGACACATAAGCCATGCAAGAGGCCCACTTTTCTCACACATGTGTGAGCAACTTTGGATGTGATGGGTCAAAGTGTACTTAAAGTACACATGTGAAGGATTTTGTAAGAAGGTGTAACAGGGTGTAAGAGTTTTGGACCAATGAGACACTTTTGAAAAGTGTAAGAAGGTGTCATCATAGGTGTAAGAGACCTTGTTGGCACCAAATAAGGATTATTTGAAAAAGTCGATTTTTAGAAATTTTCTCACACATGTGTGAGAAAATAATTAGGACTAATTGTTGTAGGAATCAAGAAATTAGCTTAATTAACCTTAGTTAATTAATAGATAGGTCTATTTGGTGAGAGTGATGTGAGGTAGGGTAGGATCTATGTTCAAATTAGCTTAATCCAAATTAGATTTAGATTAATTGTGGCTTAGTAGAATTTAGGTCATGTGAAAAAATAAATAAATTAAAAATTTATTTAAAGGGAATCAATGAGGGATAATATAGTAAATGAGATTTAATACATTAAAAGGGGTAGTATTTAAATTAAATTCAAATGCTAAGGAAAGTGAATCATATTTAATTAAATAAATTTAATTAAATAGATAGAAGAATATAATAAATATAATTAATTAAAATTAACTATAATGTTATGGGAATATTAATTAAATTAATATAAGGATGATTTTGGACGTCTACATTTTGCCCCTCTTTGATGCATTGTCGAAAGTGACGTTGCGTCAAAGAAAAGAAAATAAGATGCCCTAGAGGGTTCAGAAAACCTACGGTAGCAAGAGCGGAGGAGGGTGCCCCCTCGAGAAAATAATAGGAAAAAATACAATTTTTTAATAAATTTTTTTGAAAAGGCAAGAAAATGGAGAAAGTAGACCAATTGCATGGCGTGTCCAGGAAAAATGGAGGAGAAATAGGGTCCAAAATGGGAAAAGGGGAGACCGACAGAAGAAATGGGTCCTAAGGGGATATAAATAGTCAACCGGGGCCCATGGACAAGTCACTTTCACTCACAAAGAGCAAAAAGAGAAGAAAAAGAGAGCCATGGCAGTGCAACGAGAGTGAGAACAGCTTGGGGAGTGCATCTAGGTACACCAGCAGCTGGTAGATGCAGGACCACCGATGAGTAGTTGAGCACCAACCTTTTCATTAATGTATTTAATTTTTTTAAAAGGTAGTTAGGTGCAATAAATGCCCCTAAATGGGCGCGCAACGCAGACGACGATCACCTATCTGTTGTCTGCATAGACGGTGATCGACAGACCGCCGTCTTCATAGACGACCGACAGGCAATGGTCATCTACTAAGATGAAGATTTCACCAATCTTCATTTGAAAAGGTGGGGGGGACAAAAATTTGTGGCGGAGACAGTGATGTGTAACACCACCGTCTATGCGGCAAGGGAGGCGGCGGCCTAAACCGTCATCTCCACAGACTGTCATCTGCGAAGATTCACCAGCTCTGCAGACTGGCAACTGCAAAAGTTCACCGTCTACGAGGGTCAACCATCGTTTGCACGGATTAACCCAAAAATAGAAGAAAATAGAGGAGGAAGAGAAAAGACAAGGGTTCGGGAATATTTTTCGGTGCCCCGAACAGGCCTGGGACATTTTTCGATGCCCCAGCATGCTATCTCATTGCTGACATGTGTTTGCTGACTGCAGGAGGAGATAATCACATTCCAAGCCAGGTTGTGTTACCCAATGACTATGGAGCTGGAGCAGCACTTGACAGTGGCAGAGTGGGGAGTGGTGACGCTATGTGGATTGGAGCATGTGTGGCATTGGCCGCATCTTTGAGCGCATAATGCACTCATGTCTGCTTTGATAGAGAGGTGGCATAGTACCACTTCTAGCTTCCACTTCCCTATAAGGGAAGCCACTATCACCCTCCATGATGTATGAAGGATCTACAGAGTGCCCATTCGGGGGCTCATACCAGAGTACTGCGTGGAGGGAGCAAAGGCATACATGGAGATGGCTCTGAGGCAGAGGTTCACAGATCTTCCGATTACACAGTAGTGGATGTCATGGATGGGAGCGATGACCATGGAGCCATGGCTACGGCGACTGGTGCTTTATCTGAAAGGATTGATAGGGGGACATCTCATGCCTGATCATGCAGGCAAGGGGTTCCCTATAGGCTGGGCACGAGTGCTAAGCAGCATGGTCGAGGATGGCGACCAGTACTATTGGGGATATGTTATCCTCAGTCAGTTGTATTATGATCTGCATATGTGTGCCTACCATAGGGGTAGGGCACTAGGGCCTGGATGTAAACTTCTATTGGTATGGGCTTGGGAGCATATAGCGGTCACATGACCAATTCAACATTAGGAGACCCAAGCAGCATATGAGCCCTTCGTGTGCCAGTATAGGCCACCTAATACTTATGAGGCCATAGATTCAGTAGGATACTGGTGGTAGAGACTGGATGAGATGGGGGCCATAGTATGGGCACCCTATGCAGGATGCAAGGCCTGGGGCCATGAGACCCCATAGTAGGGTGTTTATGCAAAGGATGGGTTCTACGATTCATATTGCATGAGATTCATACAAACTGACTTCTGGCTATTCGGGAGGAAAGCATATATGATATCATGATACATGCCCTCTAGGGTTCAGAGATAGATGGGCCAGATTCAGGAGGCAGTATCGGACGGGTTCCCGCATCCATTGGTTACGCGTGAGGTAGGAGCGTATGGGGGATGGGAGCATATCCTCAGATAGCCCAAGTATCTTTTATGGGCATGATTGAGGTGCCTTGGATTAGGGCGAGAGAGTCTTTACTGGATGCAGGGGTAGTTCCTATGTATGCATAGTGGTGGGCAACACATAGACCCATCAGACTGACAGTGCCAGGGGTGGTGTATGCGGATGAGCAGCCAGGGGTTGGAGGAGATGGAGAGGGATAGGGGGATGATGATGACAATGAGGGAGGAGATGGAGGGGCCAGGAGGAGAGTCTGGCCTAGGGTGGAAATACCACGGTGGAGGGGGTAGGTTCAGATACCAGCAGGTGGGTAGCCACCGATTATACCCGATGTATAGGTACAAGGGTAGGATCCACCTCAGACCACTGCCATAGGCATCTCAGGGACCACTACCATAGGCACCTCCACAAGGACAGGGACCACCAGTGGGCTACATAGCCCAGGAGACATATGACACAGTCGTAGCAGAGTGAGATAGCTTGCAAACTGAGCTAGGGAGGGTTCAGGGATTATTAGCCACAACACAAGCTATAGCCAGCAGCCTGCAGACAGAGGTAACCCAGGTTTAGAGGGAGCTATCATCAGAGACATCTTGGGGGGACAGTGTGCAGTGGGCACTAGATGTTTTACAAGCTTGGGTGGATAGCGGTGAGTTCATTGTCATTAAGGAGTTTGGGGATCGGGAGGAGGAGCTGGCAGCTATGTCAGCATAGATTGTAGCTCTGACAACATAGTGGGATCTAGCACGTAGACGTGCTAAGGAGTACAGGGCAGACTACGAGATAGTGTAGCTGGCAGGCAATATGGTAGGGGTAGGTCAGATGATGATCGATGCCATGGAAGCTCAGAGAGTGGCAGTACGTAGAGGCCGAGAGGCTGGGTATTATATGGGGTTGTACTATGGAGCAGTGCCAGAGGAGGCACGAGCGCCTGCATATTTTGAGAGGACACAATCGGCGATCATCGACTGAGCATCACAGGGATTAGTGGGGTTACCGCCACATCCCAGCAGGGGAGCAGGACCATCATAGCCACCGCCATGACTCTTCTCAGATTTTTTGGATAAACAGTTTTGACACATGATGTATGATATGACATTTTTGATATATATATATGGACTTATTTTTGGACTATGGGACTCTATTTTTTGATGAGTTTTTTATGCTTATATGATTTGATGTTTATGCAAATGTATGGATGCACTTATGATGTTATTTTTACAGTATATGATGCTTATGACTGATATGTAGGATGAGATGAATATATGTATGTATGATGAGACTGACAAATTTGTCATGCAGGGATGAGATGCAGATATATATATAGGTATAGATGTGATGTGATGTATTAATGATTATATTTGGTCATGTATGGATGTATAAATGTTTTTATGATGCTTTATGAAATGAATGAATCCTAAAAGATGTAATGAATGTTATGGATGCAACTAATGCAATGCAAATGGTTATAAATGTATAATGCTAATGAAAATGATAATGAACAATGTACAAAATGAGCAATGCAAATGATTTAATTTAATGTATTAATAATGAATACTAAATGAACGGATAATGTAATGTATAATGGTTAATGATGAATGAAATGAATGGAATGTGAGACTTAATGATATGAAACAAATGAATAATGACAAATGAGATGAACAATGCAATTTATAATGACTAATGATTAATGAACGGAATGGATGTAATATGAGACAAATGATTAATGATTAATGATTAATGAACTAAAATGCAAATGATGAATGATTAATGACTAATGAGAAAATGCAAATGATTAATGCAATACTAATGAGGACACTATTTTTGTGTGTATGACAATAAGTTAGATAAAATCATGTAGGTGACCAGATAGGGGAATAAATAGAAACCTTTGTCAAGAGCAAAATCATAATGCAATATGACCTAACGACTATGCAAAGACTAACTATATGATAATAGTGGGATTAATACCGTGTTAATGTTGGAGAGCACACCCTAGTTTGATATTGCAAAAGGAGTTATGCACCATGTGCTAGAAAACACAAGTGACATGGTTCCTTTGCGTGGACTAGACTCTCAAACAAATAGATTGTTAGGACAAGAATGTGAGATATCAGGTATGATGAGAGCTATGAAATGTTACTCATGAGGAGATGTATTACATCCAGATCTTTTGAGGGATTTGAGATGCATGAATCTTGCCCCCAGTGAGGCATACATAGTCATAACTGAATATCAAAACATAAATACACTAGCAAACTATGACAAGAAGATCACACCACAAAGGACACGTATTTCACTAGATAATTACCATAACAAACCAAGATATAAAAGATCAAGGCTGTCGTGATAAGGACATAGTAAAACACAAGATAAAATCAACAAAAAGGCATCCTAACCAAGTGGTCATTTAGTCCAAAAGTTCTTTCCATGAACAATTTTTATGTGAGGATTGATAGAATAGTCGACACCGGAAGGATTCATCTTGATTGGCCAAAGATTGATTTGATAGAAAATGGAAATTCGCTGGCAATTGCTCGTGAATAGAATGATCATTTAGGAAAGTCAATCTGTCTGCTGATTTGATGTAAAATGTTTGCAATCACTGTGTCTAGAAAAAAGCTCAGTTTTGTGATTTGGTAAGCTCAGTCGTGTGGGAATCATTATTGTGAAAGCGAGAGGATGGTCAAAGAACTACCTGCACAAATATGGGTAGCGACACTTATTATGGAAGGCGATGCAAGCTGTATAGACAAATGGTCGAAACTGATGGTGGATCTGACTACGCATGGCACCTGAAATAGGTTTTCACCATGGTACGTATCCATTGCACCACTGAAGTGGTTTTCACAGATGGACGGATTTTTATTTTTCTCTTTTCTCTTTGATTTTCTTTTCAAGATTTTGTATTTTTTTTTTAATGCTTTTTTGATGTTTTCTATTTTTTTGCTTTTTTGAATATTCTGAATGTTTTTGGGATTTTCTGCTTTTCTGATTTTTTTTAGATTTTTGAACAATTTCTATTGTACAATGAACTATGAAATGATCAAGCATAGAAGCGCTTGAGATGTACAATATTTATAGGATTAGGGAGTGGATCTCCCTCTGGAGATGCAATCTGATAGGCACCTTAACCATATTTGGCTGTAACAATAAAGGGACCCAACCAATTAGGTTCAAACTTCCCTTTCTTCTCATGGTTCTAGAGGTTCTTCATATTATGCTGCAGGACAAGATCACCAACCTCAAATTGACGAGGTTTGATCCTTTTGTTGAATTGAAGGCGAAGGCGATTTTGATACATGCGGAGGTGGTCTAGGGCATTGAGGCATCTCTCATTGAGGAGTTCCAACTCTTTCAAGTGGGAAACTCTATATTCTTCTTCAGACAATAGATTCTTTAGAGAGATTCTGAGGAAGGGGAGCTCAATTTTGATGGGTAGAATAGCCTCAGTACCATAAACAAGCGCAAAGGGAGTGGCTCTCATGGGGGTTCGAATGGAGGTGCAGTAAGCCCAAAGGGTGGGATTGAGGTGAAGGTGCCAATCATGGCTAGCTTCATCGACTGTCTTCTTGAGGATTCTGAGAATGGTTTTATTCATAGCCTCAGCTTGACCATTTCATTGCGAAAAGTACTAAGAAGAGGTATGATGAGTGATGCTGAATTTCCTACATACCTCTGTGACATCCTTGTTCTTGAAAGTATACACACTCAAGTAGTGCACTTCTCTAAACCATTGCTTCCAAGAGGAACCATGGATTGGAAACCTTGATAAATTGGTTTAGAGCTCCCTAGGCATGGAGTGCAATGCTATTTTGAGTATTGCTCTCAGCTAGATCTAATTAAGCCTATGACCTTGCTAATAAACCATGCAATGGGAGATTCTAAAGGAGACAAGAAAAAGAGTGCAAATGTCCTCAAGAATCAAATGAAAATGTAAATGCAACTAAACTAAGGATGAGAAATACAAACTAAGCTATGCAAAGAAGGAACAATGCAACTAAGCTAAAAATGGAAAGACAAGTGTTACAAATCCTTACTAATTAAGCTAGATGAGTTACTCTAGAGCATGAAAATGAAACTAATCTAATAAAGCATGGATATGAAGCTAAGATGCAAGGAAAATGGATGCTAAATGTAAGAATGTCTTCAAAAGCTCTAAATCCTCTAAGTAATCCTGCAGCATAAGGTTAGTATTCAAAAGATGCTTATGCAAATGAGGAGAGAGTTCTTCTTTTATAGGAAAT
>MU227371.1:1152399-1172261 GCA_018584345.1 Thuja plicata | reverse complement strand
AAATCATTACTTGAGGGTCAAGCAAGCATAATGTAAATGTTTTAAAGCATCCTAACAGATCTAAAACATATCTAACTAAAGATCAAGGTCAAGTTGTAAACCTTGGATCTAGAGTTAACTTGCAAAGTGTGAATCAAGAATAGAGCTAAAATATAGTATAAATAGATGTTCAATCAATTTTGAATCATGAATTCATTATTTTTGATAGCCACGAAGAGAATCTAAGGAGCAGAAGGAAGAATTCATGCAAAGTTTAGAAATAGATCACACCAGTTATCAAGAACACATAGAGTCTACCGACGAGCAGACAAAGGTATTATTCAATCATGAAAAGATGATTACTTATACATAGGAAGATTTATTGGATCTATTATCAGCAATTAGAGATTGCATACATCATCATATCAAAGAATTATTTAGTTTCATTCTAACAAGTGCATCACATCTAAAATCCTTTGTAGAAGGTGGACTTAACCATTCTTTACAAATCTCTTAATAGAGTGCACACTTAATAGTGTTGCTAAAGCTTCAAATGAAGTAGATATTAACAAGTCTCCATTGTAATACTCCTAACAGGGTAGGTCATCAGAAGTGACCAATTGTAAGCCTTAACCGGCCCTTTCTTATCTATAGATAGTGAAGTCTTGTGGGTAACAATCCCCACCGTAGTTTTTACTTCCTAACAGGAGTTTTCTGTGATATCATATCTTGTGTCATGTGTTATCTATTTTCATGAATGTTTCTTGTATGGTTACATATTAAATAAATTATGTTATGATTTCATATACATAAAGAAAGATGAACAGTTAGATAAGATAATCTACAAACTGATGACTAAGGGTTAATGGGCTAACCAAGAAAAGTTTTAGAGGTACTGATTCACCCCTCCTTTCTCAGTACATCATTCAAATATAATTCCAACAGAATCATCCATACCAAACTCATTAAAATCTAAATCCACAGTAGAATATGATTCATCATACTCATCATAATTAACATAATCAAATTTCTCAAAATCATATGCACTTCCATCTTGCATATTGTTTTCCCCAGAAGTAGGAATAAGAAAATCAGCATAAGTTTCACACATTGCACCCATTTGCATGTCATCATTTTCAAAGAAAATATCAACTAGGTATTGCAAAGTAGAATCTATATTAGGTGCATACCTCTGAAAATCAGCAGCCAACAATTCTAAAAATTTTTTGTTGCTTAATGAATATTGAACTTCACTTTCATTGCCTTTAACCTTGTTTTTAGTGTTGCACATATCTTCTTTATTTGAAACAAGGACAACAACTTCTTGACTCTTATCATCTTGGGAAAAAGAATCATCACAGCCACTATCATTTGCATCATAATAACTCTCTTGTTGATTGTAAGACTCTTCCCTAAACTGAGAAAATAAATCTGCACTACCATGCTGATAATAAAACAAATCCATGTATCCAACGGAAAGATCTGAAACTAGAGATTCATCCCTAACATGTTGACATTCAGTAAATCCACTATCAGCATCATAATCAACATTTTCATCATAACTAGAGTCAGCATCATTGGTACTTTCAAATTTAGATTCTTCAAACTCATCTATCCATTTCTTAACAAGTTCAATGCCTTTTTCTTTACATGATGCAAACCAATTTGTAGATTTAGGCGTACAAATCTCTAAATACAAATGAAGATATGTATACTCTTGAAGTTCAATCCCTTCCGGAAGATCATCATATACATTGGAAAAAATTTCATAAAACACATGTATTGCTTCTTCATCTCTTTCTCCTACATGTGTTTTCAAAAACACTATGACTTCCTCTTGGATTCTCTGACTAAACAATGCAATATCATTTTGAATTTCTTCAAGATTTGCTGGATAAATTTTAGATATAGGCAGCATATCTTGATCTATTGAGTCTGGAATCTCCATTTCACTATCTTCTAACAATACATCTTCTTACTCACAAATATTTATCCAACTATGCAATCATTTATTAACAACATACTTCTGATTTTGATGACTGAGATTTGTGAAACAAGAAGTATGGGAAACTCTTAAAATCACTTTCCTTTTTTCTAGTGACTTTTTCACCTAGTAAGGAACCAAATTATTTCATAAAAATTTGAGGAATACCTGGGCAAATTCTTTTTCTGATGTCCTTCTTTATCTTCTTCTAATTTTGTCACTCAACCACTGAATATTTGAGCATCTTCTAAATCCTTGCTGCAAGTAACTCCAACTAATCATCACATTTCTTTCATTTAAATTCACACTGGTACAGAGATCTTTTAGAGTCACCACTCACTGTTGTGAGAATATATCAAACTTTAATAGAACAAGGACAAGTTGGGATTCAAACAAAGATAGCAAAATTTCAGCAAGTCAATAGGATTTGACATGTTTCTTTCACAATGAAGACATTCAAAATTTATTTTAACAACAACAACCAGGCTGACAATTATGATCTGAAGAACTTTCAGATTTACAAACATTTATCACTCTTATACTCAAATGGATATAGTGGAAAATGACTGGATCTATAAAGAAACAAGCCAGGAGTCTAGCTCAACTTGATAAACCTGAATAATTTATGACAATATAAAACCAAAGACTCTTTGAAAGGTTCAGCAAAATTTCTTACATCTCTCCCCAACAGAGTCGTCATTTTGTTGGTGACTCGGATGGGTCAAATAATATAATCAATGAAACCTTACTTCAATTATTTCCATTTAATTCTACTCCCTAGTAGAGTCACCATTTTGTTGGTTCATTTTTACGCTGAGATTATTGATCAGCAACCTTTTCACTTTGCAATGGATCTTTAAGAGTATCCAACTCCAAGTAGTTCAAATTAGAGTAAAAAGGACCAATTAACAAGGATGTGGATCCATCCTTCTACGCTTTAGGTTCTGCAAAACCAATGGGGGGACACCCTTTAATTCCTTTAATATTATGTTTGGCATCAATTAGCAGAGATCTCACAAAGGCTCAACATGACCAAAAGATACTAGGTGACCGACTAATCAGCCATTGAACATCAACCTTGAAGTGGAGCATGAGATTAGTACAACATCACAAACCACATAAAACCTTTAGATATTTGGATTTTATTTCTTTAAATGTAGAATATAGCTAGACCCAATAGATATGCATCAATATAGAAAGACTAATCCCTGATTAGTGCCTTATCCATTGGGAAATATTTCAAAACAAACACAATACACAACAATAAACTATTGTCAACGATTCTAAGCCATGAATACAATTAATCCAGACCATTACTTCTTACAAAAAATACTTATGCAGACCCGATGAAATTATGTCATATCCATAGCTTCATTTAATCTAATCCTAGATCAGAACTAAGGACTAATAACATATACATAGATGAATCCATGCAATGAATCAAAAGATTCATAACCCACAAGAACAACACAGAGGAGAGATATGAATCTAGAAGAGAGATATGAATCTAGAACTCTCATATTAAGTATGAAGAAACACACTGATGTGTACTATCTTCTTCAGATAAAACCACTTCAATAATATGCAAAAGACCAAACAAAACTTCTATTCTATCTGATAACAAAACTGGTACAATCAATCAGCTATACCTTAATGGAACCACAAAACAAATGGAAACTCCTAGAGCCAGTACTCTTCAACTCTCTATGGAGACCAGGATTTGGAACACTGTAACAATGAAAGAAATCTGAATATAAGCCCCAAAGAGAAAGGGTTCCAGATATTTTCTTGAAACACCACCTATCTTCTTTTCTTTAACCAATTTTGAGATGAGTCATTTTTTCTCCATTTTGTTCAAACCACTTTGATTCTGCACTCAAATTGATTGAAAAAATGCAATCCTCATCCAAAGATATTTCCAATGGTATATTACACTTTCTATTTTGATAAAAAATTTCCCACCTAAATCATTAAATAAACTTTTTCTTCCTGTGCACATCTACATTCTTACATTCTGCACTTTAATATTGCATTTTTACTTTCTGCACAGATTTTAATATCTCCTTTCAAATCTTTTAGGCACATTTATTTATCTCTGTTTAAATCTACATCTCCTTTATTTCACCTTATTCTACACAGGGAGCACCATATTTTTCCACGTGGCATCCTCTGACTAGCTCTGTAGCTCCACCTAAATGCCTATGTCAACTACATCAGCCTAGCCCGCCACCTGTCCAAGCGCCACATTTTGCATTGTCGTGTTGCCTCTATGGTAATTAGCTTGCATCTTTTTCTTTGATGCTTGGCGATAGCCATCTATCTTTCCTACCTTGGGATTCATGCTAGCTAAGATGCTTTCCTGTGTGGCTGCCACCTCATCACCACTTGGACACCACCTCGACCACACTACTGTCGGCCCTGCCATGTGTCACGCTGGCACAATCCCTTGATGATATCTTTCTTGTATCTTTCCAATCTAGGCATCATGCTGAACATCGATCTCCTACTCCTCGAGATGTGTGCCACCTTTTGTTGCCTCTACACCATGTCACCTGCCAACTCATCCTAGCGGGTCATGCCAAGATTTGGTTTTTGTCCTTTGTCATGATCGCTGGCTTGGCAGAATTTTCAAGGCACTCCCCGCACATGTGTGCAGAGCCTATGAGATGCTTCTTCAAACTACTAACCGTCACTTTTTCCTTATAAACACTTGATATTTCCCTTTCCTACTAAATGTGGGACTAAACATTTTTTAGTTTTTAAAAGTTTTCTATGCTCTGGCGCCTAAAATATTGGGTCCACCATCACCTGCATGCCACTTTCCAAGGGGCCCACCAATGGGCCTCTTGGCTCTTTCTTCAAACAACAATACAAGTGTTTCCATATTTAAACACTAAACTGTTCCTCACCTAGTGAATGTGGGATTAATACCTTTTCTTTAAAACTTTCAAAATGAATCTCCAACCTCCTTTGTTGCACAGGCCTCTCTAGTTTTTATTGCAATGTAATTGAATGCAATGCGCAGGAGGATGCTTCAATGCTACACAGGATGGTAATCCCACCTTCAGTTTATCATAAACCCCATCCAGACATCCTACATAAGGTTTAAAACTTGCATCTTAAAATGTTTCCAAATGTTCCCTCACCCGCACTTTAATGGCTTGGTTTTTAAAACATGCCAATCAGTATTTAACTGAGGCCTTTAATGCTTGTTACTCATCCTGTGTGGGGTCTCATCGTATCTCCTACGTAGGCTTAAAACACCTATCAATTGCTATGCTTGGACAATGAAAATAGTTCACGCCCCTTGGTTACACTTCTCTCTTTTACATTGCATGCTGCACAACCCTCTCTCCTTACAAACTATGCGTAGGTCTCTTGTGGTTTCCATCCTTATTTATATTTGCTCAAATTTTTTTTGCAAGTCTTGTGTTTTAAATCCTACGCATGCCTCCCTCGTTAAACTCTAGTGAGGATTTGTACATAAATTTTAAACAACTGACATGCCCTTGTCTTTTCTCCCAGCACACAGTGGAGGAGGAAAATCTATAAGAGTTTAGGGGATTTGGCATTTACACTTGCCAACGCATATGCTTGAAAGTCTTAACACTCCTTCATGCATAAGAGTTTAGGGGATTTGGCATTTACACTTGCCAACGCATATGCTTGAAAGTCTGAACACTCCTTCATGCTATTGCGTAGCCCCCCCTCTAGCATTTTAAAACATTTTACATGCTTTCTTCATGTTTCCACATGTTACGCTGGCCTTTTCTATCTCCTTGCGTGGCACTTTGCAAAGTTTCAACTTTGTTTTAATACATATCCATATGCACTTTGTAAGGGATTTTATACTCTTTTCAATCTCCTGCGTTGGATTTTTAACTCCAAGTGCTTCCTATGGTTTTCACATTACTCAACACTGGCTTGCATGGATCTTGGCGTAACACCCTCCTTCATGCATCTAACTTGCACAAGACTTCAAATATCTTAGATTGTGCAAGTTTTATGGCTTTAAAAATGCCTATTGCAATTTGTGAAATGGTGGTTGGATGTTCAAAGATCTGTTGAGTAAACCTATCATTTGTATTTTGCATGAAAGTTTCCAAAGCTTCTCAAACATATATATCCTACAGTGCATACACAAGATCCTTCACATTAAAGTTGTGGTATTTGTATTTGAATATTCAAAATGTCTCCCCACCGAATCTCATGTTATTTCCTCTTCTCATTACAATGTGTAACTCTTTTAGGCATTTACATGCATTGTCTTCTTCCACATCCCTTAGCTTGATAATAGATTTGATAGTATCGTTGTCTCCATCATTTTGCATTGAATTCTAGTAAAGCACTCAAACCATTTCTTCTTTCTTCAAAATTATTTCATGAATCTAATTATTGGTAGTGTTTTGTGAGCTTTGTGCATTTTAATGATAATATAGTGAGCGACCTCTAGAACAGGCTTTTAAAACTGATCGAAAGGTCTCATGAAGAATCCAAATCTAGAGAAATAGGAGACATTTATATGTACTATTACTCTACAAAACAACTATCAAATTATTCTTTACTTAGAAGGATATTTTAATCTCCCAAGGTGACTGCTTATCACAAACTGCAAAATACTTGTTGAAAATAATGGAAATTGAGTTTGGAATCAAGCTCGAAGGAATACTAAACAATGTCTTGAGACCGTTCCCTTTATCCAGGGAGAAAACTTACACAAAAGGATTGCAAATCCATAATTGTAAACTTAGAACAATTACATGGCACAAAGTTATAACCCTCTACAAATGACTATTACACAATTTTAATTTTGTCAACAATGATAATCTGAATAAATTGCCTTTGGATTTACCCTCGAAAAGATATCAAATTATAACTTGAGGTTGGATCCTTTATCCTAGTAGTATAATGAAACATAGAGAGCATAATAAGTCAATTTATTTGTTACAACGTTCAACCGACACCAAAATATTTGCTTGCAAAGTCAGCCTCCTAGAAAAGTTTACTGATGCATTGATTTCAATATCTAATAAGTTCATTTGGATTTGACTTCATGAACATATCAGATGAATGCCTTGTGATCTGAAACCCTAGCTATAGGTTCATTTACATATGGAGAAAAAAAAAATCAACTAGCTTGTTTTGATCATCAACCAATTAGTCAATACTAATCCTCAAAGGCAGCCCTTTAAAAACCTTCTCAATTAAAACATAGTGAGACTACATAAATCTGATTTGGAATTGGCTGAGGAAACTAATCAGATGGATTGGCACATCTTTGAAAATATTCATAGTAGTACATCTCCATGAATAAAATATATGGGAATAATTAATTCTCCATGAAACTCAACTAGATATAAATTGCAAGACCTTAAAGTAGGCAACTTCACAATTTTGTAATTCAGATTCTAAGAAACAACATAAATTGCAAACATAATAGCCTCGGGAAAATTATAATATGAATTCATCATAATATATAAATGGACATGGAAACTCTCTCTCACACCTACAACATCTCAGAATAATCCTTATGTCATGAAACTTAATCAGGCCAAAGATACAAGCATGTAAAACATGTCATTTGCTATAATCAGGCAATGTGCAGAATGCAAATTTGAGGTAAACACCTTTAAACAACCGTATTCAAAACTCATCAAATCTGATATCTAAAAGTTGTGAATAATTTTATTTATTCTATGATAGGTTTTGTAAATTCTCCCCAATCAGTATCTCATATAAATCATCAGGTCACATTTTACTTGCATTCCAAATAGGCTTCTTCAAAGAGTTTTTCAGGGGTACTCACCTTGCCTTAGAGAAATTTTAAATTGGTCACTCCAAATTTTTGCCAAATTTGAGAGTACCAACACACCCCACTTAGTGAAACCACCGATAAAGACAATTACCAATATCTAGCAGTGACCGAGCAACCTTCAACCGAGGGTCTCCATCAAGCCACTGAAATCCAAAAAGCAAACATGTTTTTTGTTTGACATAGTATTGCCAAGAATCCTAGGATGCTCCTACATCAGACACCCCAAGAAAAAAAAAATATTCCTAAAAGGAATCATGAACACCTTAAGGGAAACAGAATAGGTATTCCATACTTGTTCTTAACCCATACATCCTCTTGTCCTTCATTCCATGTTGTCTTCACTTTGTCCAATTCTCATTCTGCAAGTTCATATGTCCTGCACTCTTCTCAGATCTCTTGTCTGCAACTAAAAGTAACTGAATTTGACCATCACATGTCTTCTTGTGCTCTCTGGGTGTACTTTTGATACCATCAGTGTTTTGGTGAACCACATCCTGATAAGACTTACTAAATAACTCAGTATCATCTAAACCTATCTATCTGATAAATGTCAACATCTGTTGTACCATATTAGTCAGAAATGCCATTTGTTTCTTAACTCTTTCCTTCAATTTCTCCTTCATTTTACTCATAAGAGTAGGTTCATCAATTCTCTACTCCTCATCTCTGCAAATGTTACTCAGAAAACATCTAATAACTCCACATCTTCTAACTCCTTCTTCCTGCAAAGGTATTAGTTTATGCTCAGAACCTCCCTTCCTAACCACATAGGCATTAGCATGATCATCGAACATAGTATGTCTGTCATATTGTCAAGGTCTTCCAAGCAATAGGTTACAAGAATCCATATGAAACACATCACATAATATCTCATCATGATAAGACCCAATCTTAAACTAGGAATTTCTCTTCAATCCTAACCTTAGACACATCTTGTATCCAACTAATCTGATAAGGATTAGGATGTTTCCTCCTTTCCAACTTCAATTTACTAACCATCTCTTCTAAAACAAGGTTCTTAGAACTTTTCCATCAATTATAACATTACATACCTTATCCTTACACTTACATCTGGTTCTAAACAAATTCCTTCTTTGCACTAGTTCATTAACACATTCAACCAATCTTCTAGTGGTAATAACTTCACCTTCTTCTGCAACATTCACTCTGCCTTCCTCGGTAGTTAGTCCTACCCTTCTTTTCAGAAATTGAAAATCCCTATGACCATTCTTGCCACATTGAAAACAAGTACCTGTGAACTCACTTCTCCCTCTTCCTCCTTTGTCCATTATTTTAGTTCCTATTGATTTGACTACTTCCATATCCTTCATTAGTCTGCTTAGGGTTTTCTACCACATTACTCGCAACAAATGTTTCACCAGTCTTACCACCTCGGTTTCTGTTATTTTATCTTCTTTCAAACTTATTGTTCATATTTTCTTTAATCTTTAATTCCATCTTATAATAATCTCCTATTGTTTTAATTCAAATAGTAAGTAACTCTTCTTGAATACTAGGTCTCAAGCCATAGATATACTTAACAAAAATTTCTTTATCAGCTTCAGAATGAACATTCCTAATTAGTATTCTATAAAACTCCCCAGTATACTCATGCATTGATTTGTTTGTCTTTTTTAAGGCTTGCATTTTTTGAACATCTCTAATTCATAATCCACTAGAATGAATTACCTTTTTATCTTTTCATCCATCTGATACCACCTAGTGATCTTTTCCTTTCCTCTCCTACTCTTTTCCAATTAACTCTTTTCCAATTAAAATTCTCTCCACCATATATTTGCATGACCCTTCAACTTGGCCTTTAAAAATTGAGGTCAATTAGGATCTTCTATTTCCTCATACTTGAATTATTCCTCCATCTCATTAATGAAATCAATCAATTCCTTTGGCCTAAGGCTACCAACAAATGTAGAAACTTCAATCTTAGGTCTTTTACCAATTTTAGACATAGTTTTCAGAAATATGGTCTCTTTTGGATCTTTGAATTCTTCTACAGCTTCCTCAAAATGTTCTTCTTCCTTAGATTCTTCATCACTATCTCGATCTTATTTCGATCTATTCTTTTTCCGCAATTCCTCTTGTAGATCTTGCACTTGTTTCTACAAAGCCATAAAATCTTCATGATTGACTTCCCTTGTAGGTTCCTCCTTTGTGATCTCACTAGTTTTCTTTGAAGGCATCATCAATCCACCAATCTCTAGCAATCCAACCTTTCTTTGATACCACTTGACACAGTCAAGGATGAAGGATCCAAGAATGGATAGTCCAATCTTGCAGCCAAACAACAACCACATTAGAATTCACAAATAACACAGAGGTAGAAAATCAACATAGAATTTTTATCATCTCCAATAGGAAATTACATCCAACCTGCCAGACTATAGAGCCTTCCTGATTATGGCCACACACAAAGGAATTACTCTACAATATATCATAGAGATCTTCTCCAAGCACTTGGCCACATACCTTCTGCCAAATACACAACTCACCAAGAAACTCTACCCCAAATGCTCAGATCTAACACCTAGATCCCTTCTAGCATCCCCCTCCTCTAAAACTAAGAATAGAACAATACTTAAATATAAGAGGAAACCAACAGGTCATCCTAAAAGATCCATAAAATCCAACATTGGAGAAACCAATGGCCCAAATTTAGGTCCACACAATACCTAATGAAATATCCACAATAAATGTCACAACCAAAATTAACTGTGCAAGTCAACCTCTAGATCGCACAAATAAAACATAGTTGGTGAGGTACTTAGTCATCAAGCATTACAAGCCCACTCAGTGAAACAGATTGCTGAGCAGCAGAAGACTCACTCAATGAAACCATTGAGTCAACAACAACCCACTCAGAAGACCAAGCCATCAAAACCCCACTCGGTGAAGCTGCCAAGAAAGATAGTTACCAAGATCAAGCAGTGACCGAGAAATCGGATACCGAGAAACCTTCAACTGAGGGTCTCCACCAAGCCCCTAAAATCCAAAAAGACATGTTTTTGTTTGACACATGATTGCCAAGAATCCTAGGATGCTCCTGCATCATAAACTTGAGTGGTTCATGAGTTGGATATTGGAAATTATTTTTCTTGAGTAACAGAGGTTGTAGATGATATTATTGATGATCAGTACATAAATGAATTTAGATCTTGAGTGTGTGTTGATGTGAATGTTTTTGAGGTATTTTATGTTTCTTGTTGATGTTTCTTGATCGTGTTCTGGTTGTGTCTTTCTTTCACATTGGTCTAAGTGATCGGGTTGCATTATTCTCATATAACATATTGGTCTTCTTCAATTGTTCTTAGCTAACCTAATGTTATAATGTGTTGCGAAGGTTTAGAGCATGATTTGTGGATCTAGAGCATGTTCAAGGTTATTGATATGGATCATTGTAATTTCCTAGCCGACATTCAATGGATCGCATTGTGGAATAAATTATAATTAATTAATTATTACAAATTAGATCCCTTGTCGACCTAGTTGACATGAGTTGATGGATTGTATTTATAGATGTAATCATTTGAAGTTGCAAGTGTGTGAGAATGTGTGTACAGATAGAATAAATAATATATATTATGTTGCATGAAGAGGTATGAGTGGAATCTAAAATAAGAAAGATATATGTGTGCTTCATTGAAACTTTTTTGGCATAAAATATGCTATCGGTCAGTTTGTGTGTTTGGACTGTACGTCATCTTTGATCTGTGATCGGTTGATGTTGTAAGGTAGCGAGCCTTGTTATTATTGTATTTGAGTAGTTAACTCTAGGAAGTGTGCCTGAATGCATGTGCATTCCCCTTTGTAATACTCCTAACATGGTACACCACTTTTTACTAAGTGCATTCATCTTGTGGGCTCCATCCTCACCAGGGTTTTTCTGCTAACAAGGTTTCCATTTCCAAAATATTAGTGTTATATGTTTCTTATTGTGTTGATATCTTCATTTCATGTCTATAATTCATATATGGGATTAAAGTTTGTAAGTTGGTAAAATTTTATTGATACGATTACTTTACTTGATGAGCGAAGAACAAAATAATTGTAACACTATTTCAGAAAGATAGAGTAGTTGATTTCTATCATTTGGGACCAAAATGATGATCTATAAAATCCTAACCTGGGTTTTCCTAGGTTCATTAGGTTTTTCCTAGGTTTAGTAGGTTGTACTATGTTCATTATTTTTTCCCTAGGTCCATTACAATTTTCTTAGGTACATTACAATTGTCCTAGGTTTATTACAATTGTCCTAGGTTCTAGAAATTGCTTACTTTCATTAGCGCACTTAAGAGAAATCATCGGTAGGGTATGGTGCCAAGAGTTGTGACAAGTGGGGAGGCAAAATGGGACCATACCTAGGGTAAACCCACTCAACTGGATGTGTTTGTGCTGATGGTTTGACCCCACAATGAACACAACCCTTTTTGGGCTACCTTGCAACTTTCCATTGAATGCATTTGACACTTTTTACATCATCAAAAAAATCATTTCCCTACGAAAACTATCAAGTCTTAAAACTTTGAGAGAGGTTATTTTAGAGGGACTTCATGTGATCCTATAGGATTAGACAGATCCACCACAGGTGCCACATATTAAAAGTAATGGTTCATCGAAGTTTGATAATTGTTTGTACTTATGACACTTAAGAGACATCGTCAGTAGGGTATGATGTTGAGAGTTACGACGCATGGGGAGGAAAAAAGGGACCATTCCTAGGGTAAACCCTCCCAACTAGATGTGTTTTCATTGATATTTCATCCCCATGATGAACAAAATTATTTTGGGGCTACCTTGCAACTTTTCTTTAAATGCATTCGACACTTTTTGAGTCATCATAAAAATTTATGCCCTATGAAAACACCTTTGAATCTTCAAAATAATAGAGAGTTTATTCTATAGGGGCCTCATGCAATCATATAGGTTCAGCTAGATCCACCAGAGGTACCACGGATTGTGAGAAATGGTCAGTCAAATTTTGATAGTTTTGTATAGTTACGGTACTTAAGAGACATTGTCAGTAGGGTATGGCGCCAAGAGTTCTGAAATGTGGGGAGGAAAAATGGGACCATTCCTAGGCTAAAACCACCTAATTAGAAGCATTCACACTGACAGTTTGACTCCATGACAAAATCAACTATTTTTTGGCTACCTTGCAACTTTCTATTGAATGCATTTGACACTTTTTCCATCATCAAAAAAATTGTTTCCCTACAAAAACCACTTTGATTCTTCAAAATATGATAAATATTATTGTAGAGGGGTCTCACATGAGATTATAGGTTTAGAAAGATCCACCGTAGGTGCCATGAACTATGAGAAATGGTCCTTCAAAGTTTGACAGTTTTGTACACTTAGGGCACTTAAGGGACATCACCGATAGGGTATGGCGCCAAGATTTCTGACGCATGAGGAGGAAAAATGAGACCACACATGGGGTAAACCTACCCAACCATACGTGTTCACACTAATGGTTTGACCCCACAATGAAAAAACTCTTCCAAATCCAACATTGTGAAGGATTGTGACTCTCTCAAAATATCTTAAATATGAAAGGTTGTGACTCTTTCAAAGGGCATAAAGGATGAAGGGTTGTGACTCTCTAGAAAGTTTGTAATAATGAAAGGTTGTAACTATAACATAATGAAGATATAAATAGGAGGAAAATTCATTTTTTGAACTACCAAATAATGGGTCCCATTATGTTAACTTTGTATGTTATGTATGTGTCGGCCTACTTATGGTACCCCTAATTTAAAAATTTTAAACCAAACCCCATCTCATTAATGACAATCAAAGGTGAAAGTTGCACAGTTATCCTAATCTCCCTCAATGATATTTCTCACTAAAATTATCTCTCTGGATCTAAGGACTTCTGTCATTGGGTCCACCGCTAGTTGACGCGTATATAAGACGAGTGAGTGCAAGCGGACCATCGAACATATATAAGACAAGTGAGCGCGGCCCTCGACCAATAAATAGGCACTACCGGTAAAGTCTCCTCCTTCCAGTCAAGTTATCTCCTCCCATTTCATGAGAGGAAACATCTGAAGGAATTATTGAACCAAAGTACAGATCCAAAAGGTTCAACAGGTTCGCAGGTTCAATGGGTTCAAGCAGTTCAAATGTTCGGGTTCAAAGGCTCAAAGGTTCCAAGGTTCATATCTTTTCTAATTTACTGATAATATTCCTTACCTAGCATTATACAAAATCCATCCATTTTTCACATTATAATCTATGAAGGAAGGTCTCCGTGAACATACAGTAACTCTTGAGCTAAAGACAACCTGCATTGATGAATACATCACGAGATCTTCTTGGGGAGAAAGAGTTGTTGATAACTACTACATCATTTATTGTAGTTGAAGGGAGAAAATAAATTAATTATCATGCTAATGAGGACTAATATAGAAGCTATAGCGAAGGAATATAAAATTGAGGTTTGAGAATTTCTTGAAATATTGAGGAGTACCTCTGACTATAATGTTGAAGAATCTATGTCTCATGGATCAGAACTATAACAAAACAATGATGAGTTTCATGTGACATATCAAGAAGGTCCATCACAATTAATCCATTGTTTACATGTGATATTTAGTTGGAAATAAGGGCCTTGACTCAAAATCCTTAATCATTACTCAAGCTTTCAAAACCTTTGAAATACCCGATGCCAATCGGGAGACATTCTCGTGAATGTTGTGCGCATGTATGGGAAGCTCTTGAAGGATTATTGAATGATAATTAAATGGTTGATGTCAGTTACCAAATAGAATTCAGAATGAATAAAAACTACTCACAAAGTTGGTTTAGAAATGTTTTGAAGGACGTTGTATATTTGGGGAATCAGGCCTTATTCAAGCTTTAGAATCCAAATTTAAGCCCGATATGGTTCTACTTTTATTGACGAACCTGACCACCACTATGAAGGTTATTTTGAAAATTTTTAAAATTCCATAAGATTAATGGGTATTCTAGGAATTTCAAAAAATTATAAACTCATTTTCGCTCTCGATAAGAGCTTTCAACATTATATTTTTCTCCAATCCCCCAAAGGTATGCATGACTTGCTGATAATACATGTTATCAGGCTTAAAAGTGGTAGTTTCAAACCATAAGATTATATAAATGGTGATGGAAAGAATAAAAAATTGGATGTGGTACTGAAAAACTTGAAGCTTACCATCAAGCTAAATAATTAGTTTGGAAACAAGGTGATAGATACAATTGAGAAGATTTCTTGAGCCAATGAGCATACTACAGCTTCAAATGGAATGGAAAGCAAAAAACTTGTTTGATCCAGGAGATTTTGTACATCTTTTAACTATAGGGCCAAATGTATCAGAGAATGAACTTATATGGTACATTTTTCATACGATAACATCTTATGAGGGATCTCTTAAAAGATGTGACAGTTCTGCACTATCAAAGGATTAAATATCAGGTTGAATTCTTCTTGATAAAATGAGTACAATGAAATCCAATAACCCATTGACACATTTTTCTTTGCTTGAGGCCAGTGAGTATCTTATAAGAAAGTTTGTAGATAAAACTGTGCAGATTCAGGATGGACTATAGAGGAGATTGGAATGTATAATAGTTATGGACATAATGGATTCAATTCATAAGGTGGGAAGGGGCCAATGATATTTTAAATAAACAAGAGTCCATTTCAACAGGTAAAGAAGGAAATAATTCAAAGTAAATGTGATAAAGTTGAGAAAAATGCAAAGGGATTATATGATCATGGATCAAGCTTCCACGGGTCATTGTTTTCATGAATGTAAATCAGTTAATTACATATTTCATGATTATGACCAATAAATTCCTGGGACAATAATATAGTAGAGACAATTGTCTCTAAGCATAGTGCTTAAAAAATAATAATACATCCAGAGACAACAGTCCTGTAGGAATTGATAAAGGAATTAATCTTTAAAGTTTTGATTCTAGATACAATCCCAATTTTTTTGAAGGATGAGTGGAGTATTATAAGGGGAGGTATTTTTTTTCTTTTTATGGGGAAAAGATGGAAAAAAGGGAGTAGTTTACTTTTATCAATCACCATTTTTTTTTTGTGGTAGATGGTATTGGGTCTGTGTGGTGTAATACCCCGCCAGGGAACCTCAAGAGAGATTAACCTAAAACATGTTACTAAGATGGTAGACCATTTTTTTTTAAAAGTTTACACAACAAGATCATATAATAATGTGGAAGCAATAATCATTTATTCACATAAATAAATACAAGCATAGATTACAAAAATCAAGGCTTCCATGACGTAGAATTACGTAAGACCAAAACTCAAACTAGATAACCATAAACAAAATATTACACATTTATAAATGGATAATAGATATAACATCTATAAAATAATTTTGAATTCTCAACTGAAGCTATAAGGTTTACATCAAACTCACATCCTCTGCACATGTCGCAGGGTATGTAGTAATCACAAATACAAATAAGATACAATATCCATATTAGGTATCACATGAGATACGCTAATACAATATTACAATATAGATATGATAAGATCAAAACCACCAATGAAGAATAAAAATGAGCACAACTAGGACAATGATCATTCAGTATTGGTACAAGGACTTCGAATCTCAAATGGTAAAGAATCACTACCACCCGTCCATGTGAAACTATAGAAGTCCACTCCACCGTGCTGAGGAGATAACAACAAACCCCACTTGGATAAAAAAACCAAACAAGGAAGTGACAACTAAGCAAAGAGATCTTGATAGCTCTCTAACTTTAGGTGTGCTATACATACTGCAAGGTAAGACTCACTAATCTAGAGGCAATTGACACATGTAGGAAATCTAAGTTGTATATAGGAAGGTGTCATCATATACATCTGACCCTTAAGTTCCGTCCTAGAAACCTCTTTGGGCCCTGACACTTAAGTGACCATATATGGTATCAATGACTTCTCAAATAGATGAAGTCACTAACTATGCCAAACACACACCTCTGAAGGCGGCAAGAATCATCTCATCCTCAATCTTAGCATATACTAGTGCTCAAGCATGGGTGAGGAACCTTATCTTATTAATTCATTTAAAACCCCATTAATATATTATATTATCACTTGTTAAGATTACTTGTAATAAGCAATCCTAGCGGCCACTTATGGGCCCTGACACTTATTACAAGCCACCCCTACTACACAACTAGATAACCTACCCTAAGCTCACCGATCACACATTGATCTAAAAAGGGTACACTTAAAGGAAACCCCAAATCCAGTTCCTCACAATACAACATGAACGATCATAATAAAGAAACATACCCTTACAGAAAACATAAACATCATGAGCTTACAAGGTTAGGGTTGGGTAAGAGAATCAAGGCATAACCACAACAAGGATATGAAAATAAAAAAGACATCCCAAGCCTTTGTAACTTCTCCTAGGGTCATTCTAATTCCTGAAATAAACATTCATAATAATATAACTCCATACTGGAGGAAATACACTAAACCATCACATATAATTAATAGAAGTTATCCTTGCACATCAAAAATCATTCAATGACGTAATAGATTTTAAGACAAGCCCACAAAAATACGCTTTAACTAATCTATTAAAATCATCATTTAAATTAATGATATCAAAATACCAATAGACCATATAAATTGCATAAAATAAACGAGCAAGTCTAAAACTCATCTCTAAAATTACTTATAAATTAATCATTAATGGATCACCCTTCTAAATACCAAAACTAACAATAATAGTAAAAATCTATTATTAATGTTCAATTACTAAAATAAATAATCATAATCAACATTAATTAAATACTATTAATTATATTTTAAACAAAACATAACTAACAAAATTTTAACATTGATTATTAATAAATTAAAAATTACATTTTCATAAATTTTTAAACTTAGAAAAAAAAAATTTAAACTAAAAAAAAAAATTAGAAAAAGTGAGTTTGGGGGCGGGGGATGGGCCCCACATCCCTCCTTCATCTTCTTCTCCACACGTGGCATCAAGCTGCCACAGACAACCTTGCTGTCAAGCGGCAACAGGTTGCCCTGGTTGTTGTGCCCGGTAGCTTAGCTATCGCGGCCGGCGGCCAACGGCAGCGAGGTCGGTAGGGGTGAACTCCACCGCCTGCCTTTTGTTTTTTTTATTTTTTTATAATTTGTTTTATATTATTGTTTTTAATACTAATACCAAAAACACAATATATATATATAAATATTTTTTTCCTGGTTTAATTTGACTGTATTTTTTTTATAAAAAAAAAATTAGCAAGTTCAAATTTAATCAAATTAATTTTTTTTTTGCAATAATCTTTAGGAAGATGATTGAAAATCAAATTGCTAGCATAACATGTTTGTATGCATAACCATTTGTTTTCCTCTATTGTCTGATTGGAACAAATTTTATTTTGCAAACGTAGGTCATCAAGTTTTTTTTTTAATGCAAAATTTTAAAACTTAAAAGAATCTAAAAGTTTTCAGAAAACCTAATGATAAAAAACGATAGAAATTTATACTTGGTTTTTCTAGTGTTTGATTTTCACCCTATTTTAACAATAACATGGTTATTCAGTCATTTCCAATAATTTGTATAGACATCCTTTTCATCATAGAATTCAAACACAAATCTGATTTTACTTTCTATAATCGATTACATGCAAAAATTAATCAGACACAGAGAAAACAATCTTTTCAGGAACTAGAAATTTGCAAGAAGGTTTTTAAACCCTACCTTCAAATCACTGATAGTCTTTGAATAGTGATGCCCTAAAATGGAGATTCCCAAAAACCTCCAAGCTCAAATCCTGCAACCGAACCAGAGTAACAATAGCCTACAAATAATGATTCCAAAGATTCTCCCAAGTCTTCAAACCAAACCACTTTCACCAAAATCTAGAAAAATCTCAAAAAATTTAATCCTTCAAAAAATCTTGTGTAAACCTAAATGACAAGAAGAGTTACTTAATAAAGAGAAGAAACCCTAATCCTGAAAAATAGAAAGTTAACTCAACTTTCCTTTTTCCCTTTTTTTGAGAGAAAACTCATAATTAAATAAAATAAAAACTCTCTTTATTGAGCAACTCATATTTTAATATCTTTTGTTAACAAAACAACTTGCACATAACTTCTAATTCAATTTAATCAATCGCAATGTGCAAGTAATTAGTTAAATATTAAATATAAATCCATTAAATATTTAAATAAATAAAAAAGAGCTTTATTAACTCAATTGAATTAAATACTTAATTAAATCCAAATATTCTATAATTCCACTTTTAATTAAACTTCTTTATTTAAACATAGGTATTTAATTAATTTCATTAATAACATACCCTACATTTAATATTTAAATAAATCAACATCAATACAGATATAATTACTTACTAATAACTGATTATCCCTAATAATCAAATTAATTCACATAAAGTGACAAAGCAAACTAACCAAATAATAGCATACAAAAGAATTCAATCAAATCAACACACAAACGAACTCAAAATAAGAGGATCCACGAATTCACATCCCCTAGATGAATTTGGGTAGGGAAGAAAAACTTATTCTTGCCCAATCATAGGACAAAATAGGTTTAGGGTGAGGTTTTGGGTCTTACTGTTAATGACCCTCTTTTACGATTTGAGACATAAATATGGGCACGCTCACTCCTGCCAATTCAGGGAAGATGATGCCCTCTACCTGCAACTTGTCATCACATGAACATGCATGTACATCCAATATATATAATAGCAAACAATGACAGGGATCAGTCGATTGTGTGGATCTCACAATGCAAGTAACTACGTCTCCGTCCTCTACCATATCAAACACACCAACAAGAAATACAATACAGATATGTTGACCATACACATGCAAGTATGGGGTAAGTAACATTACAGTTCTAATATCAACATATAAGAAATAACACCATAAAAACATAATCACTGTCATGCCCCGCAAGGGAACCGGGGAAGAGAACAGAGATTTTTTTTTTTGAAAAGAAAACCTAAGTAAAAATTCATGAAAATTTTTAAACTTTTAAAAGAGTTATGTGAACAATACTTTAAACT
>MU227371.1:1136707-1148934 GCA_018584345.1 Thuja plicata | reverse complement strand
GATCGATACATCGTGTGGATCTCAACTAAGTGAGTAACTACGACTTCGTCCTGAGCCATGAAAACACATCAGACACATATCCATGAAACATAAAACATCATGATAATGGTTAGATATAAGTCCTTTGGTTAGATCCATAAAACATATAAAAATAGATGGTTTTCTAATCTCATAAACATATAAATGATAACCATAAATGAGCATATAAATCATATCATCATCCATGAAATATAAATGTAAATGTATAGTTCTAACCATCATAATAAAATGTCCAAGTCAAAAGTCCAAGTATCACCATAGGAGAGGGTATTACAATCACCATCTATTTTCTAACACATGATATAAGAGTCATAAATCCAAACATCACAACCAACTAAAATAGTAAATTCTCACATAAAATGTGGTCCAAAGAATTTGACATAATCAACTAAAACAATAGCCTAAAAGAGTTTGACACCAATAACTGAAACCAAACTATGGGTGGGTATTACATATGGTCAATTTTCTATATTGAGAAATAAAGAAACATGGACGGATCTATGTCTTGGTTTATATTTTCTTTAGATTGAAAATTTTGAATGTTTTTTTAATCCTTTAAATGCAAATTCCATCATGTCAAACAAAGAGGATCATGTTTTGAATCTATAAGTTTGGAAAAAACAATTTATTATAAATCTTGTTGTTCTTCTTCTTTTTTGTTGTTTCTCATCCAAGGGTGTAGGAGGAATAATTTGTTGATTATTTTTCTTGCATTCATTTAATTTGAAATATAATTTTTTCACATGTATCTAATGGCTATGGATAGATGGTTATTTGTCATCTATGCCTTTTGGTCAAAGGCAAAATTAGTAATTTTATTCATTGCAAATTAAATGAAGGGAGTTGCACCTTTATATGAAAATTTAGAGAGCACTTTCACATTTCCATTGCAAGTGACTCAACTGTTGGTTCTGGTTTTTGTCTTTCAACTGTTGGTTCTGGTTTTGTCTTCCAACTAACAAATGTATTATGATGAAAGTATGTATGAGGAGGAAACAAAGGACGATAAAGAAGACCCTAAGGGGTATAAAACTCCTAAAAATGTTACTAAAAAGGGTTCTTCATCTAATAAAAACTAGAAGAAGACCATTGTGAAGGGATTTGATACAAAAAAGGAGACTGATGAAGATACTCTAGAGGGGAGTAAAATGAGTAAGAAAAAGGTTTTAAAAAAAAGTATTTTTACCAAGACTAACCAGAAGAAGACTTTGGCGGAGGATATAGAAATAAAGAAAGAAATGGAGGATGAAGAGAATGAGGAAAAATAGAAAAAAGAGACCAAGAAAATAAAATGGGGAGAAGTGATGGACAAAACTAAGAACAATCGATAAGGTAAAAACCCTAGTAAGAGGAAAATTGTGCTATCCTTGGATGAGGAGGACGTGATGGAGAAGGAGAAGAATACCAAGGTTAACCTCAGGGAGGATGATAGGGAAGAGAACAGGGAGGACAAAAAAGATGGTAAGGAAGAGGATCAAAACCTGAGAGGAAAAACAGAGACCAATAAGAAGAAGGATGATGATAAGACGAATGAGGAACCTATCAAAAGAACTAAAAAAAGAGGAAATAGGGTATGAGGTAAAAGATTCCCATGATAATGAGGAAATGGGTAAATATTATGTGCCTGATGATATGAAGAAAAGAAAGGACTATCTTGCGAACTTCACTTATACGGTGGGAAAAATGTTAGATGACTATGCTAATATGAAAAAACAAATAGAAATCATGAGAGCTTAAATCAATCTCATAAAAAGCATTAGTGTTGGTGAGAAACCTGTTACAGTATGCCTGGAGGAAATGAAAGAGGCGGTTGGAAACTCTGAAGCCCAAGTGGAAATTGTGAACAAAGTTGGCAAGATGGAGGAATAGTTGAAGGACATCAATGACAGGGTGGTGGAAGAAAATAGTGTAAGGAAAATCAAAATTCTGAACAGCAAGGTGGAAACACTTGAGGAAACTATGTGTAAGATAGGAGAGCAATGTCTGGTGAGCCTTAAAGATTATACTAGGCATGCGAAGATCTTGATGGAAAAGATGGAATAGGATAGAGGGGAAAAGGATGGAAAAGAGGTTAAAGATACAATAGGACCTGGTGCATGCACAAGGGCTAGTACAAGGAAGCTAAGTCCAAAGGAGGATAAAGAAATAGAAGACCTCAAGAATTCTGTTAATCAGATGCAGATCAGGGTTATTCAGGCTCAGGACATTGTGGATGGCATGTAGATGTCCTTTTTAGGGTCTGTCTTTTTTTTTTGTCCCTATTTTTTGAAGATCTGTGGGACTTTTTTAGTTAGCCTATTAGTTGGCTAGACTTTTTGGCTTTCCTTTCTTGGTGCCATGGCAAAGTTATTGTTGACCTTTATTGAATATCTGTAAGACTTTGTTTAAAGGTTTCAAGTCCTTGTAAAACCTTTTTTTACTTAATCAGAACTACCAAATGTATTATAGATCATTCATTGTTTGTTTATTTTATTTTATTTTAATGTATAGTGATGTACGTATATCATTGAAAATTGAAAAACATGAAATATTATGGAAACACATATTGAACAAATATTTTCCAAACACGTCAAATATTATTGAAGTATAGTAACAATGATTGTCACATTAGAAAAAAACACGTAATGATTCCACAAACATAATTAATACATTTAGTGCACATAAGGAATAAATTATATCAAAACTCATATTCTATATATGAAATTGTTAAATAAGTATGTATGTCTACATACAAATATGGGATAAATGCCAATTGGAACAAAGTTTTAAAAAATGTGGCATATGCCATCTCAAAACATGTACAAAATATAAATATGACAACTAATTGTGTCTATGACATCCTAGTGTACTAATGGATCATCAAAATGGAGCCTCTTCAAGGCACTTTTTAACTCTCAAGGATCGTGCATGAAATAAAAATTCAAACCACAATTAAGATTATTTAAATTATAAATTAAACTGTAATTGAAATTTAAAATTGAATTCTTGTATGTACCTCTAGTCCACATCTCCTAACATTGTTAAGAGTCCTAGAATATGTCTTTGGCAGTAAAGGGATTTCATTGAGATGGGGAACGCCAACCTATATATGTTCACAAGCATAATTTCATAAATTATCCTATAAAGTTATCGCTGATAGGAACATAAATTTACTAAGCTCCTGAATTAAAATAAAAATGTACCTATGTGGGTGGGTCTTCTTTTGGTAGCATCAGCATAGTCAACAAGGATGTAAATCCCTACTATTGTACCTCCCTTGCACTTGGTGTTACCTACAATAATAAAATACTATCAAAATATTAGTTAATATAGATTTAAAATAATGACAATCTAAATGAAAAGAATGTATAGAGTTAAAAAATGTAAACAACAAAGTACACAAATACATATCATGCGACTATCAAGTCCAAATGAAATGGTCAAGAAGCTGGGCTCTTCAACCTATGTCATGCCCTCCTCAAATATCAAGTCGTGTTAAATAGACAATGCAAATAAACATTAGTACAATACAATAATAAGTACATGTATAATCATTCTCAAGCTCTTATTTACCTTTCCCTTCTCAGTGTGTGCCGCTACACCCACCTGACATTGCACCCTGAGAAATAGGTGACACCTGCAAGAGTAAAATAAGTTGAAAATGTTAATTAGTATATCATTTTTAATTATTATAATTTAAATAAAAAGCATGTATACAGATAAAAAAATTAAACGATCAAGTGCAACAATATATACCATAGATATCTCAAGACCAAATGAAATGGTCAAGAGTGTGGTATCTTGAACCTCTCTCATCTCCTCCTTTATCATCAACTGAAAAATAAATACAACAAGTATAAAAAAAAATAAGTGTGTAGGCATAATAAGTTATCTAATAAAAATATTCATAAATGAACCATGAAATTAAACATTAAGTCTTACCATAACATGAGGAATGAATGATGGCTATGCCTCCTCATCTGTCCTATGCAAGGACTCTCCATGGTACTCTCCAATCCCTGTCATCAAATATGGTGCACCACCCATATCACCAACCTCATACTATTTTGTGTCCATAGTGTCCTCAACAAGCTCATCGAGGTGACCCAAGCATATATTTTTACATTTAGTACAAGTATGGGGCACACACATATGTGCACCCGAGGAGGATGTATTACTAGCACTAGGAGGTTGTGCCAGTGATGTAATGTTCTTAACCAAATGGTCTCTCAAAGTGTGAATGGCCCTAATGGTCCCCGACATAGCCTGTACAATAACGTATGGATGCTTCACTAGAGGAGGGTGAGAAATGAGAGGAGGGGAACATATGGGCCCTATACCACTTTATGTGCCCCTAGTCTATCCTAGGATTGTCCTTTGCGTATGCCCATGAATTCTCTCATGCTCCAATAGTTGACATAATGACCCAGCAGAAACTCAACATATTTTTTTTAATGAAATAAAAAGGGTCATCCATATTGGTGTTTGGTGGTTCATCAAAACCGTCCATCGATGCTCTTAGAAGTTGTCTCGTATGACAACATGTGTGCATTGTTACATGAAGAACTTCTCATTTTTGGTATCAGGAATATGTCTAGTACGAGGATTCAAAAATAGGGAACATATCTATTATTTGGTGATTCTAAGGGCCTTCACCCTATTATAATACAACCCATCATCAAACTGGGCATGCATGGCCTCTTACCATCGAATTGGAGCATTATGTTGCATGGTGAGGGTCTACATTAATTGAATAATAGAATCTACTAATAATCTGGGGATCCTATTATACACATTTCTAATACCCCTCAATTGATTTAAACTATTTTCTATAAGGTCTTCTAATGGCCAAGATTTTATAACTAGAGGGTCTCTAGGCTATGGGTTTTTGATGGGGTGGATTTCTAGGCTCAGGATTATCAGTATTATCTGCAATACCTGATTAAATTGTAAATTTTTATAAATAAAATGAAGTATAAACAATAGAAATAATTTCAAATTTTAAAAACCTAATTTTAACCAAAAAACTAAAAATGAAACTCAAAAATCCAAATAAATATAAGAAAATAAAATAAAAATCATACTCAGTTATGGATCTTGTGAAAAAATTGACCTCCTTGGATCTAATATTAGCTTTTATCTAATATCATATGCTAAAATTATTTTTTTAACCAAATACCATGGGTAAAATGACCCACGACATTTGGTTTTTTTATATAATGCAACAGGTATCTGATATTGGATATGAAATCCAATATCAGATTTCATATCCGATATCATATACGAATAGAATGGTTTTTCTTGTTTCTTTTCAGATTTGATCAGGGGTTTGAGAAAGGACATGGTGACGGTATGAATTTCATCTTTCCATGGCAAAGAGCTACAGTTATAAGGGTTTCAAGCAAGATTAACAATATTTATCAACTTTTCCTCAATGAATTCTTCCTCCTACAGATCTGAAACCCTAAGGCCCAAAATTGAAACTCATACATTACAATTGAAAAATCTAATGCCCTTTTGAAGCTAACACCCAAAAATGAAACCCTTTATTCCCACAAGCACAAAATTGAAACCAAGATCATAATTTCTCAATTCTAAATCAATGAAATTACCAAATACTCAAACAAGGAAGATCACACAAAGGGTCCTAACTTTTCAGATGCATAGAAGACAGGGATCTGAAAGCTACAATTCAAAAGATGAAGACCCTACCTCAATAGCTGATGAGAAGCACAAATTCAAAAATCCAAGCAAGAAGAATCCACAAATCCAAGCAAGAGAATCCATAATTCCAAGCAAGCTCTCTCAAAACTCCAATCACCTGATTTCTCCTTCTCTCTGATTGAACAACCTCCAAAAAAGCTCCCAATCCAAAGATATAGATAATCCAAGCAATTAGGTTTTCAAAAAGGGAAAACCATAAAGGGAATATAAATTATCTAATTATTAATTAAAATAATTCTTTATTTTCAATTTCACTTAGAGCATGCAAAACTCAACTTTGAACTATAAAAGCAAAGTGTTAAATTAAAAATACATGAGAGAATATTTCAATTAAATAAATCAATTAACCATGCAACTTAAAGTAATATTCAATAATTCAACTATGCATAATTAATTATAATTAATTGAATTTAATATTTATTAAATCTCAATTATTTAAATCAAAACTTAATAATTAACTCAATTAATTAAATATAGGCATTTAATTAATATTTAATTATTAAATAACCATATATTTCATATATCAATGTTTTAACCTTATTATAGGTGCAATAATTAACATCAATATTCATCATACTAGAATTACTCCTAGAAGCCTACAACAAAGATAGAGATATGAATCTCTCAACTTAAATCATCAAACCGAGTCAAAAAAGACTCAACATGTGGGTCCCATAGGGCCCTTCCCTGGTCTCTAACTGGAACACTAGGGATCATTCCCTACTAAAGGAATGCATAAACTAGCTGTTGGTCCTCTACTCGCAACCCCACTCGTAGGGTCATGATACATAGTTGGAGGATGATCATACGCTGCATACGCTCCATGAGACATACCAACATTCCCAACTATAGGTCCAAAAGATAATGGCCTCTGTCCCGAAAAATACAATGCATGCTGAGGACAATTGGTCATAATGTGACTGAATTTCCTACAAGAGAAAAAACCTCCTCTACTACCACCTCCTCTAACTGAAGGTGCACTAGAATGCTGAAAACTACCTCTACTAACATCTTGATACACACTCTGCACTGGCTGATCTATCCTATTATGCATACTGTACCGCCAGTTGTGATAGTTCCCCAACTAAGAACCACCACTAGTGCCATGAAAGAATCTCTTACCCTGCTGGTTCTGGTTACCCTTTGAAACTATAGGAGGGTTCCTAGAATTTCCAGCTCCCTGATAGTGATTACCTCTGTTACTAGGTGCTCTAAATTGCACTCCCAACTATCCACCATGGCCCAACTCTAGGTTCTCCTTTGCAAGGGTAGCCTTAATAACCACTTCTCTTAGGGTCATAGGCTCGAAGACTCTAACTTCCCTAATGATGCATTAATTGAGCCCCCTAACAAAGTACTGAATCATAAGGGATGAATCTTGACCATAACTAGCATACTGTTTGAGTGTGAAGAATCGACGCTCATACTCAACCACTAACAAAGTTAACTGCCTCAAGTTATGGAACTCATCTACCCTCTGCTACCTCCACTTATCAGATAGGAAGCACTCTCGAAAGTGCTCAAGTAATAACTCCCATGTCATTGTATCCATATGGAGACCTAAATTCTCCTCCTCTATCTTCCACCATATTGCTGCAAACTCAGAGAGTTGCATCACTGCATACCTAGCTTCAGTATTGCTACTAAAGGGATGCATGGAAAAAATCCTCTCTAATGCAATCAACCAAGTCTCAACCTCAAAACTTCTTCCTTTCCAATCAAAGGGATTATCCCGCACTCTCATGAGATCTCTCATGTGGTTCACTGCCACAATCGCAGGATCCACTGTAACGGTCCTCCTTGGAGGGCTCCTAGATCTCACCCTCTCTCTCTGATATATCCGATAATGATGTGAAACATCCCTCTCCACTACATAGGAATACAATTCAGTAACTTTTGCAACAACTACCTAATGTCTGGCTCTCTAGACTCAACCCGACGCTCATCCCTCTGCTCATCTCTACTATGTTGATGAGAACTAGCCTTACTGACACTTGTGGAAGGATTTTGATCCCTACCCCTTCCACAACCATCAACTCGGCCTCTACCATGACCTCTAGAAAGTCTATTTTTAGGCATGAATCCTTAATCAACCAGAGAACCAAACCACAACTCAGAACCAACATCAAAACCAATAACATCAAAATAAATCAAATAATCACAAAGAAATGGTTTTAAATACAACAAATTTTTATGTCTATGTTTGTTTCATGTTTTAAACCAAAAAAAAACTAATGGGCATACTAATTTTCCAGAGCTCTTAGTGTAGAAACATGTGCTTTGATACCAAGTGTAATTCCCCACTAGGGAAGCCAGGAGAACTAACCTAAACTTGCAACTAAGTTAACAGGATATTTTTTTTTTAAGTTTACAATCAATAATGATAACAATGCGGAAGCAATGCAATGAGATACATGGCATACACATAAGAACAACTCATACATAGAATACAATTCTTGAGGGTTCCTTGATGTAGAGTTACTTAAGAAAAATAATCTACAAATGACAACTAAAAGAACTAACATGAAGGATATAACAACTGAATCCATAATACACTTCCCATATAATAATACTACATATACATCTGATACCCAAGGTATACAACTGAATCAACATCCACTGCACAAGTCACAAGGTATGCAATAATACATAACAATACAATACAATACATCCTTCAAGGTATTTCAACCAATATATACATATGGTTACAAATATACAACTCATGAAACTTCACAAGTTCCCAGAAGAATAAGAAGATAAAATCTGCAACTAGGATCATCCAAGCATGAAGAAGAACTGTTAGAATCTCAATGGTAATAAGAATCACTACCACCCGGTCGCGTGGAAGCAAAGGTCCACTCCCACCGTCCTGAGGAGATAATAATAGGACCACTCACACGGGTATACAACATGAAGGCAATCAAAGGTATACAAGCCACCATAAATAACACATACAAAGATCCTAGAAGCTTTCTGATCACAACAAGAAAGACTAAAGCAAAAGTATAAGGATGGAAAGATAAAGACAACTAGAAATCCAAGATCAAAACAAAGATACACCATCCAAAGATGAAGGAACATACATAAGATATCCAAAACACCAACATAACCCAATAACTAAATCCAAATCACCAAGTGCAAAAGGCATAACCATAAAAAGTAAAACATGACCTATGGAGAAGACTTAGGCTACATTCTATGGGAGTGTCATCACATGGTCAATCACTTGAGTTACCCTGGACTGGCCTCTTTGGACCCCGAACCCTCAACATGACTCATGTAGAACTAGAATACCATCTCATGATGATGAGGAATCTAATCATACCTACTCTCTAGGTATCATCCCATTCTCATCCTTAGTCTTTACAAGCACTCAAGGCATGAGTGAGGCATCATGATCAATCTTGTAATTAATGTAAACCCCAAATTTTATTATTAAGTTATCACTTATTAACAAACTTACGATAGGTCACCCTGGACTGGCCTCTTTGGGCCCCAAAATCCTATTGTAAGCCACTCCCCTAAGATACACCTAGCTAACCACCCCCTAAGCTCAAGGTCAAATAAAATCTCATAAACTCATAAACTAGTTCCTACCCATATAGGAACTACTGGTTCTCACTAACCATAACAACATGAGACATCCTCAAAGGATCACATATCCTGAGTTCAAAAACACTAGGTTCAGAAAAGACAATCGAACCAAAACACCACTATAGGAAATATGCACTGAAAAAACATGCAAGATGCCATGACGAATCAAGTCCCAAAACCCTAACAGACTCCCAAAATGATAAGGATCACAACATCAAAGGAATAGACACATCATTCCAATAACATCTAGCTTAATACATCATGACATGGTAAAATACATATCCAGAAGAGCTAATCAAAACGCATTGATAACATGGCAATAAGCAAATTTATAACCCTAGTTATGCAAATTCATTTATCCTATAAAATTACTAATAGATTATAATTAAATCTTTAAGAAGATGCAAATTAAGCTCTCATATAGGTTAATTTATGAAACCTCACATACATAAATTAACCTAACAAATAATTACTAAAATCCATACTATAATTACATCAAGTACAAACATATATTGTAATTTAAAAAAAAACACTCAATATTGATCTGCCAATACTAGTATCATTTAATGATCTAATAAATCAAAATACAACATTAAAAAAAAAAAAAAACTATAAATGTTAATAATATTTTAAAAATATTAAGAAAATATAAATAATAATCTTACATATATCAACTACAACATTAATTACCCCTTAACAAAGTTTTAAATATAAATAAAAATTAAACTAATATTTAAAAAAAACTTAAATATAAACTAAAGTTAAAATAAATTTAAACTAGATTAAATTAAATTAATTAAAACTAACTTGAATAGTTTAATTTAAAACTAAATTTAAAGTAAATTTTAAATTAATTAAAATAAACTAAAAATAAAATATAAAAAAAAAACATATTTAAATTCACTTTTTGGGGGACCAGGTGGTGGGACCCGCGGTCTCCACCTCACCGTGGTCCCTCACCCTGCGGCCCACTATAAGCGATGGGTTTTGTAGGGGGTCCCGCGGCCCACTGTCTTGGACAGTGGAGCCCGCGGTGCGGCCCACGGTGGTGGGGGTTTGGTGGGCCCTGCCACCACTCAAAATTAGATTTAATTTTTTTAAAGATTTTTTTTAAACCATTTTAATATAAACTTTTTGTTTATATTTTTTTTATTTTTTTTTTAAATTTATTTTAATACAACAGACTGTATTAAAAATAACAAGCACTTATTTATTTATTTATTTTTCAACAATAATAATAAGTATAATCTTTACACTCTTTTTTTTTCAAGAATCGTTTGATTAAGCTATATTTCCAATATTATAGGCATTTTTTCAGTAAAAATTATAAATAGAATAAGAGGGATTTTCTTTTTCTTTTCTTCCAACATGCAAATTGACAAAAACAAGGAGAATATCTAATTTAATATTAATAATTTCAAGAAGAGTTTTCTTGTTTTCAAGCATGCAAATTAAGCCAGTTTTCTTGTTTCTTTTCAGATTTGATCAAGGGTTTGAGCAAGGACATGGTGAGGGTATGAATTTCATCTTTCCATGGAAAGGAGCTACAGATCTGAGGGTTTCAAGCAAGATTAACAATATTTATCAACTTTTTCTCAAAGAAGTCTTCCTCCTACAGATTTGAAACCCTAAGGCCCAAAATTGAAACTCATACATTACAATTGAAAACTCTAATGCCCTTTTGAAGCTAACACCCAAAAATGAAACCCTTTATTTCCAAAAGCTCAAAATTGAAACCAAGATCATAATTTTTCAATTCTAAATAAATGAAATTACCAAATACTCAAACAAGGAAGATCAGACAAAGGGTCCTAGATTTTCATATGCATAGAAGATGGGGATTTGAAAGCTAGAATTCAAAAGATGAAGACCCTACCTCAATAACTGATGAGAATCACTAATTCACAAATCCAAGAAAGAAGAATCCACAAATCCAATCAAGAGAATCCACAATTCCAAGAAAGCTCTCGCAAAACTCTAATCACCTGATTTCTCCTTCTCCCTGATTGAACAGCCTCCAAAAAGGCTCCCAATCCAAAGATATAGATAATTCAAGCAATGAGGTTTTGAAAAAGTGAAAACCCTAAAGGGAATATAAATTATCTAATTATTAATTAAAATAATTATTTATTTTCAATTTCACTTAGAGCATGTAAAACTTAACTTTGAATTATAAAAGCAAAGTGTTAAATTGAAAATATACGAGAGAATATTTCAATTAAATAAATCAATTAACCATGCAACTTAAAGTAATATTCAATAATTCAACCATGGGGTATGTGCACCAAGACGGGGGACCAAAAAGGTGCTAAATACCTTTTTGGCCCCCATCCGTGCTTAGGGCACACACCATGTAGGGCATACACTCTATTGGGCGCACGCCTTATGGCTTAGAGTACCCAAGCCATAGGGCACATGCCCTATGGTTTGGGAAATTCAAACCATAGGGTGCGTGCCCTATAGGGTGTGCGCCCTAATTCTTTTATAAAAAGCTTGGGCAGCCACTTTGTGGCTCATTTTTTTTCTCCCAAGTTGTTGTTTTCCTCCTCATAACAGCGCGTACGCAATTTATTATGAGGCTTGCTCCATCAAAGTGAAGCAAAAATGGCTCCACGACGTCAACAAAGTTGAACCAGAAGAAGAGGTAAGTGATTCGACAACCATGAATGCTATTTGTTTTGAAATTTAAGTTTAGTTTTTAGTTTTTTCTTCAAATTTGATTGTGAAATTCTCTTGTCTTCAATTTTATGTTTAATTAGAGTTGTAAAATAGATTTTCTTTTAATTGTTAGGAAGAAATGATATCCCCATAGAAAATCCTCAACCAAACCCTCCATCTTCTCCTCATGAACAAATGGATGCTGAAAATAACCAAGAAAATGAACCCCAGCC
>MU227371.1:1084763-1128166 GCA_018584345.1 Thuja plicata | reverse complement strand
CATCCCCCACCTCAATTAGTTTACCCTTTTGATATGATTTTTCCCACCAGCTTCTGAGAATAAGCCTATTTTTCCCATGATGCAAAGCAACTTCTACACACACTCTCTCACTCTCCTCCTCTCTCTCTCTTCCCACCTATATCTCTCACTCTCTCTCTCTTCCCACCTCTATCTCTCTCTCTCTCTTCCCACCTCTATCTCTCTTCCTCTCTCTCTTCCCACCTCTCTCTCTCTCTCCTTTCTTTTGTGATTTTGTGTCTAATATAGGGCGTATGCCCTATAGGGCGCACGCCCTATAGTAAGTATAGGGCGTGCACCCTATACTTACTATGGGGTGTGCACCCTTTTAAAGACATTAAATTTTACCAAGCCTAAGGCTTGGATTTGCCTTGGAGTTCCAACCCAAAGGCTTGGACGATTCAAACAGGTTTGAGATGTGTTTTCCAGCAAACTTACTAAAAACTAACATTTTTTCTTGTGTGCTCCCCATTAGGTTTGCACGTGGTTGAATAATGATAAAATCAGATGACATGATATTGTAGATCTCTCTGATAGCTATCTAACCATGTAATTTATTTTCAATTCTCATTATGTTAATCCTTTCATCTCTAATTTCTTTTCTAAGTATGTCCAATTTTTGTCAAAAACCAACATGTATTCATTTGGGCTTAGATTTTGGCTCGTTCATCAAATTTTGAAAAAAAATACATTTTCAGAAACTAGACTCCATTCTACACACTTTAAAAAAAAGAAGTTTTATTTTCAATTAGTTTTCAAAGATTTCTAGGGGGAGCACACAGAAATTTCACATTTTCAGGATGTGTCCACTTCGGAAAATGGCAAAAAATCACACTTTCATAAAAAAATTAGCAGAAAAATCTGGGATAAACTAGATGGTGTTAGCTAATTTCTCACTAGAGTGATTTATTTTTATTTTTTTAAAATTTAACATTTTAGGGGGAGCACACCAGATGCTATGTTATGTTTTTTCACAAAAAATAGGACCACTTTTGTGCTCCCCCTTTTTGAGGGCCTTAATCTCCACCATTTCTAAAAAAAATTAGTAGTTTAGAAACTAGATTTGGAGTAGAACAACTCTTGTTTTTTTCACATTTTAGAATTTTGAGTGTAAGTATACTCAATTTCTCGTTAAAGTTCAGATTTTGTTGATTTCAGAAAAAAGTGGCACCTTATACCCCCTTTTTTGTCCCCCATCTTTGTGCACTTACCCCATGCACAATTAATTATAATTAATAGAATTTAATATTTATTAAATCTCAATTATTTAAATCAAGACTTAATAATTAACTCAATTAATAAAATATAGGCATTTAATTAATATTTAATTATTAAATAGATATATATTTCATATATCAATGTTTTAACCTTATTATAGGCGCAATAATTAATATCAATATTGATCATAAATATTCATTAAATAAATTAAGATAAAAGCATCATTAAATCATTTGAAACCCATCCAAATAGATAATCAACAGAAATAGACAATCAACTAAAATAGAATCTCACACACACACACACACACACACACACAAATAGGATCACGAATCCATGTCACTTGACGGATTCAAATAGGATAGTCAATCAGATTCTTTGTCCATCAATAGGGAAAAATAAGGGTTTAGGGTATGGATTTGGACCTGATATTATATCCCCTCTCTTACCATTAATATATTGTGATAGGGCATGCTCACTCCTGCCAATTCAAGGAAGACGTAGCCCGGTACCTACAAAGATGTCATCACAAAAACAAACATACATGCATATAATATAGTAAACAATGGTTGAGACTAGTTTATCATGTGGATCTCGCCGAAGCAAGTAACTATGACTCTGTCCCATAACATATCAAGCATGCCAAATATTAATGCAAAGAATACAAATGATCCATGTGCATATAAATCTAGGGTCAGTATTGTCAGAAAACTATAATCGAAATGACATCCTAACATATACATAAGCATCATGAAATAACCATAAATCATAGGTAAATAGGAGATATAATACACTAAGCAATGAATCAATAACATACTGAAATGTGATACATAAATATCCTCAAAACCATATGAAATAAACCACCCATACATAAAAAGGCCTACAAGAGTTCAGCAACCGAAACTGAAAATTTGTCCAAATGTTTTCATGCAACATTGAAAAGTTGCAAAAGTTGCTCTAGCAACATTTTGCAACTTTTACATCTTTTTCCTTTACAGTGAATTGACCCAAACTATGGGTCTCAAATGACATATAGACAACTCTTAAACATGTCTTTAATCAAAATAAAACATTTGATGCACTCTTGGTGCCATTCTCCTCACTATGCCACTTTTGGTCTTACATTTAAATGCTTGGGTCTCTTTGACACATTGGTCACAATGCTTCAAAACATACCTAATGGACACTTAAAGAATCCTTATTTATCACATGACCCTGACAAGGTCTTACAAACCAAAACTTTAGGGTTGAGCATACCTAACCCCTAGGTGCTCTTGCACCATTTTCCCCCAAATGAAAAGAGCTTAAGTCACATCAGGTGAGAGTAGTGTAAGATCAATTCCTAAATTTTTAAAATCACCTTCAGGGACCCAAGTAGCTTTTTCTTTAGGCATATGTGTCAACTTGATGAAATGCTCCATGCAATTCATGTGTCTAGTATTCTTATCAATCTTTGAATCTAACACCCTCTCTTACAATATGCTCAACCCTAATTGACATTTATTTGAGTAGGGTAGTGTCAAGGGCTTGACCATCTCTACAATATCAGATACTTTCTCACCTTTCTCAGGACTGGGAGCCTTATACTACACCAGGTCTGCTATATTAAAAATAGGAGATAGCATTTTTTACTTATGTATATCCACCTTGTAGGCATTGATTTTGTACTTAGCCAGTATTTGACAAGGATCATTTCTTCTCATGTGTATCTTACTTGGCATTCCTTTTTGAAGTATAGCTTTGTTCAAATGGACCAATCCCTAATATCCAACTTTAAACTATATATCCTTCCACCTAGCATCCACTTTGTCCTTTATCTTTTGAGTGTTCTCAGTCAGATTTTTCCTCACCTTCTCATGCCCTTCCTTCATGGATTGTAAAAATTCTTTAACATTTCCACTTCTCCCTTCCATTTATTTGAGGTCTCTAAGCTCATATACACCCCTAGGATGGATCCCATAGACAATTTGAAATAGGCTCTTCCCTATTGTTCTGTTCACAGTGTCATTATAATAAAATTATGCTTGATGAATCACTTGATCCCAAGCCTACCCATACTCCTTAGTTAAACATCTTAAGAGGTTCCCAAGATCTTGTTGACCACCTTTGTCTACTGATCTATTTGGGGATGGTAAGAAGACCCAAAAGCTAGGTTGGTGCCTAACCTTTTCCATAAGGTTATCTAAAAATGTCCCATAAACTTTGTATCTCTGTCTGATACTATACTAATAGGTAAGCCATGTATTCTAATTACTTCTTTGAAAACAAATTGTGCTATATGACTCACATCATGACTCACTTTGCAAGGAATGAAATGACTCATTTTACTAAATCTATCTACGACCACATAAATACTATCAAAACCAATCTTTTTTTGGGAAAACCAACAATGAAATCCATACTTATACAATCCCAAGGCCTATTGGAAATTGGAAATGGTTGATAAATACTAGTGTTGGAGGAGGCTCCTTTGGCTCTTTGACAGATCGTGCACTTCGAAACATACCTCCTTATATCCTTATGCATTTTGGGCCAATAATAGAACCTTTGAACCAACTCTCAAGTCTTTTTCAACCCAAAGTGCCCACATAACTACCATTATGCTTTTCCTAGATCAAATTACCTCTCATTGACCCCCTTGGCACACACAACTGTTGACCCTTAAATAAAATTCCTTCTTGCAAAGTGTAATCTACATGCTTACTATGGAAATGATTACTAAAATATAGGCATGTCTTATAGGCTTCTACAAAGTCTTCATCCTCCTTGTAGAGATCCCTTAAACTCTCAACTCCTATGCTCTTCAATTGTACCTCTTGGACTATGAGTAGCCTTCTACTTAAGGCATCAACAACCTTGTTAAATTTCCCCTTATTATGTCTTATTGTAGAGGTATAAGATTGCAGATACTTTACCCATTTGATGTGCCTATGGCTAAACTTATCTTGGGAATTAAGGAAACTCGGTGCTTGATTATTAGTGTAAAAAACAAACTCTTTAGGAAATAGATAGTGCCTCCATTTCCTAAGTGCTTGAACAAGTGCATACAACTCTAAGTCATAGGATGACTACCTTTTCTTATCTTCATTAAGCTTTTCACTAGAAAATTCCACTAGTCTATTATCTTGGCTCCAAACTTCCCCAACTGCAATGTTTCTTGCATCACACTCTATGGTAAAGAGTTTATCAAAACTAGGAAGTACTAGTATAGGTCATGTAGCCACCTTTTTCTTAAAAACATCAAATCCCTTATCTTCTTTCCTTTTCCATTGAAACTTAGTTTTCATACCTCATTTGATTGTCTCAAGTATGGGAGCACAAATTGAACTAAATTTCCTTATGAATTTTCTATAGAATTGAGCCAATCCATGAAAACTCCTAACCTCACTTGTTTCTTTTGGAGTAGGGAAGTTTAATATTGCTTCAACCTTCGATGCAGCCATCTTCAAATATCCCTTTAAGACCACAAAGCCCAAATAGAAAATCTCTTTCTTTATAAACTCACATTTCTCCAAATTTATGGTTAGTTGTTCTTCATGAAACTTTTTAATTACAACTTCTAAATGCTTAAGATGATCTACTTTAGTTTTACTAAAATTTAAGATACCATTTAAGTAAACAACTATAAATTTACCAATAAAATATTTGAGGACTTCATTCCCGAGTCTCATTAATGTGCTAGGATAATTTTTGAGTCCAAATGTCATGGCAAGTCATTCATAGAGGCCTTTAGTAGTTTTGAATGTTGTCCTTCACTCATCTCCATCCTTGATTATTATTTGGTGATAGCCACTTTTAAGGTCTATCTTAGTGAAGTATTGTGCACCCCCTAAACCATCCATAAGGTTTTCAATTATTGGGATGGGAAACCTATACCTGATTTTAATCCCGGTGATAGCTCTAGAGTTCATACACAACCTCCATGTTCCTCCTTTCTTGGGTGCCAACATTGTTGGAACTACACATGGGCTAATGCATTTCTTTATCAGTCCACTATCAAGAAGCTCTTAAAATTGTTTGTCCACTTCATTGTTTTTCTTCAGAGCCATCTTGTAGGGAGACATTTTAGAAAAGGAACCCCTGGAATGAGATCTATTTGATGACTTATTTCCCTTTGTGGAGGTAAAGTAGTATGGGTTCCATCACTTATAATGTCCTTAAAGTGATCTAATAGGGTTTGTACCTTTGTAGGAATATCCATTGTCTTATCTTTCTTCTCCTCTTTTGGTTTCACAATCAATGCATAACCAAATCCTTCTCCTTCCTTGAGAGTGTCCAAGAACTCTTTTTCGCCAAGTAGCAACACATTAGATCCACTAGACTTACCCTCTTCTCTATCTCCTATAGATTGTATCTTATAAGTGACTCCATCTTTTTGGAAGGAGTATGAATTATTTTCTCCATGATGGACTACCTTTAAGTCATATTTCCATGGTCTACCTAATAGTAGATGGAATGCATCCATGGGAAATATATCACACAAGATCTTGTCTTTGTAATCCCCTATGGTGAACTCCACCCAAGCTTTCTCATTCACTAAAGCATGATGCCCTTTATTGAGCCAAGTAATGCTATAGGGATTACTATGAGGGATTCTTTTCAATTTCAAGTTTCTTACTGCCTCTTTTGATACCATGTTATCTATGGACCCTGAATCCACAACAATGTTTCACACTTTCCCCATCATATTGAAATTTATCCTAAACAAGGATCTCCTTTGCCTCTGTTCCTCCTTCACATGTTCCTTTTTCCAGACTCTTTTGATCATGATATTCTCTCCAACCTCTGAATCTAAATTTGCCTCTGGTGATTTAACACTTGAAGTGTTCTCTTGAACATAGTTTATTCTCTTATCCCCTCCTTGGGATGAAGAAGACTTGTCAGGGAATCTATAGGCAGGGTGTCCAACTTGATGGAAATTATAACATTTCATTATGGAGAAGTAGGGTCCTCTCCTTGATCCTCTAAACCTACCTCTATCTCTCCTACTAGATCCCCTTCCTCTATATTTTCCTTTGATATTGGAATCCCCACTTTTCGAGTTGTCAATTTGGATTCCCCTTGGGACCTTTGGTCTACACTTCTTCCACAAAAACTTCCTATATGACCTCTTTTATCTCTTCCTCTGCCTCTACCCCTATTACCTAGCTCATACTTATTTTTTCTCTTCTCTTCCACCTTGAGTTCCAATTGATAGCACTTGTGGACTGTATTAGGACTCAACAAACTAATCTCTTCTTTGATACTCGACTTTAACAAATTCAAGTATCTTGCAAACTTGATATTTTCATCTTCTATCACATTGGACCTTAGGCACAAATTTTGAAACTCCTTTGTATACGTACTCACATCTATTTATTTCTGTCTCAAATTTTTCCTCTTCCTATAAAGTTAAATTTCATAGTCATCAGGTATGTAGGTCACTTTAATCTTGGCAATCATGTCGTTCCAAGTAGCAATTGGATTCTTACCCTCTTTTTGCCTCTTTGTCTGAACAAACTTCCACCATGTTAGAGCATCCCCTCTTAATATTTGTTTATTCACCTTAACCTTTTGTGCTTCACTTATGCCATCACATTCAAAATGATTTTCCAAGTCCTCTATCCATTCCATTACTAGGTATGGTTCCATCTTTCCATTGAAAAGTGGTATTCCTTCTAAGGATTTTCCTCCCATGGATTTTAGGGCTTTGAGAAAGCGGTCTTCTAGGATCACAGGGCCTAGTTCAGGTACTTCATCCTCCTCTACAACTCCCTTTCCCTTATCTTCTTTTTCACTCACCTTGACATTCACTTCTTCAGTCTTCACTTCTACCTCACCCAATTTTATTTCTAATTGGGCTATCCTCTCTCTGAGCATCCTATTATCTGATTCTTGGTCATTGACCTTCTTGGCCAAATCTATATTCATCACCATGTTGGACTCTCCAACTGATTCACTATCTGACATGCAACACTATTGGATTATGTATGGAAAGGTAAGTGCTGAGAGGGGAGGGGTGAATCAGTACTTAAATTTTTTTACCTATCATTCTTTATTATTTACCAATCTGAATATCATGCATGAAGACATTATAAAACATGTAATGTAAATCATAAAAACATAACATATAACTCCATGATTTTTGGTCACATAGAAATCCTTTGATAGAGGAGAAAACTGCGGTGGGGATGGCACCCACAATCCTTCACTATTGCAGTACAAAGTTTGCTCAACTAGAGCTACAATGTTAGCTACTTCTGATAGCTTTCCCTATTAGGAGTAAAAAAAAGACTTATGTAGTCTACCTTGTTAAAGGTTTTTTACAATCTCTAATCTAAGCAATGTACTTGGTTAGAGGATTTACAAAATAAGACCTGTTAGGGCCTACCCACTCAATGGGATTTCTACTCTTCTAATAATTTTAAAATTTATTACAAAAATGTCTATTAATATGCATCATACATAATTTTTTTAGAGTCTTTATTCTCAGAAAGTATAATACCTCATTCTGCACTTGATAACTTATCATTTTTGCACCCTAAAACTTCTGCATTCTAACTCCTTTATCTCTATCCTTATAACTGCTTTTGTCTCTTCAATTTTCATCATCATCTATCATCTTCATGTTCTATTCTTTTTATATGATCTTAATGTGGTTAACCTATTCTAAATCCTTCTCCTTCTATGGTGGAGGTGAAGCGGTGCAAGGTTGGTTCAATTCCTAACAACAAAAACTTTAGTGGCGATTATTTTCCATTTGGCGAATGTTGCATGTTGGTGACCCCAAAATTAGTGAATATTTTTCACATATTGGATTGACCCTATCGCCCGACATTTATTAATATTGGGTCCAAATTCTGGGCCCATCGCCCATCAGTTTATTTAATTTTTCCATTTCTTTCACATTATCATTAATGGAATATAAATTTTGGTCCCCGTAACTTTAAAACATTCGCATATAATTTCTAAGCGACCCCAAATTGACGGCCTATATTTGCCAGTCATTTTATACATATATATTTATAGGCATCCCCAAATTCTCTTAGCATTTTAAGGATGCATGTCTCTAACCAACATAATTTAGCCAAATTTATTAATCATGTGAAGGTATTGGATGACCCATAATCACCTCGGAAATAACAAAAGATGCTATAATCACGCAAGCTTCGCCAAATATTTGTAGACCTAATACCTCCTATCAAATTTTCAAAATAAGGATTAGTATAAAAAAATTCTTATATCTCTATGACATCTCTATATTTGATCAATAGCAAAGTTTTAGAAGTTTCAGACTATTGAGTGCAACTGTATACTACATTGGCCAGTCACGACTGCATTGCTACATTTTAATTTGAGGCAAAGGTAAGTGATACTTATTCTATGACTCTGTGATTTTGAGTTCATTTACATTATTCCAGAATAGGTTTGCAAAAATGGGGTTTATTTTCCCTTTTGGTCCGAAATACACTGCACGTCGTTGATCTGTGCTCATCCAACGATCGCTTGCACTGTCGCACTATCGCGGGTCCCTTTAAATTTTGGCTTGTCATTTGATGTCACTAGGAAATGTGTGTGTCACTTAATTGTTTTAAATTACAACTTCAGCTTATTAGTTATTACATTTAATAAATTTTATTAAATGTTTAGTTTTACAGTGTAGTCCAATTTAGATTTTAATTCAATTATTTCTATCTTATAATCACACATCGATATGACACATTGGAAAATTAAAAATAGAAACTTGCTCTGGACTAATAAAGAAACATAATCATTTTAAAAATTTAGAATCTCAATCTTCATATTTAAAAATGGAAGTACTAATCCATCGCTTAAGCATATACTTAAACTTCTAATACACAGTTAAAGAAACTAATTAAAATATTGTAATCACAGAGAAGTCTAAGAATCATTTTTTGTACCCATAAAAAGAAAATTGAAATGAACTTAGAAAATTTTTATTTTTATTTTTCCATAAAATTACATCGTACAGTAAAAACAAAAACCTACTAGGCAACTTCTTATCGGTTTAAAAAAAAAACTGAAACTTCGCATGTCCATTTTTAAAAGACTAGGGGAACGGGAATGGATAAACTAGGGAATGAGGGATCTTCATCTTCCCTTTTGTCTGAGTAGGATTTTCCAGAGAGGATAATCTCTGAGAATTCATCAAGCCATGTGTAGTCTAACTCATCAAATTCATCAAGGTAAAACCATTTCTGGAGAAAATCCCTCCCAAGCTGTGCCCATTTCCTGTGTTACATTAGGTGCTTTTCATTGAGGTTCAACAGAAAGGGTTTTCTAGCCACATTTCTTCCTGGCACCAATAGCTTATGTATATCTCTTGCCCAAGGGATCCCCACCCCTAATTCTACAAAAATAGCAACATTGACATCATCCTTCAGGAATTTCTCTTTAAAAACCTTCCTCAATAGCATTAGCATATCCACCTTCTATCCTCTGAGGTCGAAGAGAGATGCAAAAAATTGGGACGTAATGTCCATATAGATGTGGTATCTATCGACATTCTCAAGGAACTCTCAACTGAATAACATCAACACAGCAGAATTTATAGAAGCGTCGCCACCAACCTCCCTACAAACGTAAGTGAGGATTTCTTCTAAGACATTTCCCAAAAAGGACCTCTGGTCATCTGGGGATGTGCATCTCAAATGGATTGGTGTATCCATATTTAATTCTCGAAAGCCTAAAGACCTAAAAATCTAAACCTTAAAACCAAACGCAGAATTTCTACCACCGACAGCTCTGACTCTTAATCTACCAAAAGCAAAATGAAGAAGAAAGAATCCAGATTGTCTATGAATAGCCTCGACCCCTTGATTGATAGTAGTGATCACAGATACTTAGCAATTAATAATTATTCTTTCTTTAATCATATTTAATGCATTTTCCATAAATGCATTATGCGTATTATGTGTGTGAGAGATTTAAATTGATTGTCCTTAATATTTCATATCTAAATGTAAATCTTTCCCATAAATGCATGCATAATATTGACAGTTAAAGATGGCAGTAAAGAATGTCACTGACAAGGCCTTTATTTCTTTTTGAGTTACGAGTTACAAGTTGCAGCTGCACTATCCACTGTCCACATAAAAAAATAACCAGTAGTAATCAACGATCATGGTTACAGCGCACTTTTTAAGGCTTGATATGTGTCATCATTCCTGTGACTTCCTGCAAAAGTTTGTTTCCTTCCGAAATTTGGCCCAAAATTAAATTTTAGCCATTGATCTAGGATGATCAAATGGTCTCAAATAATACATTTAACAATTATAAAACAATGTATATTACTAATTAGGTTATGTGTCCATGTGTGATTAGTTATATCCACAACAAATAAAGGTGACATTCACTGGACGTTGCATTAATTACAATGTTACGTGTCATTATTCTGGTGACTTCTTGGAAAACTTTGTTTCCTTCACGAAATTGGGCCAAAATTAAACTTCAGCCATTGATCTAGGATAATCAAACGGTCTCAAATAAGACATTTAATATTAGTTGGTGTTGGCCCACATGATGCATTGACGAGTCCCATCTTTTGAAAATTGCCAGATAAAATATTTATTTTTTCCTAATTAACGATAGATTAGCCAATAAAATAAAAATATTCTCAAACGACACATAAAAATCACCGGTACAAATATTATTTTTACCTTCAAAAGAAAATCATTCGCCTCATATATTATATATTTTCCCCCGCATTAATTTTTAATTCCCCAGGATTTTATGGAATTTTCATTCGGCAGGGAAAAAATTGCCTACGCCTTTATATTATTTTCCTAATTTGGAAAAAAAAATTGTCATCATCAAAAAAAAAATTCCCCTAAATTAATGTACAATTCGCCAAGATTTTACACTTTTCCTAGGATGGGGTTTCTTAAAGTTATTCCTGATTCCTAACACATTTATCATACTTGACTTTCATTGGTTTAATTTCCTCACAGTCATGTACAATCATGTTTTACAATCCCAATGTTCTACCTAATTTTACCTTGAGTACTATAAAAGAATTTTCTACTCGATGTTTAGATTCAATGTATCTAATTTGAATTGATATTTTAGCTCTGATATTACTAGGTAATATGCTTTGATCTTTCTCGGTGACATAATGTCTTCTCAGTGACTAACTTTTCTCAGTGACCTGGTGACTAATGTTCATCAGTAACTGTCACTCCTTTTTGGTAATTGTCATTTCTCAGTGACTTGCTACTCTTTTCTCAACTTGGTTCTTGTCACTACTTGGTGCTTGATGTCTATGATGCTTTGCTTTACCAACTATTTGCCTTAGTGTATTTGATCTTTTACCGACTATCTCCTTTTACTAACATGACTTTGACACAACAAATGACAAAAAAATAACTCGGGTAGGAGTAACAATATCCCCCTTTGACATTAGTTGGGCATTTTGACAAAAACTTCAAAGTCATAAATTTTTTTAAAACTTTCAAAAAATCCCCCTAGGATAATACTCCTCAAAATTTGTATACTTATATCTCCCTTATGTACTTGTATCCATATTTATCCTCCTTGTGTACTTATAATATCCATCCCACTTTTTTGACAAATATGCCAAGAAAAATTACTTAGTGCTTGGTAGGATACACTTATACCTGATTAAAAATGTGAGGTTCCTTCTTTTGTACATCAGCCAAGGATGAATCCCAAGCTTCTTTAAGTGTTTAAAGTACACAAATCTGAGCAGTAACATCGGCTGCCAATCCAATGATGGTGTCTAGTGCGCTACCATTGGGGGTATTGACCAAATCCTTGGCCATCTTCAAATGCCTTTCCATTGATTCAATGTGGGGATTCAAAAGTTCTTGCATCTCAAGAAGTTCCATCCTTCTCTTATTTTCTTCTCGTATAAGTTCTTATTGAATTCCCATCAAATGTTTCAACCTCGAGTAATAAAATTTTAGAGAACCAATCTTGATAGTGACACTTTTCAGCTACTCGGTCGGCTTGGTCTCAAAAGACTCATCTTTCTACCTTATGTCCTTGGTGAAGTGGGAAATGGAACAAAATTTGTGAAATATTGAAATAATATGAGACAAATTAGTCTCAATATCAGTAGAGGCCTCATAAATTCATACCTTATCTACTACAATGTTTTTTAGAATGGTTTTAATCATTTCCATTTCCATCTTCCTTGCATGAACCTTCATCATGTAGTCAGTAGTGTCCTAATTTGAATTGCGGACTTGTTGCAATAGTCCTTCTACTTGACTAATGAGACTTTCTTTTTCATCAACAGTGGCATCTAGATTAATCTCCTGTAGTACATCCTTGACAATTTCTAATACATTAGTCTTCTTTCTCTTTTAAAATAATTTATTTTTTATCGCCTTAAGTTTCACCAATTCTGCATACTCAGTCATTTCATCAAGGTTCATAGTAGATAAGTCTACTTTGGGTAATATGATGGATTGGCTCATATCTACATGTTTCCTCTTCTTTGATTTCTTCTTTTTTGCTAGCATACTTTGAGTTGGAAAATTCTTTGGGGAACGTGATGCCTTTAGTGCATCAAATGTTGTCTTTGTTAGAATAGTTTCATCTCTCTGCTATCTGTTTTTTTTCTTCCTTCTTCTCCACTTGTTTCTCCTATGGTTTAAACTCTGGTAGTGTTTCCTCTTTCTACTCATTTGGTTGTTTCTCAACTTTCTTCTGTTCACTTTGTTCCTTTGGTTTTCCTTTATCAGGCTCTTGTTGTTGTGCAATAGACTCAGTTGGGGGAACTGACTCAGTGTTTTGTGTTTTTGGGTTCTCAGCTACCATATCCTTCTCTGTGTCCTTTTATTTCTCATGTTCCTTATCCTTCTCTACTTCCTTTTCCTTTTCTGTTTCCTTTTATTTTTCCTTTTTTGTTTCCTTTTCTGCTTCATTTTCCTTTTATGCTTCCTTGGGTTTATCGGTTGTTGTGTGTTCTATTTCCTTTTGAGTTTCGGTAGCCACCTCCTTTGTATCCATATAAATTATAACACTATCACCTTGATTTGTGTGATAATCATGTACTTGTTCCAATATAGATGTTAGGTTTGGATCAGTAGTAGCCTTATTATTTATATTCATTAGTTCTATATCGGTGTCCTTGGTGGACATAACATCTTCATCTTGTGATATATCATTTCCTAGATCCTTGTCCATAATATATTCAATGAAAACTTTATCAGTGGTAATGTCAAATCAATAGGATCATTCTTACCTTGATTTCCTTTTACAACTTCATCAGTGTTTTTATCCTTCTCTATTTTAGCTTGTGATTCAATTAATTTGATGTTGAAAATTTATGTCCATTTAGCATCGGTTTCTAACTGTACTAACTCCAATTCTCCTATCATAATCCTTAAATATCTTCATTTTACAAGGAATCGTTTAGAATATTTCTTCAATGTCTCATTGATTTCCTATATAGATAGTTCTGGTACAGTTAGTACAAGAGATATTTCTCTCATTTATTTCTCATCATTTATTTCTCATCATTCATTGCATATTTCCATCTTGCATCTATCTTGTTATATAATTCAATAGGTAACAATTTGGTAACTTAAATGGGTGTGTATCTAAATTGTTTAAGGTGAAAACAACTACATCTTTAATTTTTACCTTATTCTCCTCACTCGGAGTATTTTATTTAGAATACTTCATTCCTCTGAATGTTCCATACTTTTTCAGTGTGTCTACAATTCCATCTAGACTCTATTGGGTTGGGGATTTGTTTTCCACAACTTTTCATTTGCTTAAATCTTCATAATCTATCTCACCGTCTGATGTTAGCTTCAAATTTCTCCTTGGTTTAGTGTTTGTTTTCTTACTTCTTACATATGACCTACCTTTCAGTTCAACATAATTCTTCTTTTCTTTAGGTGTAGTTGTAGACCCTTTTGATGGTCTAGTATATTTGGGGCTTGGTGAAGCCTTCGACTCTAGTGGTTTCTTACCTTCCACTTCAGAGGGTCCTACCTCATCTTCTTCACTATCAACTCCCAAATTATTGGACAAATTAGAAATCATCTTGCTAGATTTTGTTTAACATTTAGGTATCAAGATACCTTGCTTAATATTATCCTTTACTTACTCATAGTTTACATATCTCTTGGCTCTCTTTTCAATAGGCTTTGCTAATAGATTTTCAATTTATTGATATGCAATATTTATGTCTATCTCATAACCTATAGGTTGTAGCCATATGATCCTAGGCTCGACTGCCTTAACAATGCATGAGTTGATCTCTACCTCAAAAGAAATAGAATCATGATATTTCTCAACTAATCTAAGTGGAATTCTAAATTTTTTATGCATTCTAGTTTGGAACTTAGAGAATTTGTCATTCATTAAAATGGTTAGATTCTCTCCTAGATTCTGAATATACTCAATTATTTGATAAATGATTGTCTTATCAATATTCCATGTCACATTTCCAATAGATGGAAAGAAGTTCTCAAAATAAAAATATATGCATACTAGTAGTGAGCCAAACTTCAGTGTATTTGTATTATCTTTTCTTATGGTATTCATATTGTCTTCAAGATTCTTCAATAGAATCTCACAAATATCAATCTGCATAGCTTTATTTACAATCTTGTATGGCAAATCAAATGCTCCACAAGGTATATTTTCCACTCAGGATGATTGAAATACTTGTTAGGGAAAGATATTACATGAAAATTTCAAATCTGGGTCTTTAATAGTAGAAATATTTAGATCTCTTCCGTCCTATTTAGATTTTGTTAATTCACTCAACTTTTTCTTTTCAATTTGTTTGATAGCTTTTGGCTTGTCACATACCAGGTATCCTATCACAAAGTGCAACACATCCTTTTTAATTTTCACATGGTTATCTAGCCACATAAATTGGTCATGTACTCAGCTAAGGACCATCCTTATCCACTCAGTTTTGAATACCCTCAGAATATGCAAGGCATGATTCAAAACCTTTAATTCCATATGAACATGATCGTTATTCATCTTTCTATTTTCACATTACTTCTAAAAGGATGAATCAATTTCTACTTCACAAATTTACACAACTTTGTAGTAAATGAAAGTGTGAATGTCCTCAATTAATATAACTCTATCAAGAATGGATACAAGTGCACCCATCATGTCTGGTTTAGCTTCCTTCATAGGTGGTGGCTTACAATTAGGATTCACAGACTCAACATTCTCAATAACAACTGGGTTTTGAGCTTTTGGGGCCATATCTTCTTATCTAACACAGACTATCAAACTAGGGTTTGTTTCTATGACTTAGTTGTGCTAAAATAGCTAGGGAAACACCATAAATATCTTGAATAGACTCAAATGTACTCATATTAGTTTAGAATTACCTTTACAATCATTTGTATGCTCTCAGAAGACTCGTCTCTACAATTCACTTCAAATGCTCATGGCAATTTCAGGTGCATAATGATAGACATAGATGTTTATTTATATCCTTTTCATTCATTAGGGTTTCCAATGGTTTGAATACTAGTAATTAATGCTAGCACCAACTTGCTTTTACCAATTATCAAACTTTACGTTCCTTTACCAAAATGAAACAGTATATCATTTCCTTCTACCGATTGAACATGAAATACTAACTTTAAAAGACATAAAAAAATGCATATAAATATTCTCATATGGATCTTTACACAAATTTAGAAACTAATTTAAGATTTGAAATTTAATTTGCAGTTCCTACTCATGTCTTATAACTGATTAGGTAGAGTCACTTGCACCCAATCTGGAGGATGTGGTGCCTTCAACTATCCCGAATGATATTCCATCATCCATAGTCTTTCTTCTCCATATCCTATTCATATGATCTCTCATCTCTTCAACATTAACTTTTAATTTCTCTGATCTTTCTTCATTAGTAGGGGCTTTTCCTTGGCACCTGTAGGCTTTGGCAAGGTGGCCTATCTTATGACAATGGAAGTATGGCATGCCAAGGTTTCTCCAAGAACTTTTATTGTTCCTTCCATGTAGAAACATGAAGTTTTCATAAATATTTACATATCTTCCACATACTAAACAAGATATACTTTTATTTTAGTCCCATGTTATAGATGTACTTTGATGGTTACTTTGTGTATGTTGTCAGTTTAGTACCCATTTGTAATTTCTCCTTTTAGATCTTCACTAGAGATGGGAATTTATTTACATGAAAAAACTAAACAATAACTCAAAATGAGTGTACACAAATAAATAAAATGATTAATCCTAACTATCCAGAATGAAAGGTTTATTGATTCAATCCATTTGACATGAATAAAAACCAATTTCAAGAAACATAGTCCATTCTCAGAATCTGTCAAGTGTATGCTATTGGAAATCATGCCAAAAAATTCCAACCCTTCTATAATGCTCAGGGAGACCTTAAATATTCCCCCACCATTTTTCATCCTTTGGTTCTGACCCATAACTACCTTAGGGCACATTTCCTCATTTTGGCCAAAAGTTGTCATGCAACATTGAAAAGTTTCAAAAGTTGCTCTAGCAACTTTTTCCAACTTTTACATCTTTTTTCTTTACAATTAATTGACCCAATCTATGAGTTCCAAATTAAATCTAGACAAATCCTAAGCATTCCTATAATCAAAATAAAACATTTGATGCAATCTTGGTGCCATTCTCCTTTCTATGCCACTTTTTGGTTTACATTTCAATGCTTGGGTCTCTTTGACACATTTGTCACAACAAAACACAACACTTTAAAACACACCTAATGGACACTTAAAGAATCCTTATTTATCACATGACCTTGAAAATAACTTACAAACCAAAACTTCAGGTTTGAGCACACGTAACCCCTAGGTGCTCCTACACCACTCGAATACCACTTGTTACAAGTGTGATTTCCATTGAACCAAAAGATCAACATGTCAATGCCCGATACAATCACTAGACTTGTAGAATCCAAAAGAGGTAGTTATTCCCTTGTCATGAATCCTGAGGGGAGTGCTGACCTTTTTTCCAACATATATTATTATACATAATATATCATATATAATATAATATAATATATATCATATTATTAATATAATACATAATATTTCTTATATTATAATATAATACATAGTAGTTAGTATCTAACATCATATACCAACTTTTCTTAGGTGTCTTCTTTGGCCAGGTGTATTGATACCTAAGCCTACTAAATATTCAACATAGATTTTTGGATTTTGGGAAGGATGAAAAATATGTTTTTTTATAGATTCCACCTTTTTTAGCCCCCCATGATCCCGCACATACCCAACTATTCTTCATGACTTCTCTCTTATTCACTATCATCTTATTTATTTTAGGATTGCTACATTTTCTATTCATGCCAAGATCCTTTGAATGCTACTACTTTGGTATAGCTTGTCACTATTTTATCATGAAATAGAGTTCTTTGATATGGTTGGCTATTGTACCTTCTTGATATGTACCTTTGATTTGATGAAATCCACATCACTAGACAACATTAACCATGGAATATATTTTTTCCTTCACACATGACAATGGATTTATGGTAGTGTACCAATATGTTTTGTTATATGTACCTAAAATACCTTTTATGTTTTTTTAATTGATTCATACTTATGTTCTATGAAACTGTGATTAGTGACTAATCTTTAAGCTTCTGCCAACTTACAGTTTTTCTTTGATCATGAGATATAATCATCTTGATGGACATCCCTTCATTGACATCTTAAAACACCTCCATAGATTCTTCCAATTCCTTTATGGATGCCTTGGACCGTACTCACTCTATTTTGATCTCATGGAATATTCATGCACTTGTGCATTGGTTTAATGACTATACTTGAGAATTTTCAACTATTACTATGACCCTTTTCCAAATCACATCTGAAGTTAGCTCCTTACCTTTTTTTATAGTAAAAATCCTCTTATTTTATTATTCATTCTTTTAATAGAAAAATTTAACCTTTGTTCCTCCTTAACAAATTCATGGATGCCAACATTCTTATGTGCCTTTCTTAATAATGAATTTTCCCTTTTATCTGTCTTGAACAACTCTGATATGTGTCTTCATGCTCTTCAATCATTGTTTTAAAACAATCATCTTGGTTGGAATTTTCTTTAAACTCCATGCTCACTGATATTTTCTCATCTTTCTGTTCAAGACAATGTGCCCACTTCTTTATCGTGATTGTATTTGTATTTCCTAGTTATTCATGAAACTACTACTCTAAAGTGCCTTATTTCATACCGCTATTCCATCTATTTTTATCTTTATTTTCCCTCTTTTGTTGTTGGAATAATGTAGGAAAGTCATGTACTGAGAGGGGAGGGGTGAATCGGTACCCTTGAAAATTTTAAAAATACAAACTAATCCATTACCAAGTGGAATATATTGCATAATGTGAACATAAAGTAAATGAGTCAAATCATAAAATCTGCAACACATAACAAAAATATCTTGGTCATGAATAAATATTTTGTTAGAGGGAAAAGATGTGGTGGGGATGAAACCCACAATCCTTCACTACTATAGTATAAAGGTTTCTTGGTTAGAGATACAATGTTAGCTACTTCTGGTAGCTTACCCTGTTAGGAGTATGATACTCAGTTAAAAGTATAAAATATTTATTCAGTCTACCTTGTTAAAGGATTTGACAATATCTAATCTGAGAGATGTACCTAGTTAAAGGATTTACAAAATATAAAGACCTATTAGGGCCTACCCACAAATGAGATTTTTACTTCTCTGAATACAACCAAATTCAGTACAAAAATGTCTAATAAGAATGAATCATTCAAATGTTGTCTAGACTCATTATGCTCAATAACTTTGTTACCTCATTCTACATTCGGTAGCTTAGTATTATAAGCTTTGCTTCCTTCTTCTTATGTCTTCTTCACTTCTCTTCACAAAAACTTCATCAACTTTAGTAATAGCAATAGCAATAACTTTCTCATTCCTTCAATCGTATTTCCTATACAATTTTCAAGTGGTTAACTATGAATTAGGTGGTTAACCAGGTCTAGGGCATCATCATTCAATGGTAGAGATTAAGCGGTTAAAATTTAGTTACATCTCTAATGTCTTTTTCCTTCTGAAACTTCATTGGTGGATCTACCTTGTGATCATGTTCATTCATGTGTTTGGAATCCCAATGATTCAACTAATGCTTGCCTTGAATTCTATGCAACACTTCATGCTTGGTGTCTAGATTAAGTGTGTCTAAATTTAATTTAAATGTTGACTCTGGAATAATCGGTAACATACTTGTTCTTACTCAGTAACTCTAAACTCTCTTCTTGGTGCTTATGACTGCTTGAAAACTATCTTTGCATGACTAGGTATGTGTAGCTCGCTCGGTGCTTGGTGGTTATCTTGGTTGCCTTTACTGACTATGTCTCCTTCATTATGCTTACTTATATACTTTGGTTACATTTACTGACATGAATTTGTATAAGACTAATGACAACAAAATCACTTTAGGAGTAACAATCTCCCCCTTTGACATTAGTTAGGCATTTTGTAAAAAACTTCAAAATCATCAAAATTTTCATATACCTTAAAAAAAAATTATGACTCCCCCTTTGATAATTCTCCTCAAAATTTTACTACTTATATCTCCCTAATGTAAACATACATATCTATATTTACATACTAGACTATCCTTATATATCCCCCTTTTTTACAAACATGCCAAAACAATACTTACTTATTCTTATCTTCCGGAGATATTTGGTCAAAAATGTGTTTAAACTTAGTCTTTGCATCACCTAGGGCTTCCTCCCTTGTATTCTTTAGTGTTTTCATAACAAAAATATATGTAGAAACATTAGATTTCATACTAGTAATAGTGGCTAATCAGCTGCAATTAGGAGAAACAACTAAATCTTTGGCTTTCTTCAAATTATTTTGCATTGACTCCAAGTGGGGAATAAGAGTTTCTTGCAGCTCAAGGAGTTCCATCCTTAGTGTGTGTTCTTCATTTCTTATCTCTTTATTGCTTCCCATTAACTTTTTGACCTTTGAGTAATAGGCATATAGAGATCTAGGCTTGGTTGATATGCTCTTTAGCTACTTGATCAACTCTTGTTCAAGAGATTCCTCTTTCTCCTTGATATCCTTAACGAATTGTCAAATGGAACAAAATTGCTGAAATAAAAAAATAATATCAGACAACTTGTTCTCTATGTCAGTACATGCTTTAGAAAGAGATACCTTGTCTAGTGCAATGTCCTTCAAAATTTCTTCTAATAGTTTTAGATCCATGCTCTTCTAATGAATTTTCATCATGCAGTCGATTGTTTCTTTGTTGGGTTCTCGCACTTGTTGAATTAAATCTTCCACTTGATTAAGGATACTTATATTTTCATCTACAGTTGCATCAGGTACAATCTCTTGTAGTACTTCTTCAACATATTCTAAAATAATGGCCTTTTTCTTCTCATATAATAGGGCATCTTGGTCAGCTTTCTGTTGATTCAACACTACATATTTAGATAGTTCCTTAAGTTTCAATGTATAGATGTCAGACTTTGGTACAATGATCAGTTGGCTCAGGTCAATATCCTTTCTCTTCTTGGATTTCTTCTTCTTGATCAACATTGTTTCACCAGTATAGAATTTTAATGCATCAAAAGTGGTCTCTGTAGCATCAAATACACTTTCATCTTTCATTTCTTCTTTCTTGTCTTTACCTTTAGTTACTGGTGACTCCTCTTTCTTTTCATCTTGTTTTTCTTCGGTCTTCTCTTCTATATTTTGTTGTTTCTTTTCTTCTTTCTTTTCTTTAGTCTTTTCTTCTTCTTTTCTATCGTCGGTCTTCTCCTTTTCTTGATCCTTTGTAAGTTCACTAACTTTCCCTTTTAGTAGTGCGGTGTTCTTAGTAGAAGGTTCCTCAGTGTTATGTTTTGTGTTGGGCTCGGTGGCCTTAGTCTCCTTGCTTTATCCTTGTTCTTTTTCTTTAGGCAATTCGGTGTCTTTCTCCTTAGTATCATTTTCAACATTAGATATGCCTATATCAAAATACAAATACTCATTGACTCATTCTAATACTTCCTATAATAGGTTTTCATTAGCATAATCAATAGGATTCATTTGTTTAATCTATGTTTCCTCTGCTATCATTACATCTTCATCTTTGGCAATGTCGGTAGCAGGGTCCTCTATAATCTCTTCAATAAATATTTCATCTTTCTCTAATGTAAGATCAATAGGATTGTCCTTACCTTTCTCTTTGGTAGCTTGATCTTTTTTTGTCTCATCTTTCATGTATATAGAAATATTTTTTCTCCATTGGTCATCAGTATCATTTTGTACTTTCTCTAACTCTCCAAGCATGATCCTTAAATATCTACCTTTGATAAGAAATTGGTTGGAAAAGTTCTTCATTGTCCCATCTATCTCCATTACAGACATTATGGGTTGAGCTAGAATTAGATATCTTTCCCTCATTTGCTTCTCAATATTCAATGCATATTTCCATCTAGAATCGATTTTAATAGACAATTCAATAGTTATATGGTTAACAACCTCAATAGGTGTAAGTTTAAACTTGTACAAAGTGAAAACAACTACCTCTTCTATCTTGGCTTTACCTTCTTCATACTTATTGTTATACTTCATATATCTGATTCCTACAATTCCTATATTCTTCTTAAGTAACTCAAGTGACTCATCTAAAGTCATTTGCAGTTGGCATGTTCTTACATTCTTATGTTTTCTAAGATCTTCAATATGGTCTCACTTTCTTCTTGCAAGTTCAGTTTTCTCCTTGTCTGAATGGTAGCTTTCTTACTTTTCACATATGTTTTATCTTTTGGTTCTGTTGCTTCTAATTTCCTTTTTGCTCTCAGTCTAGCAGTGGATCTTGTGTTTGGTCTAGTAGTATTAGTACTTGGTAAGGCTTTCATTGTTGTTGGCTTCTTTCCTTTTGTGTCAGAAGGTCTAGCCTCATCTGCTTCTTCATCAACTTTGAGACCCTTTGATAATTTCTCAATCATTTTATTTTTCCTCCTTTGGGATTTAGGTATTAGGATTTCTTGTTTTCTCTTCTCTTTAATCTCTTCATAAGTTTCATATCTGTTTACTTTCGTGTTAACGGGATTAGCTAATATAGTCTCAATTTGTTGAGATGCAATGTTTATGTCCATCTTGTATCACATAGGTTGTATCCAGATACTTCTTGGCTCAACTACCTTGATAATGCATGTGTCATTTTCCATTTCAAAACAAATAGTTTCATGATATTTCTCAACTAATTGGGGTGGTATCTGGAACTTCTTATGCATCTTAGCTTGAAACTTGAAAAATTAATCATTTATTATCATGTCAACATTTTCAACTAGGCTCAAAATGTAATCATTTTTTTGATATATGATAGGATTCTCAGTGCTCCATGTAACATCACCAATAGATGGGAAGAAATTTTGAAAATATAAAAATATGCATACCAGTAATGATCCAAACTTCAAAGTGTTTGTCTTTTCTTTCCTTATGGTATTCATGTTATCTTCTAATTTCTTCAACAAAATATCACAAATATTAATCTACAAGTTCTTTTTCACAATCTTGTGTGCCAAATCTATAGGTCCACATGGTACAATTTCAACTCTTGAAGATTGAAACACTCAGTAGGATATGATATTGCACACAAATTTCAGCCCGGGGTCTTCAATAGTAGATGTTTTTGGACCTATCCCATCCCACTTTTCCTTATTTAATTCACTTAATTTATCCTTCTCAATCTTCCTTATAGCCTTCAGCTTATCTCCAATTGGGTAACCAATTACAATGTGTAAAACATATTTTTTTATCTTCACCAGTTGGTGAAGCCACATGATGTGGTCACATACTTGGCTAAGAAAAATTCTTATCCATTCTATTTTAAATACTTTCGGTAAGTGAATGGCATGTGTCAAACCTTTGGTTTCCAAATGAATATAGTCATCCTTCATCTTTCCATTCACACAGAACCTCTGAAATGATGCATCAAACTTAGCTTCACATATATCTTCAAATTTACAATGGATGAACTCTCGCACATCTTCAATCAAGATAACCCTTGGTGGAATCAAAGTTAGAGCTCCTTTCATATCAAGTTAATAACCCTCATTGGAATCAAAGTTAGTTGTTGCTATCACTGAAGATAGTTTGTACATAGGGTTCACAGTTTCAGCATTTTCCACGACAACTAGATTCTTAAGTTTAGGAACCATTCTTTCAAATTTCTCTTCTATATTCACTTAGGGCTTTTCTTTTCTTATCTTAGATGTGAAAACAATACTAGGGCCACACTGAATGATATTCAAATGCACTCAATTGATCATATAATAGATTGAAATAGTTTTAGGAATACATTGTCAATCTCTCAAATTTGCTTGAAGACTTATCTCTGCAACCTTGCTCACACTGCTCTAGAAAATGGTAACTAACAATAATAGATGAAAATGCCTATTTATATATTTTTCTAGGTTTAGGGTTTCCAATGGTCATAAAAGTAATAATTAATGCTTCACCGACTTACTTTACCGATTACCTTTACCATTTCCTTTCACCAAATGATATAACATTATAATTCCTTTTAGCGAATGAATTATGAAACATAAATTCAATAGAATGTATCCAAATGCATCTATGTATGCTAAAATGGATCTCTACACATATACTAGGAACTGATTTAATATTTAAAATTTAACGTACATTTCCTACTCATACCTCTTAATCGATTAGGCAGAGTCAGTTGCACCCGATCCGGAGGATTAAGTGCTTTCAACTATCCCAAATGATGTTCCATTATCCATGGTATTTATTCTCTATGTCCTATTCATCTGATCTCTAATCACTTCAACATTCACTTTTGGTTTCTCAGATGTCTCTTCCTCGGTAGGAGATTTGACTCAGTACCTATATTCTTTGGCAAGGTGACCTAGCTTGTGACAATGGAAGCATGTCATGTTAGGGTTTCTCCAAGATCTTATATTGTTCCTTCCATACTACATGCAGTTTGTAGCAATATGTTCATACCTTCCACAGACTAAACCTTATATCTTTGTATTGTAGTTCCACAATATAGATGTACCATGTCAGTTGCTTGGCATATTATGTTGGTTTGATACTCATTTGTCATTCCTCTTTTGTAATCTGCATTATTCAGATTTGTGACCATACTTTTTGCATTTATTGCAGTAGCCATCAAACTTTGGATTCATTATTTTTTTCATTCTTTGATCTGCATTCAAGTTCTCGGTGCCCATACTTATTGTAGTTATAGAAATATCCATAAAACTTAGGTGAACTTGGTGACTTACCTTTTTCTTTTGTAGACATTTGCAGTATGTCCAGGTTTCCCACAGTAGTAGAAACTAGGCTTGTTTGAGTTCGGTGGGGCAGAAGTGTCATGATTGTCAGTTTGACTAGAGGACTCACCTTTCTCAATAGTGTTCTCACTATTGAATCCAAGTTTGGTTTTTTCTTTCAGATATCTTTGACCTTTAATCTATGCATCCAATGATCTCAGTTTTTCTTCATTTATCTTTAGTACCTCATTGGCTTCTTTTTCATATTTTGTCTCTCTAGCCAATCATTCTGCTTCACACTTCAGTGCTTGATTCTCAAAATATTTCTTGGTCAACTCTAGATTTGATCTGACTAGTTGATCGGTCATATTATAGTGTAATTTTTTTATCCTCATGACCTCATTATCTTTCTCAACTATTCTTTAATCAAACTATCTTTTGTCTTCTTCACCTAATATCAATGCTTCTTCAACTACTCCCTTAGAGTCAAGTATCTTGGTGAGTGTCTTGTTCTTTTCCATGAGTTCTACAATGGTCGAGTCAACTTCATCACTCAGACTACTTTCAGATATTGTCTCAAGAGTGTCAACATGCTCTTGTGTGGATTTTATCTCACTACACAATTGCTTTCTCACTTTTAAGCACTTTTCTAACTTAACTTTCTATGGTCAAGATATTTACTCATCAGGAGGTTAACCCCTTATCTCAAGATTCCAAGCTCTGATACCAATTGTTGGAACAACTTAGGAAAGTTATGTGTTTAGAGGGGAGGGGTGAAGCAGTACCCTTAAAAATTTTAATCATACAAACTGATCAATTAATGAGTAGAATACATTGCATAATGTGAACATAAAGTAAATGACTCAAATCATAAAATCTGCAACACATAGTTCACAAATGTTTTGGTCACGCATAAATCCTTTGTTAGAGGAAAAAATAGTGGTGGAGATGACACCCACAATCCTTCACTACTACAACATAAATATTTCTTGGTTAGAGATACAATGTTAGCTACTTTTGGTATCTTACCCTATTAGGAGTATGATACTCAATTAATAGTACAAAAGACTTATTCAGTCTTTCTTGTTAAAGGATTTGACAATCTCTAATCTGAGAGATGTACCCGATTAAAGGATTAGGGCCTTCCCAAAAATAAGATTTTTACTTCTCTGAATACACCAAATTCAATACAAAAATATTTGATAAGAATGCATCATTCAAATATTGTCCAGAATCATTATACTTAATAACTTTGTTACCTCATTTTGCACTCAGTAGCTTAGTATTATAACCTCTTCTTCCTTCTACTTATGTCTCCTTCACTTCTCTTTACAACAACTTCATCAACTTCAGTACCAACAACAAAAACAACTTGTTAACTCTTTCAATTTGATCTCTTATACAATTTTCACAAAGTTAACTATGATTTAGGTGATTAACTAGATCTAAGGCATCATCAATCAATGGTAGAGATTAAGAAGTTAAAATTTGGTTACATCTCTAATGTCTTGTGTCTTCTAAAACTTCATTGGTGGATGTGCCTCATGATCATGTTCATTCATGTGTTTGGATTCCCAGAGATTCAACTAACGCTTGCCTTGAATTCTATGTAACGCTTCCTTCTTTGTGTCCAGATTCAATGTATCTAAATTTAATTTAAATTTTGGCTCTGTAATACTCGGTAACATACTTGTGCTTACTTTGTAACTCTATACTCTCTTCTCAATACTTATCATTTCTCGATAACTGTGTTTGCATGAATCGGTATGTGTAGCTCACTCAGTGCTTGGTGGTTGTCTCGATTGCCTTTACTGACTGTGTCTCCTATATTATGCTTACTTACATACTTTGGTTAAATTCACTGATATGAATTTTCATAAAACTAATAGCAATAACCTCACTTTAGGAGTAAAATTTTGTATCTACCTTTATCGTACTTATTATCATGAGTTATGTACTACTATCCTATAAATTATCTTTTATTTATCTATTTATTTCAACACCTTGGAGAATTGAATACCACTGTACCCTTTGATAGATAATAATTCCTTATATCTTTAATGGTATTGCTTTCATTGATCCAAATTGGTTATATATCACTTTTCTTGAGTCAACAAAAGGCAACTTCTTTGATCTTTGTCCTTTTCTTTGACAGTGATAAAAAAATTCATTCACTACTCATCATGCCAGTGACTTATATCTTTGTCACATCAGTACTAAATAATACTATTCTACATGTCATTATTTTGATTTATACATCATATATTCATGGAAAAATTGTGATCATTTGTTTTGGATACTCACAATTTATAGACTTTCCTTTCACTACATAATGGTCTTGAAGTCCACTATTTGATCTAGCCAAGGGCCACACACAATTACCAAGAAATATATGAGGGTATCTTTCATCATCATGACATGCTTGGGATGATATTAGGTCAAAAGAATGCAGACTTTAGGTCTCCTTGGAGGTATTTTAGCTTGAAATTCTAGTTCACTAAAAACCCTCTTACAATAATAGAAGCCAAAGCATGAAGCTAACTTGATGTGAGAAAAGTGCTCCTCATTACAATAAGAATCTACACAAGTTCTAGAAATAAAGTCTCCAGAATCAAAAATAGACAATGGGGTGGTAAATAATGTATTTTCTTTGATCTGTTGCATTTTCTAGGAATTATTTTTGTACCATAGAGAATGTCTTTGGAGATTGGGGAGGGAACATAGATTATTTCAAAGTCAACATCATTTGAAACTCTACGAGACAATCTACCATTGTTAACTCTTAACACTGACATACCTGTTTCAATATCCTTGGCCTTCTGTCCACTATGTATTTTTTCACTTTTTAGCACTTATTATCTACTATACTAATTTTTTCAATCCATTCGCTATGACTGGTATATAATTCATGCTCAATATTTTCCTATAATTGGTTTCCTTGTCTATTTGACCATGCTAAATACATGACCTTATACCTGTAGACCTTGTGGCAAGACATGTTGTCAATTAGTGCCAAAACACTGTCATTTATAAGGATACAGTGTTGACCGAGCTAGCAGCTTGAAGTGTAACCCAAGCTAAGTAGTGTCAATTGAGAAGTTAGTTCAAAATAGTATCACCCAAGTCACCAGTGTTACCCAAGTGGCATACCATCTTCGAGTGATCAATGTGGCCTGAGAACCCAGTGTTGACTGAGTGCCAGAGTTGCCAGTTTACTGTGTCACCCGAGTGTCAATATATCACCTGAGTGGATTACTAGACCTGAGTATCAGCATTGGGCCAACTTAGCACATATTTTTTTACACTAACTAAATATGATAAGTAGCCGACTTATGGAGGTAATTGATTGGGATAAGATAATTTTTTTGTCCGAAGAAGGTAGAAGCATGAGAAGAATGAGTATGGATATGCGAATATGAAGTGGCAGATTGATTAGAAGGCTACAACTGTATAAAGGAACAACAGAGACTCATCTATTACATTTACGTGATTAGTATTACTTCAAAGTATCTTATTTAAAAAATCAGATTTTCATAATAGATCATTCACTGGTTCATCCTAATAGGTGTATCAATAAAAATCCTTTAACAGGGTGGACTTAACAATCCTTCACAAATCCCCTAATAGAGTGCATACTTTATTGTATTGTATAAATCCTTTCACAAGGTGGACCAAAAAGTCCTTATTTCTCCTAGCAGGTCATGCCATTAGAAGTGGTCAATTGTAAGCCTTAACCGGCCAAATTTATTACTACAACACTAAATCTTGTGGGTACCATCCCCACCCAAGTTTTACTTTCTATTCAGAAGGTTTTTGGGTAACCAAATATTGTGTCAAGTATTATGAATGTTTTTTTTATTTTATGTTCCATGCATGCAATAATATTACACAATCTAATAAAGGATAAAAAGTGAATAAGTTTTATTGGTCCCTGATTCACCCCCCCTCTTAGCCACCTAGCCTACAATATATTTCCAACAATAGGTATTAGAGAAAAGGTTCTCTTATCTGAAGTTTAACAACCTGAGAAAATACCAGAGGCAATAGAAATATATAGACTGGAGAAATCCATTGAAAATGAAAATATAGATCTACAAGTGGCCATGGATCAAATTAGAAAACTCAAGGAGAATCTCTCTCATTCCCTGAAAAGAAGAAAAGATTTAGCAGTGCAAATGAATGACAAAAATTACATAGAAGAAAAAATTGAAGAGTTATGCAAAGAAATAATTTCTGAAGAATCTGATGCAGCCATTGAAGATCTACTTGCAAATAATATCAATTTACATGAAGAAGTCAAAAAGTTAAAAGAGAGAAAAATAAATTCATTTAGTTCAAATATGTGAAGTCATGGAACAAAAGAACCAAGAAGAAAATTATAGAGATATGGCACAAGAAGATAAAATATTGCTAAGCACAATATTAGAGGAAAAAGAAAATAAAATCCATCATTTGTCACTTCAGCAAGCAGATATGATAAATCAACTCAATAGTGCAAATAAAAAAGTTATCAATTTGAGGACTGAAAATGAAAGACTGCAAAATGATCTCAACACTGAAAAGCAAACCAATGAGAGTATGATGAATTCATAAGTAAGCATGACTCAGTTGATAGAGAAAACTCAATTCAGACATCATGGATAGAATAGATTAGGTTATATTGAACAAGGTGAATCCTCACAGCAAGGAGCTCAAAAGAAAAAGAAGCTTACATGTAATCATTGTGGCAAGTTAGGGCATACATCAAATAAATGTTGGTGCAATGGAAAGTAAAAGTTTAATGGTAAATGCTACAGGTGCAACAAACATGGACATAGGGAAAGTGAATGCACTGAGAAACCTAAGTTTGAAGGAAAATGTTTCAATTGTAACAAACAAGGTCATAAGTCTTCTGAGTGCAGAACTAAGAAGTGAAACCCTACTAAACAATTAGCTAAATAAATTTTTGGTTGGGATTACAACACATGGAGCCGATGTTGTCATTGTGGTGAGTATGGTCACATTTGTGAAAATTGTGCAAAGACTCATCTCAAAAAAAGGAATCCTAATAAGATATGTTATGTGTGTAAACAACTTGATCATCTAAGCAAGAATTCTATGAATAGAGAAAAAGTGGATACTGGTTTTGAGAAAGGCAAAGAAAAAATTTCTGAAATCAAAACTTGGATGAGTTAGTAGTGGGTAAGGAAGTCCCCTAAGAATTCAGACTAATATAATGAAGGATCAAATGGCACCCAAAATAGTGAATTGGGTGGATCCACCATCTCCGAATAAAGATGAAAGGAGATAACTAGAACTGTGCATACAAGCCATCATACATCAGTTCCAAGTATGCCAAAAAGTCCAAATCTACATATTGATACACTAGGACACATTATGGTTCTAATTGAGTCAGGATCTCAATTACACTGAGTTACTCAAGATTAACCAAGTTAAGTCAGGTTTTATGGTTTCAAAGATGCAAAGTTAGTTTTCGCTGAGTTTATGAGTAAGTCTGGGAGAACTACCTGAGCTATGATAGCTACTATGTACAGAGCATTTAATGAAAACATATAATGAAATTTCTCATAAATGGTGGAATCAAAGGGTTATTGTTTACAGTTTGCAGTGTGATTAAGAGATTTTAGCGATTGTAGAGTGAATTTGTGTTTAGAAGCTTTAGTTGCAGTAAATTTTTATCAATCCTCTAAGCATTATGGCATCTTCATCTAGTAGTAAGATCAAGAACTGATCCAAGATGTTAGTGACGAATGATGTCTGTGAACCGCCAAAGTTCAAACTTCATCCAACGATTTTAGAAGAGATAGATCCAATGAGATCCCATTCCCAAATTCCTTATAAGGTATTGTTGATTCACGACATTCGAGCTTTCTATTATTGCACCATTCAATAGCTAGGTACATTAGAGATGAATCAAGCATATGAGGCACTTTGTGTGGATGGAAACCTGAAGCTGGAACAAAAACACCTTGAATTCAAGGCTTTAACCCACATCTTCCATATGCCAAAGAACTTTCAGATAAAGTGGATTAGGTTTATTTTGAGCCATGTTCACGACATGCATCTCTGGTTGGAGAAACCAGTAAAGATCACTAAGATGATGGTACACCGAGTGATAGGGTACCCAATGCTTGAGAAACCTAAGGCAACCAAAACCCTACCCTGAGATGACCTATCCAAGAAGACTCTTCCCGAGTGGGATGGAAGAGGCATGAAGTTGAATGGAGTCACTGACATGGAGCTGAAGTAAGGAATTCATGTAATTGCACACAAGATATAGAGTTCAAGCTGACCAAACACTATACCATCTGAGGTTGTGTACTTGGCATACAAAGTGGTGAAGATCAACCTATCATTTTACCTAGCTCAGTTGTAGCTCATCTAATTGAGAAAAAAACATGGAGAGCATCTGGGCATCCAAGACCAATCCATGTAAGTTCAGTTCACTCTTGGTCTGCATATTCTTTTATGTTCAAAAGTTTTTCCCTTCAAAAGGCACAGTTGTATGGAAGAAGGACAGGCATATAATTTATCAGATAAATGATTTTATATTAGAATTGGGAGATAAATTTGAAAGCATCATGGATGCTTACTTTGAAAGTTTCAAAGAGAAAATGAAGAATAGATTTAGAATTCCTAAACAATTGGTAGAAGACTATAAGGATGACATATGCTTCCTAGTTGATTGTGACAAAGTATACATCCAAGAAATTAAGCCTATAGTTGCATGGGTGAAACCTCTTACACATGAGCTTAACATAGATGAGACTAGAGACATCATTGAAGCTCTTGTAAATGAGCCTGTTGATCCTAAAGCACCATATTTTGGTACTTATGAAGAAGCTAAGGGGAGAATATCATTAGAAATTGAGATTCCTAAAATCTTGAAGAGAGGAAGGAAGAGAATAGAGAAGTTTGGAAATAAATATGGAAAGCCATTAGACTCTCCTCCTTCGATCACTGAAATCAAAGAGGATGACATAAAGGTAGAAGAAGAAGAACCTGAGAAAGAAGAGGAAGAGGTAGAAGCAGAGCCTCCTAAGAAGAGTAAGAGGCTAGATCACATGAAAATACCAAAGATCTCTATCCCTATCTTCACTGAAAACAAACCCAGATGATCTAGAAGAAAATTGACAATGCCTAAAGAAGATGAAGAAGAAGAAACATTTACATTCAAGAAGCCACCACCTACCTTTGAGCAGAAGGTTAAAGAATTGAAAGAAGTTAGTGGTATGGGATCTCTCAAATAACTGAATTATGCTCCCAGAACCAAGGATGAGAAGAAGATTATTGAGGATGCATTAGTAGAGAAGATGGCAAGATGGAAGTATGATCCATTTGAATTGAAAATCCATATGACTAAATACATTCTAAAGGCAATAACAATTCACTGGCACAATGTAGTTCAGATTGAAAAGGACATCAGGAAGCAAACCTTGAATAAAGTCATGCCTAATATGACTGATAAAGAGGTAAAAGATGGTATGACTAAATATGAGAATAATCACACTCAAAGGTTTAGGACTTTTCAAATCTTAAGGAAGAAAATAGAGGATGTTGTGCAGACCGCAACAAAGATATGGAAGACAATTTTTGATGACAAGGGAGTTGATAAGATAGAGATAGAGTACAAACCCTCATGTACAAGATAAAGATGAAGAATTACCTGAGGTTAAGACCATTGAAGAATCTAATGTAGAATAGATAGCAGTAGAAGTGATGGAATCCCTGCCCCAATCACCTATTTAGAAAATCTTATCTCTGAGAAAAGAAAAATTCATAGATTCTACATCAAGTCTAGTAGGAACCAAGCACCAGGCTCTACCTACTACTAGGCCAAGCCAAACCAAGTCACAGAAGGACACTGTGAATATTTCTACACTTGGTGCATTAAAATTTAATGACCTACTTTAGTTGAACACTGAGGACAAGGATGAGGATGGAAAAGGTAAGGAAATCATTCCTTCACCTAATCCCAAGGTCAAGGGTAAAGAAAAGGAAAACATTACTGATGAAGTTGACCTTGAGGAAGACATTGTGATTCCAAATTGGGATCTTTCTAACCTGACAGCCGAGTAGATGGACATACTTGGAGTTCTATGGAAGAAAAGAGAAAAACAACAGAAGCTACAAGATGAGAAGAAAAGGAAAAGAGTAATACAAGAAATCAAAGGTATATTCCTTGATTCACTAGAGATTGAAGTGAATGAGGAAGACTCCATAATGGACCAAATTTTTGACATACTTCACAAGTTTAATCATGATCTTAGTGGACAGGAAAAATTACTGCAAAAGGCAAAAATAAAATCTGAGAATAAGGTTCTAGAGAATGTTGTAGGTAAGATTACAATAGATCAGGTGAAGCTAACCAGTATCGTTATCTCTCTAGAAACCACTATGAATAATTTTGTGGCATCATTTGTAAATTTGAGTGACACTTCCAACTTTACCATGGAAATAAAGGATAAGCTGACAAAGATTGACAATGATTTGAAGGCAAGTGAAAGCCAGTTGGCACTTGATCTTAGCAGGAATTTTTTTAGTGGTGATCCTTCGCCAATTGGTGAATATGTCCCATCAGGCATATAGAAATTGGCAAAAAAATGCGTAGTATGCTAGTTGAATGGTTTGCCCAAATTTTATAAAAGACACGTATAGTGGTCGGGTTGTTCGCTACTATTTACATGTAATTTAACTATGGTAGTGGGTTGTTCGCCCATTTATCTATTGTATATTTACTATTATTTTCCACAGATTAAGAAAGGGATATTTATCAAGGATCACCATTCGCCAAAGACCCATTTTCCCAAGTGAAATTTTTATTTGCACTAGGACCCAATTCAACATGCATCGTAATTAACCATATCCCAAATTCCCACCCTATTCGCCTAGTCAATTACTTGAAATTACATGGGGTTTGCCAAATAATAGTTGTTATCATATGCAATTGTTGGCCCCTTTGTCAAAATTCAAAATAAGCATTTGTATATAAGGTTAGTTTCAAGAGATTTAGGAGTATAAAAATTCAGTTGATTCTAAGCTCACAATTGCGTTCGGTAGCAAACCGGAAAGACTATGACTCCTTAGTATTTTATTCAAGCAAAATTATATTGTAGCCTTAATTTGTTGGAGATGTCACGGTCAAAGTTAAAAAGGAAGAGGACTATTGAAGGTGGAGATGTCCAAGAGAGGCCAAAAAAATGAAGAATAATATCTTCATACTTTGGCGGGGGCAGACACAATGGTGTTGGTCAAAGTGACGAAGGTACATCATCAGAGGAATCTGTACAACTTCAAGGTTATCAACTTATATAGGAGTCTATTCAACAAACTGGGGAACCTAATAAATCTAGTGACGAAGTTGTGGAACCTGATATCTCTGATGAAGATGACCTTGACAATGAATATCAAGTAAATAACCAGTACCAGAATGAATCGATTGACTTCAATGATGACGATGGTTGAATTAATAGTAAAACTAAAGGGAGAGGAAAATAAAAATAAAAAACTAATCATCAATGGGAGATGTCCATGAGATTTAAATTTGATTGGGCAGAAAAAGTATCCATTCATTGAACCCATGGACAATCCAATTGTAGGTGAGCCGCCAGTAGAATGCAGATGTACGATTTGTAGTTGGAAGTATAAAAAAGAAAAGCGGCTGCAGCTTAAACTAGACACCATAGAGAAACATGTTGGTAAGGTTTACGAAACCTCAACTGTAGATGGAAAGGAAATAAAAGTTGTAAGATATAAAACAAAGGAGCAATGTCAACATCAAAGGCATGCTGAGGAATATTATTTGTTTCATAAATTTAAGACGAATCCTAGTGAAGTTTAAGGTTCTATTAATGCTATTTTTGCAAAAGAAAGTGAAGTAGAAGAATTTAGAAAAGATGTTCAATTAAGTAATGTTTTCCATATTTTGAGTAGAGGGCGTCCAATCATAGACTATCCAAAAATGAGTGGTTTGTTACACTTTCTGAAAGTTCCTAACTATCCTATCACTCATTGGTCAATACATAGTGGATGAGAATGGGAAAGTTGTATTGCCCAAGTTGAAATAGAGGATGTACAGAGAAAAATAAAAGAGTCAACCTTTATTGCATTGTCCTTAGAAAAAGTTACAGCAATAGATAATACATCGTGGGTATGCGTGCATGTTTATACTATACAGAATAATATTTGCCAACCACATCTACTAATTGTTGCAAAATTGAGGGACAATGTGACATCGGAAATTTTCTTTCAATTATTAAAGAGCCATTTAATTGAATATGGAGCTATGGATGAATTGACAATAGCGAAGAAGTTGATCTATTTTGGAGCGGATGAAGCTTCAGTAATGCAAGGCCAAAGGAATAGTCTTTGCACAAAGATGCAGGCTTCTTGTTCACCATATGTTGTTGGCATTCACTGTATGGCCCACAGGATGAATCTTGCTTTTAGAGTTGTGAATAAGTTTCCTTTAGTAAACAAGGTTGGAGATTTAGTAAGAGAGTTGTACTCATATTTTTGTCAAAGTCCCAAATGTTTTAGGGAATTTTGGCACTTTACTGATGGAATTACCAGTGGAAACAAGCTTCTAAAAGATGTTGATACTAGATGGATCTCTTTGGATGGACCAGTGCATTGATTTTTTTTTTGAATATCAATCTTTGATTGGACTTATGTACAAAAATCATGACAATGCAGAAAATCAGAGACGTGGTGACCTGCTTCAGAGGTTAAGAAATATAGAGAAACTTTTGACTTTAGGAACTCTTCTTCCCATGCTAGAAGAAATGACATTCATTATGAAAAAATCCTAGGAAAGAGCCATGTATATTGCAGAATATGCTACTTTGCATAAAATGTCATGCCAAGCCCTCGATAATGTTTATCAAAATGATCCAAATGTATCCGATGAAAAATTTCATCACTGGAGGAAAGTAATAGTTTTGGACAATCCTGATAATTATTTAAAGATCATTGAAAATGCAGATTTATGTGTTTGTGTAAGGGGAATTCAAATACCAATGTACTATAGTGCCCCAAAGAAGTAAGCTACAAGAGTTACAAGGGAAGAGTTTACCAAGATCGTCGAGTCTATAGCAGCTAATGCAAGGGACATAGTTTATAAAGTTTCCTTTGAAATAAGATCTTGATTCCCATATGAACAACTACTTGAGGCCATGCCAATTGTGTTTCCTCAATATTGGCACTTAAAATCTAAGGACAATTATCGTAATAGGCTGTTGACTTTGATAAATGAATTTTGCAAATCTGTAGAATTCAATGGAGTGACTATCAATGGAATTTTAGATGAAGGTCTTCTTAGACAACAATCAGGCACTTTTGCAAGGAAAATGAAGCATCAACATCAACTAATGCATAACCCACATGCAGAGGGCTCGACAACAAGGCTTTGGACAGAACTAAAATAGAGCACAATGTTGCGTGATGAAATTTTAAAGTTCTTCAAGCTTGTTGATCTATGTCAAACCATGATATTGGGTTTGGTGGAGGATGAGAGAGTTTTCAGTGCTTTGGGCTTCCTAAAATCAAAGATAAGAAACAAACTAGACAAGAATTTGGAAACATGCTTGAGGTTCTACACATCTAGATATGATGTCAATACTTTTCCTTATCAAAAAGAAATGGAAATCTAGAAGAAAAGATGCAAAAGAAGAGGGTTGGGAAACACCATTAACCAATCTCTGACTGCAAGTGGGACAACTATAGGTGGCGATGGGAGTGGAATTCATAGAAGCAAAGGTCAGAGTGAAGAAAACACAAATGAAAATGAAGAGAACAATGAAGGAACTGGAATACCAAAATTAGATGATGATGACAACACAAACATGAATTGGCAAATTTAGGAAATTTCTGCTAAATTAGTAGTAGCAATCAATAGGTATTTTTGGAACTTATTAACTACTATATCCTATCATTCAATGTTCATTTTAGAAAAGCAAGAATGTATTATTTTTCATCATTAAAATTTGAGAACAAATAGTATCATTACTGTAGTTTGTATCGTATCATCAATGATCATTTATATTTTAATTTGAAAATTGAAATCCTGAATGAAATTTTGTATTCCAATAGCATATAACAGAGTAAATCAACTAAGAATAACTTAATAAAATAGAGTAATTCAACGTACATTAAATTGGAAAACATGAAAATTAGATATATCACAAATTCTTTTGTATTAATTTTCAATACATTACAATTTACAGTAATTAAAAATTCAGAGCAATATTTGTAGGCTAGTCCAAACATCCTCTAATGGTAGAACAATTTGGTTCATAGTATAGTCACACTCCTTCAACTTCGTTAGCAATTCATATTTGGAAGTGTGACTTGACAACACTGTTTATTCTAAAACTCCATTCAAAGTTCTCACTGGTTCGATGAAATCCATGAATGTATCAAGAGATATGTCTGTAGGAAGAAAGCCTAAATCAGTATTTATTTTGTCCTGCAACCTTTTTTTGTATGTTTCTCTTCCAATGAACTTATTTGCATCAAATCCCTTAGGCAAACCAAGACTTTCCAATTTATCTTTCCTTTGTTCCATCTTTGTGATCTTCTTCTTAGCTTTGTCATCCAATTCATGTGCTTCCTGTAGCTTCTCACATTTTTGAATGATACTTGATACCTTTACTTAGGCATCAAGGCGGGTGCTAATTCCCTTGTTTGATAGATAACTATCACTCTTACTGTAGAGTTGTTGCATAACATCTTTTTCTTTCTTTTCTTCCTTGAAAACATCCATGTTCTATTCAATGTTCTTATGGAGCTTCAAATAACATACTCTCATACTTTGAAGCATTTCAAAATACTCACACAAGCTAAGAGACATCCCCAATATTTTCCCCCAAATGTGTTCTTTAGTAATTTTCACTAAATTATTACAACTATTTGTTAAAGTTTGAATTGTATTATTGGCTTTCTTTAGTTCTTCTACCATTTTTTCATAATTATTTATCTCTTCCATTGCTTTGTGTTCCCAATCATTGGCTTTATCTGCCTAAGAGTCCAATTGATTTTGAAATTATCACTTGGAGGCAGAATTACTCTCCATGGTTTTAAATAAATTTTGTGATGTGACTCTTTCTTCCTCTAGTTTTTTACTAATTTCTGCCAATTTTCCCCTCAGTCCCTTCAGCTCTTCCTTCTCCTGTTCCTTCACTACTTCCTCCGCATGTTCCTGCTCTATATTTGTTGATGTAGAGGTCAATTTTTTATTCTTTTTCTGTAATTCTTTCAAATTGTTCTCTAAATCTTTCCTCTTTTCTTTTTCATTGGCAATGTCTTCCTATAAATTTTCTATATTTTTCTCGAGCTTACTTTTCTCTCTTTCCATCTTTAGTAGTGCACTGTAGAACACTTGGTTTGTAGACTTTGACACATTGACTTTGTCCACATTTTTAACTTTGGAAAAATCCATTTGGAGAGTGCTAACTTGAAATTCAGACGAATCTATCTGACTCTCTGGTGGGTTCCCATCTTCTTTTGGTGGAATAACAACCATGAACTCCATCATGTCTCTGTTTGGGTCATATGTTGGAAAAAATCCTATTGGATGTAGGTTGTTCCTCTATAGTTGTCATAAGGGCACCGTTCTACAATGTCTTCTTTATTTCCTTATTCTTTGTTGTTGTTTCTACAAATTTATTATAGAAATCTTTGAAATGAAAATCTGGTGTTGCAGAAGGATTTGAATGTTTGAAAGGTGAACCAGAGCTTGCAATGCCTATTGATCTAACTAATGTTGTTTGAGGATTTAAAATTATAGAGGGTTTTTCTGAACTTGAAAGTGCTAACCATTCTTCAGGATCGAGTCTCAATTTTGTGGTCGTGGAAACCTTTTGCTTCTTGACACTATCTTCTTCTATGGGATTCTGTGTAGATTCTATTGGCCTCTATAGAGAGGGAAATTTTTGTATAAGTTTCCCAGTCCCACTGGCACCAACACCACTACCAAACCTAGTAGCAGTAGATTCCCCAATCCCACCCGTGGAAATGGATGTTCTTGTGGGCATAGTGGTTCCTGATGAATCTAATGGGTCCACTCCAAATCCAACCCAAATGCCTACACCGTGATCATTTTTTTTGTGACAATTGGAATCTAGACACCTTCTCCTATGGAACCCAAACCACCAAATTTATAACCTATTTTTCCACAGTGGTTGCCCTTTTCTATATACTTGTTTCCATTAGTCGTTGACTCCACTATGACTCAGAGTAAATGCAATTGTTAGATTATCATCCACAGTGTTTGGATCACTGTCGTATGCCATGGTAGGATGCCTCAAATTACACAATTTTCTAAACTCTATATCCTCATCTATTTCATCCAGATCTGCATTGGTCTTTGGTTCACCAAGAGCCTTTCTCATACTCCAAAAATCATTCATTTTCGTTGGAGTCCATTTTCTATCATTACATTATTCTGTTATTTTCTTTGGTATTTTTTTGTTTGATGGATGAGAAGATTTTTTGTAGAAATTGTAGGACATTCTAGGTTGTACAATGCCCTAGTTTATTGATGTCATAATTAGTGATGACAACTGTTCAACTGAAATCTTTTCCTTAGCGGAAACTTTCTCCATCTATTTTGTAACCTCATCCCAGCTATCCTTGTTTTTCAACTTCTCTAGCAATGGTTTACTTTCATGTTGAAATAAGTTTGCAGAGTTCTTATTAGCAACAAGCATTGTTTGAATGACGTTGAGTGGATCATACTTCCAGTACCACTCTAAATCAAATTGAAAAATTTATAAAAAAAATTTTGCCACTTTGAATGCCTTTCTCTCAAGTGTTAACCCTCCAATTAAGAAAGGTAAGGAAGGGAATATTCTCTTCTTCAACTGGCCAGCGAAGAGTCTATCTGTGCTCTCAAGTTGTAGCACATGTTCTACTACAAACACCCTATCTGTCACATGCATTGGAAGTTTGTGGGATTGTGGTTCTGATCCTTAGAACCTTAGCAAAGTGTATTCTTCTATTAAGTACCAGTCAACCAATTGAATTGTGCTTCCAAGTTGGATGTGATCCCTACATGAAGCAGACAATCTGGGCATTGGAGTGCTTGTTATTTTTTTGTACAATGGTGACAAAAAGAAATCTACAAAATTACTATAATTCCTTATGTTATCATACATCCTTATCTAAGGTGTCCAGTTATATATTGGAGTACCTATTCGACTAATTGGAATACCTATTGGTCCTATCCCCCTCTAAATTTCAAGCTTGTTGTCATTGCTCATTAATATTGAAGCATGCTTGGCTAGCAGAAGATAACACAAGTAGGTTGTGAACCTAAATGTCTTAGAATTGCCTATTTTAATCAATTCTAATTGTTCTTGCATCGATTGAACCATGTGTCCAACAAAATTATATCTTACTAGTTCATTGACATAATGGATATCCACAATCAATTGAAGAATGCTGACACCCACTTCCCTATTGTTTTCCAGTCTCACGTAAAGTGCTAGCGAGGATATAATATCCTGAACCCATGGCACAGAAATGTTAAAATCATAAGGAGGCTTATGGTTCTCACGCAATGAAGCTTTTGCCTCTACAACTATTAGACCCTTTATAAATGAACCTTTTGCATTTGGCGCGACTATCTCATATTTTTATGCCATTAATTCGAGGTCAATATGGACATTACAGTTTTTTTAGTGAAACCCTAGGTCTAGCAAACTAATAAATTCTTCCTGGGTTATTGATAAAATTTCTTCCTGATTATTTTTAACATGATTTCTTTTCTTTCTTCATCATAATTTTTTGCACAAATCAAGACAACTTCTCATCAAGAGAAAACTTCAGGTAACAACATGCAACCCAAACCTACATCCCACGAAGCAACTTTATTCATTTTTGCACCTATCGTTGGATTAAATTTTATAAATTTAGACCTCTTTGGCCTAGTTTCCTTATTGCACAATGTATGTTTAATTGATATAACTCTCCTTTGACCATCGATAGCAAGATCATAAACATCGTGATACTCATTAGTGAAACCAGGGATTTCTACTAGTTTTCTGCAGTCTATTAAAGTTTTCCCATCTACTTGCCCTTGGCCTTGATTTTTCTCTTTCCCCATTGTTCTTCGGAAGAATGAAAAAACATAGAATCATGGATATTTACAAACAAAATCATAGATAATAACTAACTAATTAAGAAAACCCCAATTTAATAAAACCCTAACTGTACATGCAAGAATTAAAAATTCAAAATCAAGTTAAACAAAAAATTTGACATTACGAAATCGGGATGCATCAGGCTATATTTCTTACCCGAAATTATATTTTGAAATCTGGATAGATAGAAGTTAGAATGGCTAAGGGTCTCACAAATTACAGTTTTGAAATCTTCGGTGACAATTTAACAATAATTTTTAGCTCTGCTACTACGAGCCAACAAGTTGATAGGTATTTAAAAAGGAAATGTTAAAAACCTTTCATTAAAACTTAATTGTAACAAATTAAATGAATATTACATGTCTCACGTGTCACATTTTTGAAACAATTTAAATGAATATTAAATTAAAAATGTGTACAAATTAAATGTTAATTACATGTGTTAGTTTCTGGAGTGAGTTTTCATAAAAGGTCTTTGAAACCCATAGTACTTCTAAAATACAACGTCAACCATTCATCTCTTGTAATCCAACAATTGTTACAATTTTAAAATATTAATAGCATATAACAGAGTAAATCAACTAAAAACATTAATAGCATAAGATTGTTAGATTTTTTCTTTTAAGATAGGTGGATCATTGAAGATTATTTCACGTGTCACATTTTTGTAGCGATTTAAATGAATATTAAATTAAAAATGCGTACAAATTAAATGTTAATTACACGTGTCACGTTTCCAGAGTGAGTTTTCAAAAAAGGTCTTTGAAACCCATAGTACTTATGAAATAAACTTCAACCATTCATCTCTCGTAATCCAACGATTGTTACAATTTTAAATTATTAATAATTTAATACACACTAATGAATATAACCATTAAATGATAAAGTTTGGAAAAATTTAATTATTACATAAAACAAAAGTGCAACGCAATTTTTTTATATTACATTAGGAAAAATTTCATTACAAATTTACAATTCAACGATGCCCATAGGCCATATCTATTAACAATTCTTATAATCAAAACAAAGAAGAAAAGCACTTCAAATTTCTTAAAACATTTTCATATTTTTCATAGGGAAAGGGACAGAGGGAGATATAGTCAGGGACTATCCAGCTTAGGCTTCCTTCCTTCTATGTGGAACTTTGAAGAGAGGATAATCTCAAATAATTCTTCTAGCCATCGATAGTCCTTGGTTTCCTCCAGTAGGTGCCACTTCCAGAGGAAATCCCTCTCAATCTGTGTCCACTTCCAATGATGCGTGAGATGCTCAACATCAAGGTTCAATAGAAATGGTTTCCTAGGCACATTTTATCTTGGTTGTAGAATCCTAGGAAAATTATTTGCCCAAGGAATTCCAAACCCAATTTCTACAAACACAACAACACACACATTGTCGCCGAGGTACTCTTCTCTGAAAACTTTCCTCAGAAGCATGAGAATATCCACCTTTTCCCCGCAAGTCCAATAGAGATGCCAAGAACTAAGATGAGATGTTGATATTAACTCTATACCTATTTTCACTCTCTATAAATTCATGTCCCAACACCATCCTTATAGCCTCCTTGGTGAAGGCTCCCAACTCCGTAGCAACAGACGCCAGGATTGGGTCTATGACCAGGCCCAAAAAGGCCGTCTGATCCTCCAAGGTAGTGCATCTTAAATGAATTGGAGTGTCCAATGAAAATAAAACTGATATTAGTATTCTAATTTATGACAAAAATCAAAGAGAACATAGCACTCGCAGATTACTTTCACAAATTTTCTTTCACAATCGTAAATTAACAAGTGTAGATCATATATTTATAAGCCCCAATTGGAATTGTTTCTCTCCCCTAAAGATCTAATTAATTCATAAGTTAAATGGTAATTGTCCTTCAAAAATCTCCAAATCTTTCATATTAAATGCAACAGTGGGTGAATTGGAAACAACACTTATGATAAGACATTTTCTATTTTGGGAATAATGAAGGCCAAAAGGATCATGTCACATAGGTGGACATAACAATTATTTATTATAAAAAAACTTGAAACTTGTACCCACTCCACAGAAACAATAAGAAAAGTACGTTAGCTATGAAATGGCAGTAGGAAATGAAGCTTTACCATTGATGTAAGATCATCGAACGGTCAGAAAAAATGTCCTTAGATGACATGATGTTTTCATTTAAGTGTTAACTTTAAGGCATTATTCTATCAAGCTAATTAATACATATTTTTCATTGAAAATTGAAAGGCTCCATCTAAGCATCCATTAATTGAAATTACTTTAATTGATGTCATCTACTCATCACCATTAATTAATATTTCTATCTAATATTACCAAAGATTGCCAAAAGAATTCTACTTTTTCAATGTCAGAAAATGAGGTCACCGACTCACACGTCTGTTGGATTACAACATATCAACAGCCAAAGGTGAATTTTGGTCCTATTGTTGGTCTTCATAATCTTTATGCCAAAATCTAGATGGAATCATTACACGTGGCATGATTGATTGTGGGCTTATTGGTACAATCAATCATACCACGTGTTATGATTCCGCCAAGAGTTTTTTGTAAAGATTATGAAGACCAACTGTAGACACCCTAAAATGGACAAGCTTGCGACTTTACATTAAAAACACTAATTTTCATCTATTAAATAATGGTTTCTTAATCATTAATTAATCATCTATTTTCTTCTAAATTCATTTCCCAAATCATCTAATCCAATTCTCAAAATTAATTAAATAATTAATTTTATTTAATTAATTAACATTTAAATGATTA